>CM061558.1:129300500-129900500 GCA_030864225.1 Capsicum baccatum var. pendulum
ATAAACATTTGGTTCAAAAGAAATGGATGTCCGGTAACTCTCAAGGATGGAAAAGTCTTGTATGGGCCATGAATATTGTAGAAAACCATATCAAATGGAACATCAATAGTGGAAATTGCAATTTTTGGTGGGATAGATGGACGGATTTCGGCCCTTTGGCTCTTATTCCTTCTATCTACTGTGATGGGCTTTTTGCCAAATATTGTGTTAAAGATTTCATGTTGGATCGAAAATGGGATGAAAGAATTTTGTCATGTTCTTCCTACTTTGTTTAAAGTATGATGCACATCGACATTGGGCCAAATGACCAGGAAGATGATCCTATTTGGATGTGAACAGAAGATGGTCATTACTCTAATAAAACCGCTTGGAATTTGGTGAGAAATGTGAAGCCAAAAAATTATTTTATGCAAAATCTGTGGCATAAGTCTATACCATTTAAGATATCTTTCTTGCTTGGAGATTATGCCAAGGGAAACTTCCTTTTGGTGAGGTTGTATCTAGATTTGGACAACATTCTAATGTTGAATGCTACTGCTGCACAAATCCTGTAACTGATTCCATCCAACACACCTTTACTCAGGGGAATGCTGCTATGCATATTTGGAAATATATTGGTGCACCTTTGGGCATAATCCATATGCCAGGATCTACAAGAAGAATTTTCAATAATTGGTGGAGTGTTACGAACAAAAGTAGTGTACACAACATGATCATTCATATTGCCCCTATATTTATATGATGGGAAATCTGGAAACAATGGACAAATTGTAAGTTTGGGGGTCAAAACAAGATGTACCACAAGAAGATGGAGTGTCAAATAATATGGAATATTACTGCTGCCCTCGACATCACTTTTCCGCTAGTAACCGTAAAAGGAAACTGGCCCAACATGTGTGCCATTTTTGAAAGATTGCAACTTAAGGTCAATGTCAAACAAGTTATTTGGTAAAAACCAGAAGCAGGGGACTACAAAATTAATGTTAATGGCAGCTACAACCAGGACACAGGACAAGCAGGTATCGGAGGCATAGTTAGAGACAGCAATGGAGACTTTGTGATGGCTTTTTCAAGGGTAGTGCATTGTACCAGTAATAACCAAACGGAAGCTACAGCTACTAGATTTGGGGCTCAATGGTGTGTGCAGAAGGGTCTTAATAGTTTCGTTATAGAAATGGATTCGATGGTGATCATCAACATGCTGAAAAACAAAGTACCGCTTATCTCAATCTGAAGAAGATCATTTATGACACTAACAATAGTGTTAGAAATGCCAATGTCGATTTCAACCATTGCTACCGAGAAGCTAATGTGGTAGCAGATTACTTTGCTAAAATGGCCTCTACTATTGGAAATGAAACCTTTTTTTACTCTTGGCAATCCCTTCCCCAAGAGATCAAAGATTTAATTCTACTAGACAAGCGACAATTACCTTATATGAGGAGAAAATATGAAAAATGTAATTTCCTTGTAAGTTGATGATTATATGCTTTGGTAGAGAAGGAGATTGTATAGGCTACTCCTTCCTCACTCTTTTTTGTGGATCTTTTAAAGATGGAATCTGTTGGTTAGGGGTAAGGTCCATGTCCCCCCTTAACAAGCTTCTTGTTGATTAATAGACATGGTAGGGGTCAAGCCTAACCCCCCTCACCAAAGGCACCACAACTCGAGGTGATGGCTTATTAAAAAAAAAAAAATATAACTGACTCCAACTAATTTGAAGTAGATACACATTGATTGAGATGTCATACGAAATAAGAAACCCTTCACATACATTAAAAGACAAAGTATTTAATATCGAAATAAAACAGGCTTAGACATACTGGAATTAGGAGCCAATGCATACCTAAAAGAAGAATTAACCTAAATAACCGCCTCCCCAACCACCTAAACCAAAAATAGCTGGTGGATACATAATACATGTATAATTAATTCATGTATAATCATATATAGATATATAAATTAGTTAATTTGTTCAAACTTAATCACGTGATCAATTTTTTAAAGAAAATCCACTAGGCGAGGTGCCTAGGGTTAGTTTCTTCATATAGTAATAAAAGCGAAACTCAAAATAAAAAGTACAAGCAAAGCGGGCTATCTCTTAGCTTGCTAATCCTCTCGTCTAACATGCATGTAAAAAATAAGAAGAAGAAAGAACTAAATATTCTATGAATATCACAGAGTTTATAATAAAGTCTATGATTATATTACAAATGATAATACTTGAGTAGTAACAACTTTAAATAAGCAAGAATGTACAACAAGATCCATGGTTCTTTGAAAATGTGATATTTCCTCAATTCCTCTTGGCTCTATTGAATCTTGTCGATGTAGTTGAACCTTATCGCCTTCTGTTTTGCTACCCCCAGTTGTCTTAGAACAACCTCCTCAAATATTTTACCATCCCAACTATGCTTTCTTTCATAAATCCTTTCCTTTTGTTGCCTAGCAAAGCATTAGTCCAATACTTTATTTTCATCATCTTCATCAAATATGTCAAAGCACAAATCACCATCAAAAGCTTCCAATGGATCTTCTACTAAAGCTCTTAGCTCATGCTCTTGAATACTATTCCAATAGGCTTCCTTTTAGTAGGATTATCTATAGCATTTAAAGGTGCACTTGTTTGAGCAACAAGTTGTTCCGCGGCTAAAGATGGAATAACCATTAGGATAATTTGGCACAATGAGGGGGCTACTAGACTCAACTTGCTGTGCGTTGGAGGGGATGAGACTCAACAAAATGTTATACATATATACATTCGTTTAGCAACCCCTAATTTACCTTAAAGTAGAGACTATTAAAATCAACAAAAAATCATATAACTGACTCCAACTAATTTTAAATAGATACATATTGATAAAGCAATTTGAAATATATCCACAGTCAATGGCAGCGGATTAAGCAAATCATTTAATTCAGATTTGCATTAAAGAGTCTCTTGATAAAGTACTCTCTACTGAAAACAATTTCATTCACAGGACTTAAAATAGAGACATTAATTAACAATAAACTATGAAGGAGTCTTGAACCCCTATAATATCAAATCTTTTGATAGTAAGGATTTTACCCCTTACTAAGCTTATGCAATACTAGTTTAACCTCCAACTAATTAAAATTTACATTGAAAAGTCTCACTTTATAAGTTAGAAAAATTACTTCAGATCATCATACGTTTTTTTCTGTGAAAAAGAAAAAGGAAATTTCATTATGTAACTTCGTTTTTACACAAAAACGCACATTTATCAACTAAACACGATTACAACTTGCTTGATACTGAGCAATATTGTTTGTAATATATAACTACTATATGTCGTATGTGTAGAGAATAGCAGAAGAAAGGTGTAGTTGGAGAGATCTTCTGCTTGCCCATGATCTTTAACTAAGATCGGAAGATTCAACTAAGAAGAGGAAGCTAGAAAGGTGAAGGAAGATATTGAAAGGAAACTTGGGTATAGAAGAAGACTATTTGAATTGATTTGATTTTGGTTGGCTACAAATGCCTAGTGTCATCCCCTATCTATACTTGTGTAGGGATGATTCTAGATACTACAAATCTAGATTATTCTACCCTATTCTACAAATGTCATCCTCAAATATCTAACACTCTAGAATATCTAGACTTGTACTAAGTAAATATCAAAGAGACTATACTATAACTTTCTAGATTCTTCTACCAAGAAATACCTAGAAATATAGATATTTCTTCAACTTGATTATCCTAAATACTACACTAGACTATTCTAGAAACTTAGCTAGAAATATGATTCCCAAAAATCTACTTTAATATTTTTACAGTATGAGGTGGGGTTTTGGCTAGTCAAGAAGTCACACGTCAAGTAGATCAAATTAGAGAAAATAGGATGTTGAGATAGATATGTAGGCATACCAGGAGAGACAAAATTAGGAACGAAGAGATCAAGGACATGGTAGGAGTAGCCACCGTGGTGGGAAATTAAGAGAGATGTTGCTAAAATGGTTCGAACATGTGAAGAGAAGATACATAGATATCTGAATGAAGAGGTGCGATAGGCTATCTATGGTGGGGTAAGAACAAGGAAGCAGTGACTAGATAAGGCATATAGTTGATTCTGCAGGTTACCAAAGACATGGCACCAGATAGAAAGATATGGTGACACATTAAGATAGAAGATAGTATGTAACGCCCCGCATTTTGGGCTACAATAAAGACCATGATTTCGATATGTTGATAATCCCAAAGCCATAAAATCCTATGCCAATATGGAATGATAATTATTAGTGTAACATGTGAATCCATTCAAGCTTGAATTTAGACCATAGAGGTCCTTCAACTCATGGACGAGTTGAAACTATTTCAATCGACTAAGTTTTAGTGGACGTTGGAAAGTGTGTCAGCTTATATCGACCATAACTCTCTATATATGTCGAATTAGGAAGACTACCATGTGTTAAATGATAGGTATTTGAGTTAGCTTTCCAATGATACCAATTTGGCTAAAATCCAACACCCGAGCAAGACGTTATGGCCTTTCAAAGTGATATGCGTCGCCTAACCAATTGCCCATGGCCACTGGAAAGCGTAGGCAATAGCCTACGAGGCGCCTATGTAAACATAGTCGATAGTCTAAGCGGCACCTATGTAAACATAGGAGTAGCCTAGGTGGCGGCTATGTGAACATAGGCAATGGGATGGGCGACGCCTATGTAAAGAATTCTAGTGACTTAAACACACCGTTTTGTGGACAAAGTGGTCCTTTTCCATCTTTACTTAACCCTAAAATATGAAATTCAGTTCCAAGGAACCCAAAATACGTCTTCATTCATCAAAAGTGCTCAAATATTCTCCTTAGGGTTTCAAAATAAAAACCCAAATAGTTCAAGATTCGATCGTAGATTTTCAAAGATAATTACATATTTGGAATCACCAATCCGCAAGCTTCAAGAAACATCTATTATCCTTGGAAATAGAGGTACGTGGGGTTATCCTAAAATCTCATGGGTGTAGTTTTTATGAACATGCATGCTTTTAAATGGGGGTTTTCAATCAAATGCTAATAACTTGCTTTCAATATGATTTCTAAGTCATATTTCTTTATGTCATGGGAATTGTTTGCTTATATACTGCAATGGTTGAAACCATGCATATGTGATTTGAGATTTTCCATGGAAATTTGATAAATATGAATGATAAATTGCTTTCTAATTCCCATGATAATGTTTCGATACTCTATATTGTATTGTGATCAACAAAAGAGAGCATGAATTTGAAATAAATATTGTTCACCACTTGTAAATGATGAAGCACCTTGGTTTTTACATGGTTAGGCATATGTGGAAGTGATATTGAGGACTTGCAAGTCGGGTATGATGATACCCTATAGAACATAATATGTGATTGAATCAGATGAAATTTGAATGCATTGATTTTACATGAGAAAGGTGGATGCCTGAAGAAGGCGTTTGAGAGTAAGGGCTCATCGCTGGAAAATGTGTTTGCCGACACAGAATATTGGTACCGGGCTAAGCGATCTTGTGTACTTGACTTCATGTCATTCCCAAATTGGGACTATAGGTAGGATCCCAGGCTAAGTGATCTTCGGCACTACCAATGGGTCGAGACACCATGCTTTGTGGTCTTGAGTGTCTCTCCCTCACTTATACTCTAATCTCGGTGGCAACCGAGGTTAGACAGTTGGTGTAAATTATATAGGGTATTCCACCTAGCTCAGTTGCATTTCATTGATTGTTGAGAAAACTATTGCATTACACCTATGTGTTTTCAAATGGTTTGATACAAAATTGCTTTATAATGGCTCTCAACTATATATTGTAAAAATATTATGTTTTGTTTTGATATCTCTGCATGCCAGTACTTTTGTGCTGACCCCCTCCCCTCTCCAATCTCTCAGGTTCACAGGCCCAGTCTAGGGGTTAAGAGAATCAGTAGATCATTCAGACAGAGTTGCAGAGACAAGTGATGAGCCTTCTATGTTTCGGAAGGTGTTATGTCCTACAGTCCTTTTATTGTAACACCCCGTAAAAGTCATGCATGTATTAGACGGCAATTTCTGAGTTTTAGACTTAAGTGTTAGTGGATGTTGTAATTTGTGTCAAATTCTATTGACCATAACTAATTGTATATGACGAACTGGGTGGCCTACTATATACCAAATTGTAGATAATTGAATAAGATTTCCAACGATACCAAATTCGCCTAAAACGGACACCCGGTGAAGAAGTTATGGCCTTTCGAACGTGTCGCCCACGCACATATAGGCGATGCATAGGGCGGCGCCTATGCAAATATAGGCGATGCATAGGGCGGCTCCTATGTAAATTTAGGCAATGCAAAGGGCGGCGCCTATCCTAGTCTATGCGATGCAAAGGGCGGCACATACTTATGGTTTCAGGTGATGAAAACACTCCGTTTTTTTTAGATTTTCAAGGTCAACTTCAAACGACTATAACTCTCTGAATATAATGAACTGAGAGAGCTGCAACCTATGAAATGAAAGCTCTTTGAGTTTTCTTTCCAATGCAACTAGTTGCATCCAAATCCAACATCTGAGTAAGGAGTTATACCCATTTTACTTCAGCCTGTCAGTTTGTCAATTGAGGGATAGTTTCGACTTTTTTTTGTTTTCTTAGGGGCATTTTAGTCATTTCACATCACCCAAATTTCGTCTATAACACCAGATTTAGCTCCCAATTCATCAAAATATAACCCTTTTCTCAAATTCTCTCTCAAGAACACCCCTTAGGGTTTCAAACAAAAATCCCAAATAACTCAAGATTCAACCGTCGGTTTTGGAAGATAATTAGAGATTTGGAATCCCCACATTGTAGGCTTAAAGGATCATCCCTCAATTTTCTTAAATAGAGGTACGCGGGGGTTTTCCTAAATTCTCATGGGCATAGAAATCATGTTTTAAGAAAGGGGTTTTTGAATTCAAGTACATATTCATGTTTTAGAAGCTTTATATGATATTGTTTTAGCCTTTTGGCTTTCCCCCGAAGTGACTTAAAAATTATATGTATATGTATATATGTGTGTAAACACATAATTTTTGACCCAAACCTAATATTTTTATACCATTTTAATGTTCAATTAATTTTTATTTTATTTTATTTTATTTTTATTTTTAGGCATTTTAAATTTATCTTACTTTGAGGTTCGTTAAAAAATTTGAAAAAAAATACAAAAAATAGAATCACATTTTAGATATGTTTTTTATTTATTTAAAATAAATAAATAAATAAATAAATAAATAAAAAACTAATTAAATTATGTTATTTTCCTCTTTTAACTTTTAATAAATAATCTAGTGATATTAATGTTCCGTAATCATGCTCTAAGACTAATTATTTAACTTACTTATATTTTATTAGTTTTAAATAATTTTATTATTTTTTTTATTATTATTTTTTTCGTTATTTTATTTAAAATATTTTTTTTAAAAAAATAAATAAATAAACCTAACTTTCTCATTACCTCCAACATTCTCCTAACTTTCCCATTACCTCCAACATTCCCCTAACTTTTCCATTACCTCCAATATTCCCCAAACTTTCCCATTACCTCCAACATTTCCCTAACTTTCCCATTACCTCCAATATTCCCCTAACTTTCCCATTACCTCCAACATTCCCCTAACTTTCCCATTACCTTCAACATACTACATACTTACACACTCCCTATATAAACACACACATAAAACACTAGAAAAAAAAAACACACACATGCACACATAAGCAACACATAGGGGAAAATAAAAACCAAAAATTCCTCACATTAAAAGACTTTGAGTTTTGGTCACGGTTTAAGTTCGAGGCTTCTTCTTGTTGTTGTTAGGAATTATTTTCGAAAGAGGTAACCCTTAATCTTCCTTTATTATGTAGTTTAAACGATTGTATGAAACTTGATTCAATATTATGAAGTTTCTTAAACTCACATGTGTTGAACCTATTTTAATTTCGATGTTATTAATTTGAGGTTTGTTTAGATTTTAAAATCATAAAATTAAAGTAAAAGTATGAATAAGGTTATTTTCAATGATTTCTTATGTTATCTAGTGTGTATATTTCATTACTTTTACGTAGTTTGTGCTCTACATTTTAAAAAAAAAATACAATTTGTTTGTTGGTTTGAACTAATATTCATAAAAATGGTTTCGATTTTTGCGTAAGATAATGTTTAGAGTTGTTAATGTTAGAAGACATAGCGGTACATCTAATTAGTGCACGATTAGTGTAATTGTGTTTAAACTAGAACAAGAACATAGGATTCATGCATGCATGCATGCACGCAAAAATAGAAAAGAGGACACATGAAAAACAAAATAATAGAACATGGGATTCATGCATGCATGCATGCACGTAAAAATAGAAAAGAGGACACATGAAAAAAAAAATAAGAAACAACCGTAAGTGAGAAAAAAGTGAGAAGGGTAGAAAGAATAACATAAAACACGCTAAAAGAACGGGGGAGGCTAGGGAGTAAAGAAAAATAACACACAACAAATAAGAGATATTTTTGAAGATTGTGGTTTGGAATGCGAGTGTTAGCCCCCGTTTGAGTTTCATCGACGTTCTTGCTTCTATGTATTTAATCTATTTTATCACATAAGTTCTTACTTAGTTCTTTTCTATTCAATTTCATTAACATTATTGTGAAACAAAGTATGAATAAATTATGTGAGTTTTTTATATATTGTTTAGTATGTAGAGATGATAACTTACATGACATTATCGTCAGTTGCATGTTTTAATTATCCAAACACTTACATATTTACTCCGAAATTTGGGAGTTGATAAAACTAATTATTGTTGGGCTAATAAATATTTTTATTCTTTTTAATTATTTGGGTCATTCTTGAATACCATTTTATCCATGCCGTTGTTAACTTTAATTAAGGCACTAATAATGTGATTGGATATAGGATGTTTAACATGAAAACAGAATGCCTTACTATTTAAGAATTTAATTAATATTCGGCTACTATGTTTCAATCATAAATTAATGAAATGAAAAGAATGTAGCTAAAAATCATCTTTAGTTAATGTTTCATTTTTTTTAACTTTGGCTTTTAATGGGATCTTTTTGTCCTTTTCTTTACAAATATTAAACTATAAACTTAATTTGCTATCATTGGAAGGAGCACTTCAACCAATTCCAACCAACCTATGATTCAATAAAATATCCTTTAAAAAGTTTAATGTACAAAAAGGTTAATGAGGAAGTTAGAAAGCCCGGCTACCACCGATCATTCGTTATAATAAAATTAACATACCATTTAAAGTCGTTTGAACCGGGTTGGGTAGATTCTATACCTGTTAGGAGATTATCTAGACTTGGAAAAATGGGACGATCCATAAATGCCCCAAAGGCGCAAGAGATGTACCAAAACCCGTGGTGAGGCCGAAAAGTACTACTATCGGTAAGCCACGCATCAACGCAGTTTTAAATAATTTAAAATAAATTAAAAGCGGGAGGCAAACAACTTTTAGGTTAACAAATATTATAAATCCAAAATAAAATAAAAAATTAACTTAAGCCAGACGTAAGTCATTAAAGTGACCGTGCTAGAACCACAGGAATCGAGGGGTTCCTAAAACCTTCCCCTCGGTCAACAGAATTCCTTATCCGGATTTCTAGTTCGCAGACCAAAAAATTAAAGAGTCATTTTCTTTTGAACAGGGATTCAATAAGGTGACTTGGAACACCCAACTTTAATTCCAAGTGGCGACTCTGTAAATAAAATAATCCCTTTTCAAAATGTCACTTTAATTGGGAAAACCCATTTTCTCTAAAACCGACTCCCTAGCAGGGGTCGGATGCGGTGAAAAAAAAATGGTGGGGTGTGACAGATGGCGACTCTGCTAGGGATATAACTAGAATTCCAGCTTTCATAATGACTTGTTTGGCTTTATTTAATTTTGATATTGTATATTGTTGGCCTAAATATGTTCTTTGCCTACATGTTTATCGCTTTGATATTATTTGAATTGCAATATAAACTGTTTTCTCTCGTGCACTCATCTGAGTCTTCTGAGATACTGTATATTCAGAGATGCGGTATACGCTCCCGAGCTTGAGATACCAGAGATGCGGCAACGCTCCTGGGAAGGATTCTGTAGTCACCCATGATTTAGGATGGAAAGGTACCAATAGTGAGGCCGGAAAGCCCTGCTACCGGTAAAGCTGTCCCTTGCCGGCTCAAGTTGTCTGCTCGTTTCATTGACACTCTAGATACCTAACTCCACCAGGTTGAACCTAGCATAACCGGAGCTTAGACATAGCTATCCCTAATAGACTGTGTTTTACTTATATCACGTATATTTTTTGACTTAGTGGGGCTCGACCCTGGGGTCGGGTTCATCTAGGTCAGGTTTCACCTTTTGAGACCATCATGTGCATTTTATGAGCTACTTGTTGCATTATAGGAAATGCCATATCGAATGTTGACCGGTTTTTTAAGTAAATTAATTGATCTAAAAAAGAGGGTAATGATTGATGGAGGTTCAGGAGTAGATATCTGTCCTCTCTCTACTTTGCAAAAGTTGAAAATCATCCCAGATAGAATTCGGTCCAATAATGTATGTGTTCGGGCTTTTGACGGTGCAAAACGAGACACAATTGGTGAAATAGATCTTGCTTTGTTTATTGGACCAGTTGAGTTTACGATCACCTTTCAAGTAATAGACATGGATACTTCCTGCGACCTACTTTTAGGAAGACCATGGATCCACATGGCCAGAGCCATACCTTCTACTTTGCATCAAGTAGTTAAGTTTGAACAGGACAATCAGGAAATCATTGTACATGAAGAGGATAACCTTCCCATACATCGAGATCGTTCTGTATCGAAACAAAAAGGGGTTGTGAATATCCCATTTATCAAGCCTTTGAAATCGTGATAGCTGATCAAGTCATGGAAGGTACACCGATTCCAGGGCCTCATCTCTCTTCTACTTCAATCATGATGGCTAGCCAAATGCTACAAAATGGTCATGAACCGGGAAAAGGATTAGGGGTTTTGCTGCAAGGAATTATAAACCCTGTAGATCCGTGTGGTATCCACAACTCCTTTGGCTTAGGCTTTAAGCCTACCGCAACAGATAGAAAATGGGCAAAAGAGCAGAAGAAGAAGCCTTGGAAATTGACAAGTCCAGTTCCACACATTAGCCAATATTTCACGAAAGCTCAAAAGAAATAAAATCAATACACATATTCTAACAAGGATGTGGATGAAATATGCCAAGGTCTCAGGGAAATATTTTATGAAATAAACATAGTTCAGATGGGTGAAGGCCCTAGCCATGCAGATGTGCAGTTTGTCGGGCTGAATATCAAGCTCACTAACTGGGAAGCCACTTCTCTCCCCACAAGGACGGAGTCTTGGTAGTTTATTTTGTTGTTTCATTTTTATTTCTTTTGTATTTTGGACTATTATTAAGGTTGTAGTCCACATCGTTTAGTTGCTCTGCTTTCATGTTAACCCTTCTATCCTTTCCGATTCAATTCACGTTTTCTAGTAAATTTATCTTTTCTTCCCTCTTTTAATTTTTATTTTTCTTATTTCAGTTATGTTAATACTAGCTCCGATAACATGGCATGTACGTGGAGTTCACATTTAGATCCTAAAAAGTTGTCTAATCTCGAATTAGCAAACCAAACGGTAGATGAATACGATGAAGGTGAAGCTGATAAAGAATTCAAAAAAGGATTGGATCAATTTGAGGATAATCCCAAACCAACCTAATTTAGATGACACTGACATAATAAATTTGGGAACGAGTGAGGTTACAGAAATAAAAATAAGTATTCATGTAGATCAGAATATCAGGAATGATATTGTTCAAATTTTGATCGAGTATAAGGATGTCTTTGCTTGGTCTTATGATGATACGCCGGGTCTAAGCACGGATTTGGTAGTCCACAAACTACCTACTTACCCTGATTTTTCACCGATCCAGCAAAAGCAAAGAAAGTTTAAAACTGACGTGAGCGATAAAATCAAAGAGGAAATCATGAAGAAATTGAGTGCGAACGTGATCAGGGTCGCTCAGTACACCACATGGTTGGCTAATGTGGTGCCCGTACCGAAGAAAGATGGAAAAATCAGAGTCTGTGTTGATTATAGGGATTTGAACAAAGCAAGCCCTAAAGATAACTTTCCGCTGCCCAACATTCATATCCTTGTTGATAATTATGCTAAACATGAGATCCAATCTTTCGTGGATTGCTATGCCGGATATCACCAGATCTTGATGGATGAAACAGATGCAGATAAGACTGCTTTCACCACCTCGTGGGGTACTTATTGCTACAGGGTCATGCCATTTGGTTTATAGAATGCGGGAGCTACGTACATGAGAGCTATGACTACTATTTTTCATGACATGATGCACAAGGAAGTAGAAGTATATGTTGATGATGTCATTATCAAATCTAAGACACGAGTCGATCACGTAGATGACTTGAGGAAATTCTTCGAAAGGTTGCGAAAGTATAATCTTAAGCTCAATCCAGCCAAATGTGCATTTGGAGTTCCATCCGGAAAACTTTGGGGCTTCATAATTAGCCGCAGAGGCATTGAATTGGACCCTGCCAAGGTAAAATCCATTCGAGAATTGCCGCCTCCGAAGAATAAAACTGTGGTCATGAGTTTTCTTGCAAGGTTGAATTATATAAGCAGATTCATCGCTCAGCTCAGCACTACATGTGAACCGATATTTAAGTTGCTAAAAAAAGATGCTGCTATCCAATGGACGGATGAATGTCAAGAATCATTTGATAAGATTAAAGAATATTTGGTAAATCCTCCAGTACTAGTCCCACCGGAACCTGGTAGGCCTTTATTTCTATATCTGTCAGTGATGGACAATTCTTTTGGTGGTGTTTTAGGACAGCATGATATCACAGGCAAGAAGGAACAAGCAATCTATTATTTGAGCAAAAAGTTCACAAGTTACGAGGTAAAATATACTCCTCTAGAAAAGACATGTTGCGCCCTAACTTGGATTGCTCAGAAGTTGAAGCACTATCTTTCGTCCTACATAACCTACCTCATATCTCAAATGAATCCTTTACAGTATATTTTTCAAAAACCTATGCCCACAGGCAGATTGGCAAAATGGCAGATTTTACTTACAGAATTCGATATTGTGTATGTTACTCGTACTACTATGAAAGCGCAAGTATTGGCCGATCATTTGGCAGAGAACCCAGTTGACAATGAGTATGAGCCTTTGCGAACTTACTTTCCTAATGAAGAGATAAATTCAATTGAGGAAGAAGTTCAAGATAATATGTATGCATGGAAATTATATTTTGACGGGGCCGTCAATGTCAAAGGAGTAGGAATTGGGGCGGTTCTTGTCTCACCGAACGGGCATCATCATCCCGCCACAGCACGACTCCGTTTCTTTTGTACTAATAACACAACAGAATATGAAGCTTGCATCATGGGGTTAAATATGACAATAAATCTGCATGTACACAAACTAGTGGTGTTGGGAGATTCCGAATTACTTATTCGACAAATTCAAGGCGAATGGGAAACGAGAGATATCAAGCTCATTCCATACAAACAGTTCTTAGAGGACCTTAGCAAAAGATTCAAGTCTATCGAGTTTAGACATATTCCTAGATCCCATAATGAGCTGGCTGATGCCCTGGCTACCCTAGCTTCCATGCTCCCATACCCAGGAAATACGTATCTCGATCCATTAGAGATACAAATACGAGATCAACATGGTTATTGCAATATAATTGATGCAGAACCAGATAATGAACCCTGGTACTATGATATCAAATGCTTCCTAAAGACAAAAGAATATCCAATACACGCCAATGCAGATCAAAAAAGGACCATTAAGAGACTTGCTAATGGTTTCTTTTTAAGTGGGGAGATTCTGTACAAACGAGCCCCAGACTTGAACTTGTTGAGATGTGTTAATATTTAGGAAGCTGAAAGAATCATGAATGAGGTACATTCGGGGGTATGTGGTTCGCATATGAACGGCTATGTTTTAGCAAAAAAGATTATGCGGGCAGGATATTATTGGTTAACTATGGAGCGAGATTGCTTTCAGTTTGTTCGCAAGTGTCATCAGTGTCAAATTCATGGTGATTTGATTCACTTGCCACCTTCAGAGCTGCATCCTATGTCTGCTCCTTGGCCATTCGTTGCTTGGGGCATGGACGTAATCGGTCCAATAGAACCAAAAGCTTTTAATGGGCATCGATTCATACTGGTTGATATTGACTATTTCACCAAATGGGTAGAAGCTGCTACTTTCAAATCAGTCACGAAGAAAATAGTAGTGGATTTTGTTCATTCGAACATCATATGTCGTTTTGGTATACCAAAGTCCATTATCACAGACAATGCAACCAATCTTAATAGTCATCTAATGAAGGAGGTTTGTGAGCAATTCAAGATCGTGCATCATCATTATACCCCTTATCGTCCTAAAGCAAATGGAGCCGTTGAAGCAGTAAACAAGAATATTAAGAAGATTCTTAGGAAAATGGTCCAAGGATCTCGACAGTGGCATGAGAAATTATAGTTTGCTCTTTTAGGATATCGTACAACTATCCGTACATCAACTGGCGCAACTCCTTATTTACTAGTCTACGGGACTGAAGTTGTGATACCCGCAGAAGTTGAAATTCCCTCGCTTCGAATCATTAGTGAAGCCGAAATTAACGATACTGAATGGGTCAAATCTAGACTAGAACAATTATCGTTAATAGATGAAAAAAGGTTGACGGCAGTTTGCTTTGGTCAATTATACCAGCAGAGGATGGCGCGAGCTTACAATAAGAAGGTATGTCCTAGAAAATTCGAGGCCGGCCAAGTTGTTTTAAAATGCATCCTGCCACACCAAGAAGAGGCTAAAGGAAATTTTGCTCCAAACTGGCAAGGTCCATACATAGTTAAACAAGTACTATCAAATGGAGCTTTGCAACTTGCGGATCTGGACGGAAAAATGACAGAAATAGCTATCAATGCCGATTCAGTAAAAAGATATTATATTTGACACATTTGTGCTTAACATTCTCAAGTTGAGATGACGAAAGACCATCATTCTACTTAACCAAATGCCATTAATCCCTTGTCAGCCCTTCGAGCCTTATTTACCATTCCTTGCTTACCCACATTGGAGCCGAAAAAAAAAGAAGATAATGAGTTGCTATTGAACTACGTTCAACCTGATTCCTAAATGGATACGTAGGCAGCCCTATCTTGGGGTTCGGTCCGACAAAATAAAAAAAATCATGGTATTTTTTTTTTAAAAAAAGGATGAGATATATATCCTATTGTCATGGCTCTCAAGTTGTAGTCTACCCTAAAAATCCTTTTCCCTTTGTCCATTAAAGACCTTCCGATCACTTTTTGAGAATGTGAAGCCTTGTGTGCTATATATATATATATATATATATATATATATATATATATATATATATAAACTTGTAGGTGAAAACCCATGGAGGCACCACAAGATACCAAAAAAAAAAGAAAAAAAAAGAAAAAAAAAAGAAAAAAAAAACCTTATTGGTGAAAACCCTCAGAGGCGCCATAAGACAAACGAGACAATCCAAATTAGAGAGGTCAATTGAGAAAATCCCAGAAGGAATGACTTTAGTCAAACAAAGTTTATCATGACAGGACAAAGATTAAGAAGGGTGATTTCATTTGATTGAAAGGTGCAGCCTAATTCGAGATTAGACAATTTTGAAGGATCAAATATCTACTCCAAATTGCGTGTCATGCATTATTGAAGTCAATAGACACCTCCAAATAAGCTTTCTTACTTTACTAGTAGAAATACTATTCAAACATAATTCTTTTATTCCTTCTTTTGATTTTTCTTTATTTTTTTAACACATTTTTTATGGGTAAGTCTCGCACCAAATACAAAATAAAGAAAACGTGCAAAATTGACCATGGCTCCCAGTTGAAATTGAGCAGAGATTATTCGGCGTTCACCACCGTGACAAGGACAGAAAGCCAGTTAAGATAAGTGTTACGAGTGAAGCATTTAAAAATGAAGAGCAGACTCGTACTAAAACAAACAGAGATGCAACAGAATTTGAAAGACAAAGAACCAAGCTCACCAACCAATTAGTTGAGTCAACTGTATCAAGTTGGGACAAGGATAAGGCAAACCTCCAAGGGATTCAAGGCCACAAACCAACTACCAAGTTTAAAACTCACATTTTTTTTCTTTCTTTTCTTGAACAGGGGCAAAGCAATCTTGTGAAGTTTAGTGAAAAAAAAAACAGGTATAGCAAAGTTAAGTTTTCTTGAATCTTCTATTTTTTTTTTGTTATACTCCTATAATTTTAAGTTCATATCAATATAATTATAATAATAATAATAATAAAACCCCTCATATTCAAGGCTGGGGCATTTTTTTTCTTTTCTAATAAAGAAAAAAAAATCATAATCTCATCTCGTGTTCATAGGGCGTCATCCCCTAGTTGACATCCTTTTCGTCTTCATAGGGCGCCATCCCCTAGTTGATATATTTTTCGTCTTCATAGGGCACCATCCCCTAGTTGACATCCTATCTCGTCTTCATAGGGCGCCATCCCCTAGTTGAAATCCTTTTCGTCTTCACAGGGCACCATCTCCTAGTTGACATTTTTTTCGTCTTCATAGGGCACCATCCCCTAGTTGACATCTTTTTCGTTTTCATAGGGCACCATCCCCTAGTTGACATCTTTTTCGTCTTCATAGGGCACTATCCTCTAGTTGACATCCTATCTCGTCTTCATAGGGCGCCTTCCCCTAGTTGACATCTTATCTCGTCTTCATAGGACACCATTCCCTAGTTGACATCTTTTTCGTTTTGATAGGGCACCAACCCCTAGTTGACATCTTTTTCGTCTTCATAGGGCACCATCCCCTAGTTGACATCTTATTTCTTCTTCATAGGGCGTCATCCCCTAGTTGACATTTTTTCTCGTCTTCATAGGGCATCATCCCCTAGTTGACATCTTAGCTCGTCTTCATTGGGCGCCATCCCCTAGTTGACATCTTATCTCGTCATAGGGCGCCATCCCCTAGTTGACATCTTTTTCGTCTCCATAGGGCGCCATCCCCTAGTTGAAATCCTTTTCGTCTTCACAGGGCACCATCTCCTAGTTGACATTTTTTTCGTCTTCATAGGGCACCATCCCCTAGTTGACATCTTTTTTGTCTTCATAGGGCACCATCCCCTAGTTGACATCTTATCTCGTCTTCATAGGGCACCATCCCCTAGTTGACATCTTTTCCGCCTTCATAGGGCACCATCCCCAAGTTGACATTTTATTCGTCTTCATAGGGCGCCATCCCCTAGTTGGCATTTTAGGAAATAAATCTTCCTATTTTTCTTCTTCATGTCTTCACAGGGCATGACAATCCCGCATCACATTTTTATAAGCGAAAATCCTAATTCTTTCCCATGAATTCATTAGGATAACTTCCTTTGGTTGCATCATTAAGAATAGGGTCCTTATATTATCGCGCTCCTAGCCTAAATTTTTATCCATTCATTTATTTATTTATTTTTAGATTATAGTTTTTCTAATAACTCACAAAATTTTCCTAGTGTAAACTGGGGCAGAAAATTTTGTTTGTTTTGTTTCGTCTTCTTTGATGGCTTGCAGGTTTTCTGCGAAGCACAGGTTTATCCAAGAATGGAATTTCATCTTCGGTCAGAATATAGAAGAATGATCAGGTTGAAGATAGTTACAGTCAGCTCTGTATCTGTAGCGGCCCAACATCTCAAGAGACATCTTATTAGCTTCTGATAAGGAGAATAAGCATCCAAAGTATTCTATGGACTGTTCTATGGCAAGAGTGTCAATGACTCAATCCATGTTGCAGGTTCAAATCTCAAATCCTAACTTCAAGTTCAAATTTTGAGATCGAGGTACCCACTAGAAGATGGTGAGGCGATAACTGAAGATCCAAGAAGAAGATCTGAAGCAAGAGAATCAAGACAATTGGAATAGATAGGATTTTGTATCTTTCATTTTTAGTTTCATTTTTCTTTTTCCTGATGTAATAAAAAGAGCCACGAACTGAAAACTCGACGGGACCTCAAATCGACTCTCCAATTCATCCACTCATTCCTACACCTATTTGAACTACACGTGACCTGATTCTCTTATAACCCGAGATATGTAGGATGCCCAAAGCTAGGGCTCGGTCACACCTCTTTCCCACTTATTTACGTATTAATATAGAATAAAGGGTTTAGCCAAAAATTAGTCATGTTTACTTCTTTGCTTGAAAATTCTTCATATTTCCAAGCAAAGAGGGGCATTCTGTAAACACCTAATTTTTGACCCAAACCTAATATCTTTATACCATTTTAATGTTCAATTAATTTTTATTTTATTTTTATTTTTAGGTATTTTAAATTTATCTTACTTTGAGGTTCGTTAAAAAATTTGAAAAAAAAATACAAAAAATAGAATCACATTTTAGATAAGTTTTTTATTTATTTAAAATAAATAAATAAATAAATAAATAAATAAAAAACTAATTAAATTATGTTATTTTCCTCTTTTAACTTTTAATAAATAATCTAGTGATATTAATGTACGTAATCATGCTCTAAGACTAATTATTTAACTTACTTATATTTTATTAGTTTTAAATAATTTTTTTTTTTTTTATTTTTTTCGTTATTTTATTTAAAATATATTTTTTGTAAAAATAAATAAATAAACCTAACTTTCCCATTACCTCCAACATTCCCCTAACTTTTCCATTACCTCCAACATTCCCCTAACTTTCCCA
Source organism: Capsicum baccatum var. pendulum (assembly GCA_030864225.1). Lineage (NCBI taxonomy): Eukaryota > Viridiplantae > Streptophyta > Magnoliopsida > Solanales > Solanaceae > Capsicum > Capsicum baccatum. The sequence goes on from CM061558.1 coordinate 129,319,289, forward strand.
TTACCTCCAACATTCCCCTAACTTTCCCATTACCTCCAATATTCCCCAAACTTTCCCATTACCTCCAACATTCCCCTAACTTTCCCATTACCTCCAATATTCCCCTAACTTTTCCATTACCTCCAACATTCCCCTAACTTTCCCATTACCTCCAACATTCCCCTAACTTTCCCATTACCTTCAACATACTATATACTTACACACTCCCTATATAAACACACACATAAAACACTAGAAAAAAAAAAAACACACACAGGCACACATAAGGAACACATAGGGGAAAATAAAAACCAAAAATTCCTCACATCAAAAGACTTTGAGTTTTGGTCACGGTTTAAGTTCGAGGCTTCTTCTTGTTGTTGTTAGGAATTATTTTCGAAAGAGGTAACCCTTAATCTTCCTTTATTATGTAGTTTAAACGATAGTATGAAACTTGATTCAATATTATGAAGTTTCTTAAACTCACATGTGTTGAACCTATTTTAATTTCGATGTTATTAATTTGTGGTTTGTTTAGATTTTAAAATCATAAAATTAAAGTAAAAGTATGAATAAGGTTATTTTCAATGATTTCTTATGTTATCTAGTGTGTATATTTCATTACTTTTACGTAGTTTGTGCTCTACATTTTTAAAAAAATACAATTTGTTTGTTGGTTTGAACAAATATTCATAAAAATGGTTTCGATTTTTGCGTAAGATAATGTTTAGAGTTGTTAATGTTAGAAGACATAGCGGTACATCTAATTAGTGCACGATTAGTGTAATTGTGTTTAAACTAGAACAAGAACATAGGATTCATGCATGCACGCATGCACGTAAAAATAGAAAAGAGGACACATGAAAAAAAAAATAATAGAACATAGGATTCATGCATGCATGCATGCACGTAAAAATAGAAAAGAGGACACATGAAAAAAAAAATAAGAAACAACCGTAAGTGAGAAAAAGTGAGAAGGGTAGAAAGAATAACATAAACCACGCAAAAAGAACGGGGGAGGCTAGGGAGTAAAGAAAAATAACACACAACAAATAAGAGATATTTTTGAAGATTGTGGTTTGGAATGCGAGTGTTAGCCCCGGTTTGAGTTTCATCGACGTTCTTGCTTCTATGTATTCAATCTATTTTATCACATAAGTTCTTACTTAGTTCTTTTCTATTCAATTTCATTAACATTATTGTGAAACAAAGTATGAATAAATTATGTGAGTTTTTTATATATTGTTTAGTATGTAGAGATGATAACTTACATGACATTATCGTCAGTTGCATGTTTTAATTATCCAAACACTTACATATTTACTCCGAAATTTGGGAGTTGATAAAACTAATTATTGTTGGGCTAATAAATATTTTTATTCTTTTTAATTATTTGGGTCATTCTTGAATACCATTTTATCCATGCCGTTGTTAACTTTAATTAAGGCACTAATAATGTGATTGGATATAGGATGTTTAACATGAAAACAGAATGCCTTACTATTTAAGAATTTAATTAATATTCGGCTACTATGTTTCAATCATAAATTAATGAAATGAAAAGAATGTAGCTAAAAATCATCTTTAGTTAATGTTCCATTTTTTTTAACTTTGGCTTTTAATGGGATCTTTTTGTCCTTTTCTTTACAAATATTAAACTATAAACTTAATTTGCTATCATTGGAAGGATCACTTCAACCAATTCCAACCAACCTATGATTCAATAAAATATCCTTTAAAAAGTTTAATGTACAAAAAGGCTAATGAGGAAGTTAGAAAACCCGGCTACCACCGATCATTCGTTATAATAAAATTAACATACCATTTAAAGTCGTTTGAACCGGGTTGGGTAGATTCTATACCTGTTAGGAGATTATCTAGACTTGGAAAAATGGGACGATCCATAAATGCCCCAAAGGCGCAAGAGATGTACCAAAACCCGTGGTGAGGCCGAAAATTACTACTATCGGTAAGCCACGCATCAACGCAGTTTTAAATAATTTAAAATAAATTAAAAGCGGGAGGCAAACAACTTTTAGGTTAACAAATATTATAAATCCAAAATAAAATAAAAAATTAACTTAAGTCAGACGTAAGTCATTAAAGCGACCGTGCTAGAACCACGAGAATCGAGGGGTGCCTAACACCTTCCCCTCGGTCAACAGAATTCCTTATCCGAATTTCTAGTTCAAAAATTAAAGAGTCATTTCCTTTTGAATAGGGATTCAGTAAGGTGACTTGGAACACCCAAACTTAATTCCAAGTGGCGACTCTGTAAATCAAATAATCCCTTTTCAAAACGTCACTTTAATTAGGAAAACCCATTTTCTCTAAAACCGACTCCCTAGCGGGGGTCGGATGCGGTGAAAAAAAATGGTGGGGTGTGACAATGTGTTTTGCCTTGAAATATGAATTGAGAGCACAATTTACATGAAATTCCTCTCTTGATGTAATTTTCCCATGTTTCACATGATATAGATTGTTTTGAAATAAATCTTGAAAAATCATGATATGAAATGCTTTGACTTTGCTATGTTTCGAATATGATTTTGAACACGAAAGGGAGGGTTGTAAATGTTGAATATACATATAATAAAAGACTGCATAATTTTGCCAAAAGCACATGACCACCATATGTTTGATGAAAGTTTTTGCATGGTTTTGACTTGAGTCTTGGAACATGAAATCTTTTATGCAAATTACATGTTTGGGTGGTCTGAAACTACACTTTTATGAAAGATCATGCTTAATGCATTATGGCTCAGAAATAGAACCTGCAGGTCTTGGTATGACGATACCAACTCAGAAAAATGCCATATCAGACTCAGACAAACAGACTTTTCAGACTAGTTGAGAAATCAGATTTTTATCAGACTTTCATGATTTTAGACATTCAGAATATTGCATGTACAGAAAAGGTTAAAAATTTGCATATAGATATGTTAGGTGGTCCCCGAAGAGGGCTTCAGTTCAAGCGACTCATTGCCTAGAACTGTGGTTTGCCGACCCGGGTATATTATTATGCGCTGACTTAAATGTCCTGTGGCGTATCAGACTCAGAGACTCCAACCCTTGCGGCACACTCGGATTGGAGGCTTCCCCGCCGAGTCAATGGCGGATTCCATACAACCCGTGGAATATCAGACTTGTAGGGGAATGCCACCTAACTCAGAAGTAAAACAGAGATCATGATTTGAAATGAACAGACAGGTTGCATGTTTTCAGAAAGTGCCCATGTACTTTTTAGAAATAGTTTTATACATGATGTCTTGATGAAAAATTTGCTTCCACTTATATATATATATATATATATATATATATATATATATATATATATATATGTATGTTCCATTATACTATTTTTGGAGTGCTTCGTGTGCTAGTACTTTTGTGCTGACCCCCCCTCCTTCCAGGTTTTGAGGCACAGTCTAGGGGTCCAGCTACTCAGTAGACATTCTCGGGCTTGCAGACTTGATCTCACAGTGGTGAGCCTTCTATTATTTGGAAGGCCTAATTATGTCAGACATTATCTTATTTATTATGTTTTGGTCTACTGGGGGCCTTGTCCCAGTTTCTTTTTAGACAAATGTTTATGTTCTTAGTAGAGATTTCGCAGACTGATGTCAGATAGCATTATTCAAAAATGTTGCAGATCTTGACCATGTTTTCTGTACTCAGTTTCAATTCCGCATTTTATTATAATTTTGAATGTTGTGCATGATAACCAGACAGAGAATGGGTGTTCCGGGCCTTCATGGTTCGGGATGCTCATCACAACTATGGCCTAGGCTCGGGTCATGACAAACTTGGTATCAGAGCACGGTTCATGGTCCTAGGGTGTCTGCAAAATCACGTCGAGTAGAGTTCTGTGTATGGGTGTGTAGCGCGCCACACTTATAAGCAGGAGGCTACTAGGCATTTAGGAATATCTCTCTTTCTTCATGTTCTAGTTCGTGCAATAGAGTTAGAATATTCCTTTTTCATACTCTTATTCGTGCTATGAAGTCGCCCATATGAAAGTAAAAAGTCATCCCAAATTCTTTCCTTACTCTAATGTCCTCAGATATGTCTCATTATTGAGGTGATTCAAGTGTAGAAGTTTAGAATCTAAATGGTATAGTCCTTTCTGATTGAACCATATAAGAGTTAAAATTTGTGCAAGGACTTGAGAAGAGTCCGTTAGTGCTTCAATGTGTATTGATTCCGATGTAGACATTGATCTTGATGGAATCGTGCTTTTCAGCTTCAGGTATTAAGTGCATTTAGTCCCTTTCAAATTTATGTTACAAATGTCTTGCTTAAGGGAGGATGATGTGTAGTAGAATGTTGGAACTGTATTTCCACCCGAATAGTAGTATGCATTAAAGTGTTGTTGTCATGACCTATTGGTAGTGAAATTAGACCAAGAAGTTGGTGATGTGAAGTCACAAATTTAGAAGTCAGAGTGAGGGTGACTTTTGTGTAAATGAATATTTTAGTTGAATAACTGATGTTTGAGAATGATTTACCCCCCCTTATGGTGATAGACTAATGTGGTAACTAGTAGCATGTGTGGATGGTATGGTAGTCCGTGGAGGAAGTGTTTAACTCTGATTTTATTTATACAGAGTAAGATGTTTATTCATAGTTTATTGGATATTGTGTATTAAATTTCTATCTCATGTAATCTTTTCATCAAGGTGTTATTGAAAAAAAAATAAAGTCTAGTGAAGCCGTGTGGGGCTCTTTCGATTCACTAGCATAGTTGACTTGTCATTCATTTCATTTTCTTGTTCAAAATACAAAATCAAAGTCTAGTGAAGCCGTGTGAGGCCTATTTAGATTCACTAGCAACTTGTTGTCCAACTTGTTGTTCTTGTGTTGGTTTAATAGATGTATAGCTGAATTTGTTTGCATGAGATTGAGTTGGTAAAGAGGTGATTCGTCCTTGTGTGTTAGTTTATTAGTAGAAAACAGAGAAAGAGTTATTAGGCGAGGTGAATTATCCTTACTTGAAGTATGAAGATGACCAGATTAGCCAGTAGGTTATAAGTATAGACTCATGGTTGTTGTGGATTTTGAAGGTAGCATAAATGTACGCTTGGGTAAGTAATTGCGATGTGAGAAAGAAACATAAGTAGATATGATTGTACGAGGTTATAATATAAGGATAAGGTTGACCATGTCTATTATGAGGCTTTAACCCCCTTGGCCCTCTTTTTCATTGGTAGTTGTAAACTAGTGCTACTTGTGAGAAGGTATGTAGTAGATTTTTGAGATATTTGGGTAGAATATCCCAATTTGATGGATTAGTATATTTATGTTATGTTGCATTCTTCATTGGTGGTGAATGATTGATACTAAACTATAGGCTTGAATTTAAATGGTGTGGTGGTAAATAGTGGCACGAGTTTGATGATGCATGTTTTGTGGGATTAAATTAGTAGGCTTGATGTGCTGAAATAGTATGTGCTAATGGGTTATGATAAGGAAAAATTGTTAGGTCATGATCGATTATTGTGGTCATAAAGTTCTACTGCACTAGTGTTTTGTGATGTCTATTCATAGTTTCCAAGTAAAAATTTTGTGTAAAGTTGAGTTGTAAATCATGTTTGGCACTAGACATTAAGTTTTAAACAATTGATGGCCATGAAGGTGAAAGTGAAGGTTTCTTGACTAATAATACTAGTTGTATAGAAGTGATCTAATAGACTTAAACGGTGCATGCAATTGAGTAAGTTTATTTGATTTGTAGTGGTGTATGATATTGAATGTATGATGTAGAAGTATGCCTAAGGTGACATGAGGTTGCGGCATTTTTTCTAAGGCTATTACTTGTTGTGCGTGGCTAGTGATACCATTGAATTGTTAAGTGAAGAAAGACTAGTTAGATGGTATATGGTGTTCTAAATAGCCAAGTAAGGACCTTTGATTGATAGCGTTGAGCCTTTTGATATGAGCTTGATTCTCATGGTAGAGGAAAATAAGTTTGAAGTTACTATGTTGGTAATCTATGATAGAAATAGAGTGGATCATTGAAGACTTGGTGATACCCGTGTTAGTTGTGATAATCTAAGCTCGAGTCCTTGAAAGTTGTGCTAATAGAAATAAGAGTAGAGGTGCTAGAGGGTGTGCGCTTCAACTTTGGGGATGCTCATGAAGATTCGAAGTTAGTAAGTGTTCGAGTAATAGATGATGACTATTAGGGTTACAGAATGATAGAGTTTGCCTCAGAAGGCGGTATTTGTAGTGGGTTTTTTCCACTTCCAGATGTAGTTATTAGGGTCAATTTATATTGATTACGTGTATTGTCGTTTTTCATACCCCAGAGTGCAGTTAAGTTTAAAGTCTAATACGGTATCTCCCATAACTTAAGATGATGGTTTGAAGCTAAGGGGGAGATGATAGAATGAATAACCAAGTCAGGTTCTCAAATTCTAGTAGTGATGTCATGACGCCAGAGAACGTCAGAAAGTGAGAGTGAGACTCAACACATTCCTATCTCAGTATTTTTTTCTTCAGTGATCCCAATACATACACATGCCTTACATGTCAGTTCGATAATCGTAGTTCATGATCATGCTTGTGATAGCGAATCATGTACTCTTCCAATTCTAAAATGAAGGGTTCCAGTTCATTCAGTAGTTGGAATTACATTCTATATGTTACAAACTCCAAATTGAGGTCATACAGCTCATGAAATATATGTTTGCGCCCTATAGTATGCTCCGTCTCCATAAACCATGTTTTACGCCAAATGATTGGCGAGATCCAGCTTAAAGCCATGAAGACTCTAAATTTAGAGTGCTTTGATAAATCCCAAATGTTGATTTGCTGTTCCTCATGCCTCAGTTAAGGGTTAAGTTTCATATAATACCCTTTTATGTTTCAAAATCTTATGTTTTAGCCTTTTGTGACTCCTTCTTATGTGAGGATGGTGTAAGGATTAAATGTTTTCTTGTTGATAAAAAAAAGCATAGTATGCTTGTTTTAGATACAACCTTAAGTGTTGAGTAAGTTTGGGGCCAATCTTTGATACATGTGATGGTTAGTGGAAAAGTTTGTGTGTATGTTTTAGGGTAGCGCGTGGGAGTTATATTGACAATAGTTTAGAAACTATGGGGAGTGTGTATTTATGGGTGATTACCTTGAAGTAAACATGTGGTTATAAAATAGGCTTGAATGATGTTTTGGGATTATAGTGGGAGGTCGCAATATGCATTAGCGACTTCATATTAAGAGTTCAGAGTAGTCATTGAAGTGGTAAGACATGTTATGTTTAGGATGCGATCTTTAAAAGAGATATAGAAGGTGGCGTCATATGGTTTAGAATAATAGCATAGTGTAGTATGTTGTATTTTTGTGACTTAGAGTTAGGCTTAATCGCGGTGTAAGGATTAAGCTATTTTAGACATTAGTAGAAAAATTTGTCAATGCTCATATGAGAATTTTAAGTTGAATTGAATGATTATGATATTTATAGGGAATAGTATGGTTAAGGGATATTCGAGAAGTGTACTAATCTTGAAAGTAAGAAGTTGTATTGCCAAAGGTCTGGTAATTCTATCCTAATTTAGGAGCTATATGTCTATATTCCAGACTGCAGAGCAGTGTCAATGCTGTGATTTCCTCAATGGGATGTCTTGTGTAATCCATACCCAAGATTTGTGGCTAGAACTTCTTTAGAGAGAGTGTTGAAGAGATACTCTAGTTAAGTATGAGGGTCCAGCATAATTCAGTCTGTATAGCCAGTAAGTCAGTTTAGCAGTCAGATTCACATGACTTGTTTTCTCGTCTTTTCATTTATTCATGCTACCCGAAATCTCAGACATGATACTATACTAAGATAGAGTATACTAGTAATTGCGAGTATAGCTCAGTTCATGTGTCATGGGTTAGATTCAAATTCCAGAGGTTCAGTTATGAATCAAATCGTAGGTGTCGTGTGCATTGCCTTTGTTTTCTGAGTATCTTAGTGAATTGAACACTCATAGAGGGATATAGGATCCCAAGGGGGAGATACCCCATTCGGTTGCATGCATAGATTCTTATTACAAGCTTCGCATCAATTGTTATTGCATATTCAGTCATACGTTCTTGTGTCAGTTCAGTCAGATATGCCTGCACTAGAAATGCACGTTCAATAGAAAAAGTTCAGCTTATCTATGTATTCAGTTCTGCGTTCATGAGATCAACTCAATAACAAATCCATACATTAGGTTTGCATGTTCATTATGAGAACTCAGCTTATGAGTGGCTCTAGTCGTGTATTCCATGCATCAGATATGCATGTCCGATATAAGAATTCAGAATATCAGTAGTTATATCCATATGGTCATGTTTCAGATCAGTGTATTCTTTATTAGAAGACATGTCGTGCCTGCGTTATTCCATGCCTTTAAGGCTTCAACAAGTTCCTATCCATCATTCGGGGACGAATGATCCCAAGGGTGAGATAATGTAACACCCCGTAAAAGTCATGCATGTATTAGACGACAATTTCTGAGTTTTAGACTTAAGTGTTAGTGGATGTTGTAATTTGTGTTAAATTCTATTGAACATAACTCATTGTATATGATGAACTGGGTGGCCTACTATATACCAAATTGTAGATAATTGAATAAGCTTTCCAACGATACTAAATTCGCCTAAAACGGACACCCGGTGAAGAAGTTATGGACTTTTAAAGTTGAATGTGTTGCCCACGCAAATATAGGCGATGCATAGGGCGGCGCCTATGCAAATATAGGCGATGCATAGGTAGGCGCCTATGTAAATTTAGGCAATGCAAAGGGCGGCGCCTATCCTAGTCTATGCGATGCAAAGGGCGGCGCATACTTATGGTTTCAGGTGATGAAAACACTCCTTTTTTTTTTAGATTTTCAAGGTAAATTTCAAACGATCATAACTCTCTGAATATAATGAACTGGGAGAGATGCAACTTATCAAATGAAAGATCTTTGAGTTTTCTTTCCAATCCAATTGGTTGCATCCAAATCCAACATCTGAGTAAGAAGTTATACCCGTTTTACTTCAGCCTGTCAGTTTGTCAACTGAGGGATAGTTTTGACTTTTTATTTGTTTTCTTAGGGACATTTTAGTCATTTCACCTCACCCAAATTTCGTCTATAACACCAGATTTAGCTCCCAATTCATCAAAATATAACCCTTTTCTCAAATTCTCTCTCAAGAACACCCCGTAGGGTTTCAAACAAAAATCCCAAATAACTCAAGATTCAACCGTCGGTTTTGGAAGATAATTAGAGATTTGGAATCCCCACATTGTAGGCTTCAAGGATCATCCTTCAATTTTCTTAAATAGAGGTACGCGGGGTTTTCCTAAATTCTCATGGGCATAGAAATCATGTTTTAAGAAATGGGTTTTTGAATTCAAGTACATATTCATATTTTAGATGCTTTATATGATATTATTTTAGCCTTTTGGCTTTCCCCCGAAGTGACTTAAAAATTATATGTATATGTATATATGTGTTTTGCCTTGAAATATGAATTGAGAGCACAATTTATATGAAATTCCTCTCTTGATGTAATTTTCCCATGTTTCACATGATATAGATTGTTTTGAAATAAGTCTTGAAAAATCATGATATGAAATGCTCTGACTTTGCTATGTTTCGAATACGATTTTGAACACGAAAGGGAGGGTTGTAAATGTTGAATATACATATAATGAAAGACTGCATAATTTTGCCAAAAGCACATGACCACCATATGTTTGATGAAAGTTTTTGCATGGTTTTGACTTGAGTTTTGGAACATGAAATCTGTTATGCAAATTACATGTTTGGGTGGTCTGAAACTACACTTTTATGAAAGATCATGCTTAATGCATTATGGCTCAGAAATAGAACCTGCAGGTCTTGGTATGAGGATACCAACTCAGATAAATGCCATATCAGACTCAAACTAACAGACTTTTCAGACTAGTTCAGAAATCAAATTTTTATCAGACTTTCATGATTTTAGACATTCAGAATGTTGCATGTACAGAAAAGGTTAAAAATGGGAATATAGAGATGTTAGGTGGTCCCCGAAGAGGTCTTGAGTTCAAGTAACTCATTGCCTAGAACCGTGGTTTGCCGACCCGGGTATATTATTATGCGCTGACTTAAATGTCCTGTGGCGTATCAGACTCAGAGACTCCAACCCTTGCGGCACACTCGGATTGGAGGCTTCCCCGCCGAGTCAATGGCGGATTCCATACAGCCCGTGGAATATCAGACTTGTAGGGGAATACCACCTAACTCAGAAGTAAAACAGAGATCATGATTTGAAATGAACAGACAGGTTGCATGTTTTCAGAAAGTGCCCATGTACTTTTCAGAAATAGTTTTATACATGATGTCTTGATGAAAAATTTCTTTCACTTAATATATATATATATATATATATATGTGTGTGTGTGTGTGTGTGTGTGTGTGTATGTTCCATTATACTATTTTTGGAGTGCTTTGTGTGCCAGTACTTTTGTGCTGACCCCCCCCTCCTTCCAGGTTTTGAGGCACAGTCTAGGGGTCCAGCTACTCAGTAGACATTCTCAGGCTTGCAGACTTGATCTCACAGTGGTGAACCTTCTATTATTTGGAAGGCCTAATTATGTCAGACATTATTTTATTTATTATGTTTTGGTCTACTGGGGGCCTTGTCCCAGTTTCTTTTTAGACAAATGTTTATGTTCTTAGTAGAGATTTCGCAGACTGATGTCAGATAGCATTATTCAGAAATGTTGCAGATCTTGACCATGTTTTCCGTACTCATTTTCAATTCCACATTTTATTATGATTTTGAATGTTGTGCATGATAACCAGACAGAGAATGGGTGTTCCGGGCCTTCATGGTTTGGGATGCTCGTCACGGCTAGGGCTTAGGCTCGGGTCGTGACATTTATCTTATATTCAGTTTTGGGGTCTACTGGGGGCCTTGTCCTAGTTTATATATGGTTACTTGACTTAGTCATTTGTTAGAGATTTTCGCAGACAATTGTTTAGAGGTTGATTGATGTTGGGGAAACTTTATTTCCCAGTTATTGTTTCTTTTCATATTTATGACCTTGTTTCCAAATTATTGTGTTTCTTATGAATTAGGTGCATGATTACCAAATGGATAGGGGTGTTTCGGGCCTCCGTGGTTCGAAATGCTCGTCACGGCCAGGCCCTGGTTCGGGTCGTGACATAGTAGGTGTCATTTGTTGTCGTTACGACTCTATTCTCCATTATTTTTGTTATTGACTACTTCACTATTGTATTTGTTTTGCATACTTGACTTTTGATATGTCCTACTTGAGTTGGAAATCCATTGGAAACAGTCTCTCTCTTCGTTAAGGTAAGAGTTGAATTGTCCACACACTATCCTCCCGTAACCCTACTTATGGAAGTACACTATGTATATTGTTGTATAACAGAACAACTACGTTGGTATACCCATATATGCAAGCGACGTTATAATAGTGTAGTATATAAGACATTTATACATAATAAATTAAACGATAGATGTACAAAAAACTCAGTATTACAAGTAAACAACTTACATTATATCCTCATGGACAAATGTTCAAAAATATTAAATATGCATAAATAATTTAACTAAAATCCAATAACATATCCTTTCTATCTTGAATCTATAAACTCAAAATTTTAGATCCGCCTATCAAGTCCTCATGTTGCTAGCCACCACAGGATGTAAACCTACAGAGCCAAAGCTGGATTTGCGCTGGTCAGCTGAACTTCCATCATCTTTTCGACTCAGAGAAACTTCCATTTTTCTCCTTTTCTCTCTCAGAGAACTGAACTTTCAAGGCTGCCTAATCTGTGTAATGCAGCCATGAGTTGTTCACCTCTTGGACCCGGAACTCTTTTCTTAATGATAGAACAAGCCAGCATTATTTCCGTCTCTTGCTCTGGATCCATCTACCATTGATTTTCGCTAGCAACCTAATCTGCCCATGTTATAAACAAATCGATCAGTTGGTAGGTGTAATACTCTTCAACAAGTACACAGTACTTAAAATATTTTTGCAAGTAAAAGCGAACGGAGGGAGTAGTAAGCTAATGACATGACTCACCAATACATAGAAATTGAAGATGAGTTTACCTAGTGACTTGGGCAACAACGGTGCCGTTCTTTCGGTGACACCAATGTCCTGAGAAGCGTTGTTTTCTTTTGAAGAGTTAAGAGCACTTGACAGTCCTAGAGTAGACATTTGCACAGTCTTCTTCAATTCATTCTCCGCAATCTTTGTGAGTTCATGAAAATCTGAAGAGTTGATAGCACCAGTTGGTCTTGGAGCAGACGAAGATGTGTCGATTACAGAAGAATTGGATTCACTGACATAGGAAGCATGATTATTTAGAAGTGAAAGATAAAGTAGGCGGATAGTGTCCACATTATACAATTGCAGTGCAACAAAATCTGAAAACCACAGTGTGTCTCTCTTTGCATAAAACATAGTATATGCTTCCTCTGCCAAAACAAGATCTTTGTGAACCCGAGAAATCTATGACAAACGAAAATAATGTCAAGTTAGTTGTTGTTCAAGAAGCTTCGCAAAATAGACTATCAGTGACATATAATAGAGAATATGATTGCACTATTCTATGTACCGTCGAGTCATCAAATTTGTACCATTCATTGGGTTCAGCACAAATGAAGCTGTAATAGTGTCCCGAACTGGATTGTAGACCCGGCGTGCACTATAACTGCATAAAGATCGTACGTCATTTCTTCCTGTCAGAGACAAGTAAAAATTGAAAATAACATCATGTTACTACTAACAAAATATGTAACAAAGGGAAGAAAGGTTTTAAAAAGTAAATGTACTAACAGATACTCACATTATAGGATTGGATATTTTCGGTGTAAGGAAGCAAGTCCAATTCCAATGGAAATGAAACATGCTTGTCCACCTTTCGCACAACGGAATCGTCATTCTGGAATCGCTTCAAATGAAAGACAGCAACGGAAGGGGCATTGTATAGCATCAACTGCTTCTCGATTGAGACTTGCACCTTACATCTTTCAAAAGTATACTTGATCTCTGGATCATCAAGTTTCTCAACTCTTGTGAACGACTCCAATGCTGAATGTAAGCTGTCAGCATCATTGATCTCCAAGCTAACGTCTATAAGAGGATCGTAAGTGTTGGAGCAGTGGCCGCAGTTGCAGCAGCAAAGCTACAATTTGAGAAAGAAATATTTAACATTACAAATGTCATATTTACAAGATACATATGAATAATAACATAGCATTCTATTATGCTTACCTTGTTGACAAGCCGACCGCCAAAAACTTGTTGGACAATGTCATTACATCGGCTTTCAAGCCTATTGAGAAAGCATTGCAAGAATACGTGAGCATCTTCTTGCTGATACTTACAGAAACCAGACGAAAAATCTGTTATTTTTTCACAATGTTAAGGCTGGATAGGGGTGGGAGAAAAGACTAAAATGCACCTAAAAAAATAATTAAAGTCGCAGCTGTCCCTCAGTTGACAATCTGATAGGCTGAAGTAAATTGGACATAACTTCTTACTCCGATGTTCTATTTGGATGACACTAATTGAATTCAAAATAAGACTCAAATAGATTTCGTTTGATATATAGTATCCCTCCCAGTTCATTATATACAGAGAGTTATGATCGTTTGAAGTTGACCTTGAAATTGTGGTTTGAAATGCACCTGAACTGCGCCCAAAATGCTGGAGCATTTCCAAAGTATTCAAACCAGTGTATTATGCTCCAGAGTTGCGCCCAAAATGTGCCCGGAATGTTGGAGCATTTCCAAGGCACTTCAAACCAGTGTATTATTCCCCTAGAATGCATCTGAGACGTACTATAGACTTGCCTCATTGTATATCAACATAAAAAATCAAGAAACGGAGGTCGGGAAGGTCAAAAATAAAGTCCTCAAAGATTAGGAATTAAAAATGAGACTAAGTCTCTTTAACACTTGAAATATTTTTCAGCTTTTAACTAAACAAGCATGCTACAATGATATAACACATGACGGATTTTTTTAGGGGGTGTTACATATATGATTCCTAAAAATCTACTTTAATATTTTCACACTCCCCCTTAAATTGATTTTTTGGAAGCTACCCCAAGCTGGTCGCGGAAGAACTCAAATGAAGCTTTGAACTATGCCTTGGTGAAACTCTTACCAGTTTTTTACCAACTCCCTTTTATCGTTTCAATAATGAAGATTTTTCATCATCAATTTGTCCTTGTTGTGTTTTATGATGTTGAGTTATCGAACTCCCCCTTTCTCTGAACTCCTCCACAACTTCATTACCTGTAGACACACATGGGAAGGAAAAACTTGAAGCTCTAGGATTTAAGATTTTAGAATTTACTCTTTCTGAAGAAACTTCATAATATAAGAATATTTCATCTGTAGCAGCATCCTCATTTGATTCGATGATGATCTGATCATTAATTTTATGTGAATCCTTAGTATCGTAACAGAATCCACCACTAGATTTCATTTCTAGCTCTTCAAGCATATTGTATATCTCTCCATCTGAAATTGGGGCTTCATCATTCATTAGATCTTTAACTTTTTCATCAACTTCCAATATTTTTTCTAAGCCAATGATTGACCTTGATATGATGGATGACTGATCTAAGACTTTAAATTTCACTATATCTTCCTTAATTCTTTCTCCGATAATGTCATCACTGGCATATTGATTTTTAGAAACTGTTTCCTCAAAATGTACTTCAACATTTTTCACGTTCAGACTTTTACGTCCAATTTCAGGATCTTCTTCTTTGATTTCCTCAATAGCAGCTACCACATCTCCAGAATCCTCTTGATTCTTATCAGGGCATTTTTGCTCCACATTATGGATCGTATTAGATCTGACCCAATCTATTTCCAAATTTATTGAAGCTAATGTATTTATTGCTCGACTCTTAGCTTCTAAGCATCGTTCCCAGCCTTCCTCTTCTTCACCCACTTTTTCCATTAGAGCCATATTGCTCTCTATGGATCAACAATATCTCCTAATATGTTCGACTTTACCACACCGATAACACCTAAGAGGCCTTTTACCATAATTGTCATAAAACTCTTCCTTATTTCCAGGCGAGCTTGAACCACTAGAGAATCGAGAGTGAGACATATCTCTTGTCTTTCCTCTAATATTCCTCTTGTTTAGATACAAGAGCATTTTCTTCTCTTTCTTTGACAAATTCACCAGCCAATTGTTTGGCTAGTAACTACTGTGACGATAACAAATTCTCAAATTCCTCCAAAGATGGTTGTTGAGCCCATCCTTGAATCGATGTCACAAAAGGAATATATTCTGGCTTCAAACCATGAATAATATTTCTTCTTATTCATGCTTCAAAGATATCCTCATCCGGAATTAATAAAGAGATCTCAGAACATAAATTTTTAATCCTCAAGAAATACTCGACAATAGAAAGATTACCTTGATTGGCGTTAGCCAAATCATTCTCCAATATCTGTAGCCGGGCTTCATTCTTCTTATTGAATAACTGATCGAGCGTCCTCCAAATTCATGAACTGATTTACACCTTATAATATGGTCAAAAAAATTTGAGAAGATGGACCTCTTCAAAATGAACTCCGCTTTTACATTAATCTGCTTCCACTTCTTGTATGCACTACTACTCTCCGATCCATCTTTCAGAGGACTTGTGTTACTCCCATTAACATCCCACAAATCCTCCCCATAAGGTATGATTCCGTAAAAGTCTTCCATACCTTGTAATTGGACTGATTCAACAACTTCATTCCCAGTCTATTAACGCGATCACTTAAATTCATTAGGACAAACTAGTTGAATCAACCACAAACCCGATCTTGAAATAAAATTCAGAAGCCAACGTATGGCTATGGATCTGATACCATGTAGAGAATAGCAGAAGAAAGGTGTAGTTGAAGAGATCTTCTGCTAGCCCAAGATCGTTAACTAAGATCAGAAGATTCAACTAAGAAGAGGAAGATAGAAAGGTTAAGGAAGATATTGAATGGAAACTTGGGTATAGAAGAAGACTAGTTGAATTGATTTGATTTTTCTTGGTTAAAAATGCCTAGTGTCATCCCCTATTTATATTTGTGTAGGGATGATTCTAGATACTACAAATCTAGATTATTCTACCCTAGTCTTTTGATAGTAAGGATTTTACCCCTTACTAAGCTTATGCAATACTAGTTTAACCTCCAACTAATTAAAATTTACATTGAAAGGTCTCACTTTATAAGTTAGAAAAATTACTTCAGATCATCATAAGTTTTTTTCTGTGAAAAAGAAAAAGGAAATTTCATTATGTAACTTTATTTTTACACAAAAGCGCACATTTATCAACTAAATACGATTACAACTTGCTTGATACTGAGCAATAATGTTTGTAATATATAACTACTATATGTCGTATGTGTAGAGAATAGCAGAAGAAAGGTGTAGTTGGAGAGATCTTCTGCTTGCCCATGATCTTTAACTAAGATCGGAAGATTCAACTAAGAAGAGGAAGCTAGAAGGTGAAGGAAGATATTGAAAGGAAACTTGGGTATAGAAGAAGACTATTTGAATTGATTTGATTTTGGTTGGCTACAAATGCCTAGTGTCATCCCCTATTTATACTTGTGTAGGGATGATTCTAGATACTACAAATCTAGATTATTCTACCCTATTCTACAAATGTCATCCTCAAATATCTAACACTCTAGAATATCTAGACTTGTACTAAGTAAATATCAAAGAGACTATACTATAACTTTCTAGATTCTTCTACCAAGAAATACCTAGAAATATAGATATTTCTTCAATTTGATTATCCTAAATACTACACTAGACTATTCTAGAAACTTAGCTAGAAATATGATTCCAAAAAATCTACTTTAATATTTTTACAGTATGAGGTGGGGTTTTGGCTAGTCAAGAAGTCACACGTCAAGTAGATTAAATTAGAGAAAATAGGATGTTGAGATAGATATGTAGGCATACCAGGAGAGAGAAAATTAGGAACGAAGAGATCAAGGACATGGTAGGAGTAGCCACCGTGGTGGGAAATTAAGAGAGATGTTGCTAAAATGGTTCGAACATGTGAAGAGAAGATACATAGATATCTGAATGAAGAGGTGCGACGGGCTATCTATGGTGGGGTAAGAACAGGGAATAGGTGACTAGATAAGGCATATAGTTGATTCTGTAGCTTACCAAAGGCATGACACTAGATAGAAAGATATGGTGACACATTAAGATAGAAGATAGTAGGTGTCATTTGTTGTCGTTACGATTCTATTATTATTTTTGGTATTGATTGCTTCACTATTGTATTTGTTTTGCATACTTGACTTTTGATATGTCCTACTTGAGTCAGAAATCCATTGGAAACAGTCTCTCTACCTTTGTTAAGGTAATAGAATTGTGCGCACACTATCTGCCCGTAACCCTACTTATGGAAGTACACTATGTATATTGTTGTATAACAGAACAACTACGTTGGTATACCCATATATGCAAACGACGTTAGAATAATGTAGTATATAAGACATTTATACATAATAAATTAAACGATAGATATGCAAAAACTAAAAACTCAGTATTACAAGTAAACACTTACATTATATCCTCATGGACAAATGTTCAAAAATATTAAATATGCATAAATAATTTAACTAAAATCCAATAACATATCCTTTTTATCTTGAATCTATAAAATCAAAATTTTAGATCCGCCTATCAAGACCTGATGTTGCTAGCCACCACAGGATGTAAACCTGCAAAGCCAAATCTGGATTTGCACCGGTCAGCTGAACTTCCATCATCCTTTCGACTCAGAGAAACTTCCATTTTTCTCCCTTTCTCGCTCAGCGAACTGAACTTTCACGGCTGCCTAATCTGAATAATGTAGTCATGAGTTGTTCACCTCTTGGACCCGGAACTCTTTTCTCAATCATAGAACAAGCCAGCATTATTTCTGTCTCTTGCTCTGGATCCATCTGCCATTGATTTTCGCTAGCAACCTGATCTGGTATAAACAAATCGATCAGTTGGTAGGTGTAATACTCTTCAAACAAGTACACAGTACTTAAAATATATTTGCAAGTAAAAGAGAATGGAGGGAGTAGTAAGCTAATGACATGACTCACCAATACATAGAAATTGAAGATGAGTTTACCTAGTGACTTGGGCAACAAAGGTGCCATTCTTTCTGTTAGTTTCCAGAGAGTGAAGAACATAAGAAACTGATTTTACATGTTGATGAACAAGTGGAACATGAGTTTGATAAGTTTAACAGAGAGATATTGATGAAAGCAAAAACTACAGCTTTATTGCAGAATTAAAATTATTTATAGGTTACAATCCTAACTGAAAAAATAACCAACTCCTAAAGATAAGGATAAGGATTAGAAACTAATTTTACTGCTGACTAATATTAACTTCTAACAGATAACATAAAAATTTAACTGCTGCAGCTCTTATGCATTTTTCTAACACTCCTTCTTGATTTAAGAGCTGCAAACTCCAAGTTTTTTCCTGAGAAGTTGAAATTTGTTTCCCGGTAAAGGCTTGGTGAAGATATCAACCAGCTGCTCCTCGGTTTTGCAATAGAGAAGAATCACATCACCAGTCTTTTGCACTTCCCTGAAGAAGAAAAGGTTGATGTTGAAGTGTTTTGTTTTGGCATGAAATACGGGATTGTGAGAAATTGCAATCGCAGATTGGTTGTCCACAAATACTTCAGTTCCTTTTGTTTGATTCATATGCAAATCAGCAAATACTTTCCTCAACCACTGTAACGCCCCGTAAAAGTCATGCATGTATTAGACTGTAATTTCTGAGCTTTAGACTTAAGTTTTAAATTTTTTCTAAGTGTTGAAATGACTTAGACTCATTCTTAGCTGGCAACCTTCGGGATACAACTTCTCGACCTTCCCGACCTTCCCGACCTTCATTTTTAGATTTTCAAGTTGAGTTACGATCGGGAAATCTCATAGTACATCTCAGATAAGTTTTGGAATTTTTCGGAATGCATAAGGCTGCGTTTGGATTTCAAAACAGTAGCAAAACGCATAGCCTATTGTCCAGTTTTTCAGCATTTCAGGGTCAACTTCAAACGATCATAAATCCCTGTATATAATGAACTGTGTGAGCTATAATATATCAAACCAAAGATCTTTGAGTCCTCTTTCAAATGCAGTTTGTTTCATCCAATTTGAATATATGAGAAAAAAGGTATAATCGATTTACTCCAGCCTATCAAACTGTCAACTGAGGAACAGATTTGACCTTAATTGTTCCTTAGGGGTATTTTGGTTATCCTCCACCCCTATATATACCACCAACACGGGATTTAATCCCTCAAACACCATAATACACACGATTTCCTCAAAATTGCTCAAGAATTCTCCTTAGGGTTTCAAAATAAAAACCTAAATAGTTCAAGATTCGACCGTAAGTTTTCAAAGAAAATTACATATTCGGAATCACCAATCCGCAAGCTTCAAGAAACATCCATTATCCTTGGAAATAGAGGTACGCGGGGGTTTTCCTAAATTATCATGGGCATAGAAAAATCATGTTTTAGAATGCGGTTTTAAATTATGTATATATATTTATGTATAAGATGTTTTAACATCATTGTTTTGGTCTTTTGACCATCTCCAAAGCGATTTGACAGTTTGTATACATATATGAATTGAGAGTATGATTTTCATGAAACCCCTCTCTTAATGTAAATTTTTCCATGTTTTCACGTAATATAAATTGTTTTGAAAGACATCTTGAAGAAAAGAAATTATGATATGAAGTGCTTTGACTTTTGCTATGTTTGGAATATGATTCTTGAACACGAAAGAGAGGGTTGTGAATGTTGAATATGCATGTAATGAAAGAATGCATGGTTTTGCCAAAATGCACATGACCGCCATATGTTTGATGAAATTTCTGCATGAATTGAACTTTAAGTTCGGAATATGAAATCCTTTACATCAGTTGCATGTTTTGGGTGGTCTAAACTATGTTTTGAATGAAAGCTTTTGCTTAGTACCTAATGGCTCAAGACTTGCAAGGTCTTGGTATGACGATACCAATTCAGACTAATTCCATATCAGACTCAGACTAACAGACATTTCAGACTTTCATGATTTAGAAATTTCAGAATGATGCATGTTCAGAAAAGGTTAAAAAATGGGCATACAGAGATGTTAGGTGGTTTCCCGAAGAGGGCTTGAGTTCAGACAACTCTTTGCCTAAAACCGTGGTTTGCCAACCCGGGTATATTATTATGCGCTGACTTAAATGTCCTGTGGCGTATCAGACTCAGAGACTCCAACCCTTGAGGCACACTTGGGTTGGGGGCTTCCCCGCTGAGTCAATGGAAGATTTCATACAACCCGTGGAATATTCAAACTTGTAGGGGAATACCACCTAACTCAGAAGTAAAACACAGATCATGATTTGAAATGAACAGACAGGTTGCATGTTTTCAGAAAGTGCCCATGTATTTTTCAAAAACAGTTTTATACATGATGTCTTGATGAAAAATTTCTTTCACTTAATATATATATATATATATATATATATATATATATATATATACGTATGTTCCATTATACTATTTTTGGATTGCTTCGCGTGCCAGTACTTTTGTGCTGACCCCCCCTCCTTCCAGGTTCTGAGGCACAGTCTAGGGGTCCAGCTACTCAGTAGATATTCTCGGATTTGCAGACTTGATCTCATAGTGATGAGCCTTCTATTATTCAGAAGGCCTAATTATGTCAGACATTATCTTATTTATTATATTTTTGGTTTACTGGGGGCCTTGTCCCAGTTTCTTTTCAGACTGATGTTTATGTTCTTAGTAGAGATTTCGTAGACTGATGTCAGATAGTATTATTCAGAAATATTGCAGGACTTGACCATGTTTTCCGTACTCAGTTTCAATTTTGCATTTTATTATGATTATGAATGTTGTGCATGATAACCAGATAGAGAATGGGTGTTCTGGGCCTTCATGGTTCGGGATGCTCGTCACGACTAGGGCCTAGGCTTGGGTCGTGACAACCATAGAGCTTGATTCACTGCTGCTGTTGCAGCCACAAATTCTGCCTCTGCAGTGGATTGAGCCACAATATCCTGCTTCTTTGAGCACCAAGGAAATATTTCGGAGCCAAGACTAAAGCAATATCCAGATGTGCTCTTCATATCATCCACTTATCCAGCGCAATCAGTATCAGAATACCCAAGTAGTTTCAGATTTGGATTTTTTTGAAACTTGACACCATAATTAATGGTTCCTTTGATGTATCTGATTACTCTTTTTACTGTTTTTAGATGCAGCTCACTAGCACAATGCATGAACCTCGATAAAATGCTTACAACATGCAAACTATCGGGTCTTGTAGCTGTGAGATACATCAAACAACCGACTAAGCCTCTGAAGTACGTTTCCTCCACTTTCTCTGCTCCGTCATTCTTGCTTAGTTTCTCTTTTTGGTTCATAGGAGTACTCATCTCCTTGCAATCTTCCATGTTGAGCTTCTTCAGAATTTCTTTAGCATATTTCTTCTGACAAATGAAAACTTCATACTATCCCAGTTTGATTTCCATTCCAAGAAAATAGGACATTAGACCAAGATCAGTCATCCCAAAGGCTTGCATCATTTCTTGCTTGAAATCTTAAATATTCTTTGTATTGCTCCCTGTAACTAGTACATCATCAACATATATAGACACAACAAGAATATAAATGCCATTATGTTTAACATAAATTGTAGATTCTGATAGATTCTTTTCAAAGCGTAACCCAAGCAAATGATCATCTATTCGACCATACCAGGCCCTTGGTGCTTGTTTAAGTCCATAAAGCGCCTTCCTTATCCTGTAAACTTTGTTCTCTTTTTCTTTCGTCACAAAGCCTTCAGGTTGCTCAAAATAAATTTCTTCGTGGAGAAAACTATTAAGAAATGCCGATTTGACATCCATCTGATACGCTTTCCAGCCCAATTGTGCAGCAAGTGCAAGAAGTAACCTGATCGTGTCAAGCCTAGCCATTGGTGCGAATGTATCAAAGTAATCCACACCAAAAATTTGAGCTTATCCCTTAACGACAAGCCTTTCTTTATGCTTGTTGACTGAACCATCAGTATTTAACTTTGTTCTTAAGATCCATTTCAACCCAATTACTTTTTTGTCTTTAGGTTGATCAATAAGCTCCCAAGTCATATTCTTCTCAATCATAAACAACTCCTCTTTCATTCCAGCCACCCAATTTTCATCATTCTTGGATTCAATGTACCCAGAAGGTTCACATACTACCACATTACATCTCTGTATATATCAGTGAGTAATCGAGTACCTTTAACCATTGAATGATTCACCACTTTATCTTGCGATGAGAGTGATATTTGCTTTTCAGGAACTTTGGCAGGAAACTTTTCTGCTGAGTCCGAAGAGCTTAGGACAGGTTTATTTGAGTCTTCCCAACACCATTCTTCATTCTCCATAAAATACACATCTCTACTGAAGATTATATTTTCAGTTTGCGGTTGGAAGACTTTATACGGCTTTGAAACTGCACTGTATCCAACAAAAATGCCTGGAACAAATTTCTTATCTAGCTTGTCTTATTTAAATTGAGGAACATAGGAAAAATAGAGACAACCAAACACTTTAAGGAAGTTTAATTATGGTTTGAACCCATACCAAGCTTCAAAAGGAGTTCGACATCTCACCGCCTTTGTGGAAAGCCTGTTTTGGAGAAAAACTGATGTATTTGCTCCTTCTGCCCAAAATTTCTTTGGCAAGTTCTTCTCGTGCAGCATGTATCTGGTCATCTCCATTATGTACCTGTTTCTTCTTTCACTTACTCCATTTTGTTGAGGAGTATACGGAGTAGTAAGCTGATGATGAATCCCTGCTTCCTTACATAAAATGTTGAATTGTTGAGAAGTGTATTCCTTTCCATTGTCAATTTGTATGGACTAAATTTTACAAGCAGCTTCATTTCCTACTTTTACTTTGAACTTTCGAAAGACATTATCATCCTCTACTTACGCTTGAGAAAGTAAATCCAACACATGCCAGTTAGATCATCAACAAAAATAATGTAGTAAAGACTACCTTTTAGTGAGGGAGTCCTTTGAGGTCCTGCTATATCATTATGAATTAGTTGCAATTTCTTTGATGCTCTCCAAGTTGTTGTTGGAAATGGAAGTCTGCTTTGTTTACCATATTGACAAGCAAGGCAATTTGAAGAATTCACTTCTAAGACAGGTAGGTCCTCGACTATTTCTGCTTTTTGCATTTTAAGCAACCCTTCATAGTGATAATGCCCTAGTCTCTTATGCCATACTTCTGCAACATTTTTGTTGGCTGAAAAAATCACATGCTCCTCCTCAAATGGATCTAATGAGAAACTTTTACTTCTCATTCTTACTTTAAATATTTCTTGATCTGTGCATCCTTGATTAAGCAATGTTTATCTTCAAAATTTAATTTGAAGCCATTTTCCATCAATTGACCAGCACTAAGTAAGCAATAAGTAAGTTCTGATCTATTTCAGGTACATAAAGCACTTCAGAAATTGTTTTTGTACCTGAGAGACTTGGAATAGAAACTGTTCCTTTTCCTTGTACAGGAATATATTTACCGTTACCTATTCTGACTTTAGTAATGGTCGTAGGCTTCAATTCCTTGAAGAGATCCTTTTCATTTGTCATGTGATTAGTACATCCACTATCAATCAACCAAAACTCACTTGATGATTTACTTGAAAAACATGTAGCAACAAAGAGTTGATCTTCCTCCTCTCCATCCACGATTTGAGAATCTGCTTCTTGTTGCTGATTTTTGTTCTTACAAATGACTGCTTCATGCCCAAGTTGATTGCATTCACTACACTTAGCGTCGGGACTTCTCCAACACTTGTATGGTGGATGTCCTTTCTTGTTACAATGCTTACATGGAGGAAAACTTTTCTTTTTGTTTCCAGTTTTTCCTGTTGCAGTACCCGCTGGAGCGCTTTCATCATTCTTCTTGTTCTTCTTCTTTTTATTTTACCTCCATCTTGAGGCTTGGCAAACAATGCTCCCTCGGTATTTCCTTCATCTCTCATGACCTTTCGTTGTTCTTGAGCCTGCAAAGCATTCAACAACTCCGCCAAGGTGATCTTGGACAGATCCTTGGTGTTTTCCTAAGTAGTTATGGTTGCTTTAAATTTTTTCGGCACAGTTACCAAATTTTTTCAACAGTACGAGAATCATTAAACACAGAACCAAGCAATCTTACTCTATTTGCTATGTTCAGGAGCCTTTCAGAGTAATCTTTTATGGTTTCGGTTTCTTTCATCTTCTGCATCTCGAAATCTCTTATAAGATTCAAAACTTGCATACCTCTGATCCTCTCATCCCCTTCATATTATGACTTGAGATAATACCATATGTTTTGGCTGACTTTAGAGGTATAATTCGAGTGAAAATTGAAGAAGATACTGCTGAAAATAGACAGGCTTTTGCCTTTGATTTTCTGGTTTTCTTGTCTTTATGGTTCTTGATCTGGGCCATAGTTGGATTGTCAGGCAATGCGAGAATTTCATAATCCTCTTCAACTGCCTCCCACATATCCATGGCATCTAGATAAGTTTCCATCCTTACATCCACAATATGATAGTTTTCACCATTAAAAACAGATGGTGCCATACTTGAAAAACTTGATTCTGCTTCCATGCTTCATAAACTTGCCTTGTTTCAGTTATTACTTAGATAGAAACACCCACAGATCCCTCAAGAAATAAGTGCTCTGATACCAATTGTTAGTTTTCAGAGAGTGAAGAAAATAAGAATCTGATTTTACATGTTTATGAACAAGTGGAACATGAGTTTGATAAGTTTAACAGAGAGATATTGATGAAAGCAAAAATTACAGCTTTATTGCAGAATTAAAATTATTTATAGGTTACAATCCTAACTGAAAAAATAACCAACTCCTAAAGATAAGGATAAGGATTATAAACTAATTTTACTGCTGACTAATATTAACTTCTAACAGATAACATAAAAACTTAACTGCTGCAGCTCTTATGCATTTTTCTAACACTTTCGGTCACACCAATGTCCTGAGAAGTGTTGTTTTCTTTTGAAGAGTTAATATCACTAGGCGATCCTAGCGTAAACATTTGCACAGTCTTCTTCAATTCATTATCCGGAATCTTTGTGAGTTCATGAAAATCTGAAGAGTTGATTGCACCAGTTGGTCTTGGAGCAGACGAAGATGTGTCAATTGCAGAAGCATTGGATTCACTGACATAGGAAGCATGATTATTTGGAAGTGAAAGAGAAAGTAGACGGATAGTGTCCACATTATGCAATTGC
Source organism: Capsicum baccatum var. pendulum (assembly GCA_030864225.1). NCBI lineage: Eukaryota > Viridiplantae > Streptophyta > Magnoliopsida > Solanales > Solanaceae > Capsicum > Capsicum baccatum. Next base: position 129,344,609 of record CM061558.1, read on the forward strand.
AGTGCATCAAAATCTGAAAACCACAGAGTGTCTCTCTTTGCATAAAATATAATATATGCTTCCTCTGCCAAAACAAGATCTTCGTGAACCCGAGAAATCTATGACAAACGAACATAATATCAAGTTAGTTGTCGTTCAAGAAACTTGGCAAAATAGACTATCAGTGACATACAACAGAGAATATAATTGCACTATTCTACGTACTGTCGAGTCATCAAATTTGTACCATTCACTGGGTTCAGCACAAATGAAGCTGTAATAGTGTCCCGAACTGGATGTAGACCCGGCGTGCACTATAACTGCATAAAGATCGTACTTCATTTCTTCCTATCAGAGACAAGTAAAAATTGAAAATAACATCATGTTACTACTAACAAAATATAAAGTAAATGTACTAACAGATACTCACATTATAGGATTGGATATTTTCGGTGTAAGGAAGCAAGTCCAATTCCAACGAAAATGAAATATTCGTGTCCACCTTTTGCACAATGGAACCGTCATTCTGGAATCGCTTCAAATGAAAGACAGCAACGGAAGGGGCATTGTATAGCATCAGCTGCTTCTCGATTGAGACTTGCTCCTTACATCTTTCACAAGTATACTTGATCTCTGGATAATCAAGTTTCTCAACTCTTGTGAAAGACTCCAACGCTGAAGGTAAGCTGTCGGCATCTTTGATCTCCAAGCTCACGTCTATAAGAGGCTCGTAAGTGTTGGAGCAGTGGCCGCAGTTGCAACAACGAAGCTGCAATTTGAGAAAGAGATATTTAACATTACAAACATCATATTTTCAAGATACATATGAATAATAAGATAGTATTCTAGTATGCTTACCTTGCTGACAAGCCGGCCGCCAAAAACTTGTTGGACAATGTCATTACATTCGCTTTCAAGCCTATTGAGAAAGCATTGCAAGAATTTGTGAGCATCTTCTTGCTGATACTTACGGAAACCAGATGAAAAATCTGTTATTTTTTCACTATGTTAAGGACCACAAACTACACAAACATTCATCATCATCCATCCTATTTCACAAATTATTTTCTATTCCACTCGTGTGTGTGTGCCAAATGGGGAATATCTCGTTAAACCATAAACAACACATGACTGAGGATACAACTCAAATTGTCAACAAGTTTCCAAGGCGAAAGAGAACCACCATCATAAGCCAAGGAACTGCCAATAAGCTCTTTGAAAACGCAAATTAAACAGAAACCAGCATAACCTGCAATGACTATACAAAAAAAAAAAAGAAATGAACAGAACATCAATAATAACTCAAAATGGAACAAAACAACAGATATCTTTGAGAAACAATTGTCCTTACGATCACATGGCACATGAGTGTTACGCAGAAGGAGGTCAAACAAAGGCACCGTGTGCATGAAACATTGCAATACCGCGTTCAGAAAGCATGTGTTGCCTAAGTTAACAAGTCCAGTACCCTGACAGAACAACAAAAATGACAAAAATATGAGAATCTTAACTGATACATTCATACAAATATACACAGATGATGAAAATATAACAAGTTTGATATTTTGGATTAATTGAGATGTTATACATATATACATACATTTAGTCGAGGTGCATGAAGCTAGCTCGGACACCACAGTCAATTAAGATGCCATAACAAAGACCAGAACAATTAACTAAAAGTAGTTGGCAGATGTATAGCATATTATAATTCATGTATAACTAGTCTATAATTTATGTATATACTGATTATAAGAGTTTTAAAAGTACATACCTTGTAAGTTTTTAACACATTAGGTGTCCACACAGGCTTATTTTCTTCATTTCTCTTGCAAAATCACACTAGGCCTCAAGTGACGGGATGGGCTTGGCTTCAAAATCACATTTGGGCCCAATTGAGGTAATGGGCTTCACCCCAAAATCACTTTTGGACTCAACTGTCTGGATGGGCTTAACCTTAAAATCATATTTGGTCCCAACAGAGGTAATGGTCTTCACCTCAAAATCATATTTGGGCCCAAAGGTACTAGGCTTAACCTCAAAATCACATTTGGGCCCAACTGAGGTAATGGGCTTCACCTTAAAACCATATTTGGGCCCAACTGAGGTAATGGGCTTAACCTCAAAATCATATTTGGACTCAACTGATGCAATGGGCTTAGCATCAATTGGCCCATCATTAGCAACAAACCATTCTGAGTCCACTATATCTGAATCATCATCATCAGAAGTAGAACTATCAATCCAAGGATCAGAATCAGAAGATTCCACATGATGAGTTGATTCTGGAGACGAACCAATCAAATCCTTGAAAGAATCAACTGACTTAACAGATGTGTGTTGATTTTTTTTGTTCTCCATAAGCAAAGCAACAAACAAATGATGAAAATCAAGATTCTTTTTTTGCAAAAAAAAAAAAAAAAATATCAAGATTTTTGTGTAAAGAATGGGATTCTAAGGCTTTTTAAGACAAGGGTATTTTTTGTAATGATGAGGAAAACAACATATAGAATGGGGGTTTATATAGAAAATGAAATCAAGAAATAAATTTTTTTGTTTTGGAAAGTAAATTAATGTTTGTCTTTTGTTACTGAAGTTTTGAAGGATTTGGAATTTGGAGAGTTGGTTGGAAGTTACTATATAGCGAGGAGTGGATTTTCATAATTGAATGGATTTGAAAAGGGAGGGAAGGAAGCTAAATCCTCATGTATATACATGTACATATCATATCATAAAAATATATATCATATTACCTAAATCTTCTCTTACATACATATCATATACTCTTGAGTTTCATTTTACTTGGATCCTATATTAATAGTAAATAAATTTGCTAAGTAGGAAAGTTAGTTAATTCTCATGCATATATATATATATATATATATACACTCTTGAGTTTCATTTTACTTGGATCCTATATTAATAGTAAGTAAATTCGCTAAGTAGGAAAGTTAGTTAATTCTCATGCACACACACACACACACATATATATATATATATATATATTTATATTTACTCTCTAAATCCTTTCTTATAAAAATATCGTATACTCTCTCCGTTTCATTTTACTTGGATTATCCTTTACTAATAGCAAGTAGATTTGCTAAGTAGGAAAGTTAGTTAATTGTAGATTAGGCTAAGACTGCATGCATAAACATGTACATAACAGGGACTGTCAAATAGATAGAAATAGAAGATGAGTTTACCAGGGAAATCAACTCAGTATCTTTCAGGAATTGGGAATCGAGATGGTGTCTTCGTCAACAAAGCTGCCATTCTTTCGATGTAGATGGTTTTCATTATGCATCCAGTTTAAAGATGCTTCATTCAACCACTCCATATGCATGCATGGAAATTTGAGGAGTTCATAGCATTAGGCGTTCCTGGATTGGATGCCTCAACAGTCTGTCTGCAATCAAAAAGAAAATCTCATGTTAGATTTTTGAAAATAGGACTTTCATTCTCATTATATTTATTACAAAAAAGAAAAAGACTAGTTGGAGAAATGGCAAGGATGAAATATGGACTATGGACACTTTGAAGGACCAAATGAAATTAAGTTGTGGACAGGGAACTTTAGAGAGGCAAATCAACTATTGTATGAACAAAAACTATAAGTTTGAATGACTAAGTTATTTAGAAACCAATATTGATTCTGATAGGATAGTTAATATTCAAGTTATGTGTGGAAAGGCGATTTTTTTAGCCAAAATATCCGAGGGGACATTTCCTTTGAAAATATACTAAAGGAGACAAAAAGCTCGATCGGGTTTGAGCGACTTATCCCTTTCCTTAACAACTCTGCCAGAAAAGACAGCTGGCTGTCAAGAAGTTGCACGTCAAAAAAATGAAAATAGCCAAAAGAAGATGTTGAGATAAATGTGTGAACATACTTGAAAAGACAGAATTAGGAACAAAGATATCAGGGACAAGGTAAGAGTGGTCTCTGTTATGGACAAGATGAGAGAATAAAACTGAAATTGTTCAGAAATGTGAAGAAGAGATGCACACATGTCTCAGTAAAGAGGTGTGAGAGGTCGATTATGACGGGTATAAGGAGAGGTAGAAGTAGGCCTAAGAAGGATTTGAAAGAGGTAAATTAAACAAGACATGGATGATCTACAGCTAACCAAGAAAATGACGCTAGGTAAAGGATATGGAGGCCGGAGATTAGAATAAAAGGTTAATAGGTACTATTTGTTATTTCTACAATTCTATTCTTCATTGTTTTTAGTATGGCTTCTTCATTACCGTATTTGTTTCACATACTTGACTGAACCAACGGTATATCAGAAACAACCTCTATACTTTATCCACAATCTTGTTGAGTTCATGGGAATCTGTCAATTTTATGGCACCAGTTGGTGGATGAATTCGTGAGCATCTTCTTGTCGATACCTACAGAAGATAGACTAAGAAATCTGATATTGTCACAAAGTTAAGGACCACAAACAACACAGCCATTCATCATCATCCATACTATTACCCATAGTATTCTCTATGTACTTTGTTATGAATTGGATAGCATAAAGCAAACCACAAGCAAAAAGAAAAGACAAGAACACACAAATTTACGTGGAAACCCTTGTGGGAAAAACCACGGACAAAGGCAAAGGAATGTCACTATGAAAGCAAAGGAGTACAATGTAGAGCACGACATAATTTTTGAATGTTCAAAACTGACCCACTAATTTCACTTATATAGTATGTGCGTACAAATAGGTCCTAGGCCCAATCCTACGCTACCAACACAGACCCCATTAAAAATCAAAAACATGGGTGCATCGCAAAACTTTCAGGGCTGGATCAATAAAATTTGGGTCACAACTCTATCAATTTCCAACTTGACATGAATTCTGACTCAGAACTCAAATTTATTTTAAGAAAACTCTACACCTTTTCCGCAAAAGACCTAAGGGCACATCTTAATAACTAACACCAACCAAGTCCAAGCAATGCTCAAACTTTGCACTTGGTAGTGCCTTGGTCATCATATCAGTAGGTTTATCATGGGTACTAATCTTGCTTACCACAATAACACCATGAGCTTTAATTTCAAGCACAAAATGATACCGTACATTAATGTGCTTTGTCCTCTCATGAAGCATCTGATCTTTTTTAAGGAAGATCGCACTCTAACTATCATAAAAGACCATAGTAATTCGAAAGTCTTTGCTAAGTTCACCAAACAGACCATTCAACAAAATTGCTTCCTTGAAAGCCTCTGTAATAGCCAAAGCAATCGTAGTCTGTAAAGTTGCTTTCCAACTGATAGTACAACCACCAATGGTGAAAACATATCCTGTAAGGGACCTCCTTTTATCATAGTCTCCTGCAAAACCAGAATCAACATACCCAATCACTCCATCTATATTTCGTCCAAACTGTAAAAAACATCAGAAGATCTATACAAATATCTAAAAATCCACTAAACTGCTTTCCAATGTTCTTTGCCAGGATTTGCCATGTATATGCTAACTGCATAGACAACATATGTTAAATCTGGTCGGGAACATACCATCGCATACATAAAAGACCTAACGACACTAGAGTATGGAACTCAAGACATATAGTGACGCTTATCATTTGTCTTTGGAGATAAAGTGGCTGAGAGTTTGAAGTGAACTGCCAATGGAGTACTGACAGGTTTGGCATTTCGCATATTAAACCTGTGAAGCACTTTCTCAATATACCTTTTCTGACTCAAGTATAACTTACACTTTTCTAATCTTCTTTGCTACTCCTAGATCCTTCATCTCAAACTCCTTGCTAAGTTGGGCTTTGACTTTTATTATCTCTCTCATATCCTTTCCTCCAATCAACATATCATCAATATATATACAAGAGAAGATACATGACCAAACCACCACTTACCTCCTTAAAGTAGAAATAGCTATCATAACTACTCCTCCAAAAAATATGAGAGGTCATAAAAGAGTCAAACCTCTTTATACTATTGTCTGGGCAACTGGTTTAAGCCACAACGAGACTTTTTTAGCAAGCATACATAGTCCTCATTTTCTGAAACTACAAAGCCCTCTGGTTGCTTCATATGGATGTCCTCCTCAAGTTCTCTATGTAATAATGCAGTTTTGACATCCAATTGCTCAAGCTCAAGATTATGCATGGCCACAATACCAAGCAAGGCTCGAATCGAACTATGCTTTACAACTGGAGAAAACATATCTGTAAAGTCAATACCTTAAACCTGACTGTAACATTAAGCAACTAGTCTTGCTTTGTACCTAGAATATTCAACTCCCAATGTTTCTTCTTTACCTTTAAATACCCACTTCTTTACCATATTCAACTTTCTTATCTTTAGGTAATTTCACTAGATCTAATCTGCCATTCTTATGAAGTGATTCTATCTCCTCCTGCATATCAATCATCCATCGACCGAAATCATCACAACTAACTACCTCTGAGTAAGAAGAAGGTTCTTCATCAGAACCAATACCTTCTGCTACATTTAATGCATAAACAATCAAATCAGCTTCAACATACTTCTTAGGAGGTCTAATATATCTTTAGTCCTTTGTTTAGCAATAAAATATTGTAGCATCACTGGTGGTGAAGAAGAAATGGTATCACTTTGTAGCTCTGGGCTAGATTGAGAAGTAGGCACTGGTGTAGGCTCTACTCCAATTTGCAATTCAACGTGGGTGCTTGACTTTTGCTGATTCATGTCACTAAGCTCATCTATAGGAAAAACACTAGATTTGGAGGGAGGACAAAGCATGGGAGTTTCATCAAACATAATATCCCTGCTAATTATAACCTTTCTGCTTTCTGGACACTAAAGCTTATAACCTTTAAAACCAGGCTTATAACCCATAAATAAGCCTTGACAATTTGAAGTTTCAACTTTCCATTATCAACATGAGCATAAACCAAACATCCAAATATCCTCAAATTAGAATAACTAGCAAGAGTACCAGACCATACCTCTTGTGGAGTCTTTTTTTATCAATTATGACTGAGGGAGAGCGGTTAATAAGACAAGCTGTGGAAGAAGCTTCAACCCAAAAATATTTGGGTAAACCAGTATTAGAGAGAATACAATGCACCTTCTCCATTATAGTTATATTCATTCGTTCGGCCACACTATTTTGCTACAGAGTATGACGAACTGTTAAGTGCCTCACAATTCCTTCTGATTTGCACAACAAGAAACATTAAATTCATTAGAACAGAACTCTAAACCATTATCAGTCCGAAGGTGTTTTACTTATTTCCCTATTTGTTTTTCAATCATAGTCTTCCACTCCTTGAAAGTAGGCAACACTTCATTCTTTTGCTTCAGGAAGAACACCCAAACTTTTCTAGAATAGTCATCAATAATAGTCAAAAAATAATTAACACCTACTCTAGAAGGTACTCTAGAAGGACCATAGCGATCAGAATAAATGTAATCAAGTGTACCTTTAGTTGAGTGGATGCCTTTAGTGAATCTGACTCTCTTCTGCTTCCCAAAAATGCAGTGCTCACAGAACTACAATTTGGTAGACTCTAGTCATAAAGAATTCCACTCCTACTAAGTTTTTGGTTCAAAGTGTATATGTGAATGGAAAATGAAAAGAAAATAGTGGAGAGAAGGGAGACACCAATTCGGAAAGTGTACTCCCAAATTAGAAAGTTCACTATTTCTCCCATATTGGTGAGAGAAGAGAAATTGTAAGTGTTTATAATGAGAAATACTTATTCCACATGGATAGAGAAGAAAGAACTAGGTGATGCCTCACGCCGTCATCATCTCTCGCTTGGCTCAAATTTGGATTTGGATTTGAAAAATGATCGATCAATGAGATCTAATTTTTTAGACAAAATTTATTTAGAACTTGTTTACAAGTGAAAATTTAATCCATAATCTGGCAGTATTAATTTTCTCCAAATGGATGCCATTCCAACGCATATGCAACACACATCACGAAGGGATACGACCCTTCGAGAATAGGCATACTATTTCACATTGTAGGGTGACATGTGACCACACAAGCAGTGTAGGTATACGACCTATGGAACAGACGTATCGCAGTTTCTCACTGGAATCTATAAAATGTCATATGTGGCCGCAGTCCAAGCATATCTCCAGTGCAGTTCCAATGCATGGACGTGACTATTGCAGAAAAGGTGCCTTTATGCCGAACCAATGCTTCTTTCTGAAAGGATACACTTTAGGCTATAAAAATTTGTTATTTTCCTCAGGTTATGGCATCAATTTTGATAGGAAAAACTCTTTTGTTATTAACAAAAACTCTGTGTGATCATTAAGCTATTGAGTGAGCGTTGAATCCAACAATTTTAGGTACCGCTATTGTTCGGATTGAAGACCATTTTATCCTAGAAGGAAGATTCCATAACCTAAAGTGAGGGAAATTATTCCTTAAGGACACTCGATGAAGTCGGGGACTTGGACTTAAAATTCTGTTTCGTCTTTTTTTCTGAAATTTAACACTCTTTTTGGATAGATTATTCATAATCTTGTATTGAAGATGTTAAGGAACTTCATAAGTGTTCTTGTTTTGTACATGAACTTGTGGTGAAGTTATTATTGCATTTATATAGATTCTTGTACCCAAAATATATACAAGATAAATATAACACCCCAAAAAATTCTCTCCTAGTCTGAGCCTTAGAGCGTGTTCTATAAGGCGAAAATCTGATTCTAGAGATTTGAGAGGTGTATTACCAAGTATGAAATACTTTTAACCATGTATAATTTCATTACTATTGACTCTTTATCATGTAGATCATTGAATAAACTTTCCATCGATTCCAATTTCATCAAAATCCGACATCGAACGAGTGAGTTATGGCCGTTTTACTGAAAATAGTTGGATTCAAATTTTTCCAGGTACGATGGGGTGGTCCGACGAACCGTCGAGCATGCGACGGACCGTTGACCTCCACCGTTGCAATGTTACAGTTATCCCTCCCTCTGGTTATGTGTGACAGAGTGGTCGGATGGACCGTCGACCATGCGATGGACCATTGCACTCCACTTTGCACCAAGGCAGTGCGACCCAGTTCTGGTCATGTGCGACAGAGTGGTCTGACGGACCATCGGACATGCAGCGGACCATCGCACCCCACCGTCGCATGTCCCGATCAGTAATTTTTAGACATTTTTAAAAGGGCCTTGTGGTCTTTTCTCACTCTTTTTCAGCCCCTATATATACCCGATAAAGGCTCACAACCTCATTTCTCTTCTTCCACACCAAAAACTAGGGTTTCTACAAAATCAAAACCCTTATTTCTTCTTCAAGCCAAATCAATAGAGATCAAGAGAAATCAAGAATATCTCCAAGGGATTTTAAGAAAAAACTTTCTCCAAGGTATGTAGATGTTGATTCTTAGGTCCCTTTCATCCAAGAAGCTCAAGAACCCTTTTTATAAAATTTAAAGATCTTGTGTTTATGGGTTTTTATGATTCATGTGAGTTGAAATTGATGTTCCTTCTATGATTGAGCTGTGATTCATGGTTGTTTACAAGGTTTTCAAGCTTTGACCCTAGTATGTAGAATTCATGTGATGTTTATGATAAACCCTCTTCAAGTTGCTTTCTATGTGATGTGTTCATATCAATTAAGTGTAGAAATGGTTGAATAAGCAAAGCATGCTCTCTATATATTTGATAAAATGCTCATGTGAAGGGAATAGGGTCATTATATCATGTTGATTAGGAAACCCCCAATTGTGTGCAAGCCTATGCATGCCAAGTATTTGTTGAAATGCCTTAGTGAATGAATTATGACATCATAGCATGAAATCCCCAATAAGGTGTAAACATATTCATGCCAAGTGTTTGTTGAAAAGCCTTAGTGAATGAGTTGTGACATGATAGTATGAAGTTTCCCAAAACATGTGTTATCCGATACATGCCAAGACTAACATACATGCAAAGTACTGTATGCAAGACCTTGTTGAATAGAATATGATCCAATAGCATGTTCCCCCTACACTATTACATGTTTATGATTCCTAATGCTTGAGGAGACGCCTTAGTGATTGTGATGGTGAATGTAGACACCTAATTTTGTCCCTCCAAAAAATTAGTTTTCTCATTTTTTACTTTATCCTACCTTGTACCCTCACCCATGTAATTATACACCATAAAATTAAAAATAACAAAAATTTAATAAATCCCTAACCTTATCCTAACAAACTTTATCCTATACCCTACCACCTAACCCACGTCACCCCCCCTTAACCTTATTCACATGTTTTTCTCATCTTTTCTATAACAAAAAGGAAGAAAACAAAAAAGAAGAAGAGGGCCCCCACAGAAGATTCCTTGTCCCTGACCATTTTATCATATACAATATATAAATACCTTCTTCTCATAGAAATGGGGGGACCTCCATAGACCTTTATGGAATGAAACAAGGGGAAACCATATGCATACAAGACCTTCCCAGAATATCCTCCCATACACAAAATTTTCCACCCAAAAATATGATTGAACAGACATACCCTTTTCTTCATACACCAATACACACACATCAGGGAGATTAAGCCACGTTTTTTTAGTCTTTCTATGGTAGTTCTGAGGCTTCAGGTTCGTCTTCTTCGTGGTTCATTTTTGATACTGTGCATTGGGGTTTTTTCGGTTTGTCTAATTTTGTATTCTGTTGCTGGGATAGAGCTTTGGGGATTCATTGGTTTTGTTCCTATTTTGGAGTTTTATTATTGGTTAAAATCAGATCAGTCGGTACTCGTGGATTATTAGTTTGGTGAGTTCGTTGTTGGGGTTCCGTGTTGGAGGATTTCGGTCTCGGACTTCTTTATTATCTACGAGAATGTTCTATTGAGGTCCATTTCCTTAACCCGTTCTCTTATTCATTTTGATTGGTTGCATTGGCTATGGTTACGTGTTGGTTGACTATGATGACTTGATTTCATTGATATGATTTTTTTATTTAAATTCGTTACTAAAATGAGCATGGATTGTTGAAATGGTGATTGCTATTTGTGGCGTTTAGAATGAATTTGGGTCTGAAATCAAAAATTGATAAAAGTTAATATTATGGTATTTTGATTCATTATTGATGTTGAACGTTATATGTCGTCGAGCGGGTAGACAAATAGTAGGCTCGGGTAGGCAAAATTTAGAATTGGTGGATTGTTGGAATGTTTGGAATATTTGTTGGATGCTTCCTAGTTTATCACATGAAATTGACATTGTATTAATTTTTGGGGAATGCCCCGAAGGAATTGTAGTTGTTCACCGGGGAATGCCCCGACGTACTATGTTGGTGGAAGGCATTAGAGAGAAAGGCCCGAGGTGTCGGGTAAAGCGCGGGAGCATAGTTAGTATTAGTATAGGTTAGATAGGATTTATCTTAGCATTTTTCTATTTTGGACTGTATAAATTGGACTGGACACTATATTTTGATTCATTTTATTTTGTCTGTTTGTTTGTTTGTTTTACATGTTTTGTGTGGTTCGTACATTCATAGTGTTGAATTAGCCGATACGCTCCACCAAGCGACCGTGGTCGAACCACGGGATCGAGGGGTGCCTAGCACCTTCTCCTCGGTCAAAAGAATTCCTTAGCCGGAATCTCTATTCGCAAATCAGTTTTAAAAGAGTCAAAACGTTTTGAAGAGGATTTTTCAAAGGTGACTTGGCACACCGGATTATGTCAAGTGGCGAATCTGAATTTAAATGTAAATAATCCTTTTTGAAACAAAATCTTCATTTTTGTCACTTTGATAATAAAAACCCTTTCAAACTTTAAAATAAAATTAATCTTTTTGGAGTTAAAAATGGGGTGTGACAGATCTGGTGACTCTGCTGGGGACTTTTCAGAATTCGAGCTTATTTTGGAGTTGTATCGTCTTAGTTTGGCACTATAGGTGTATAGACTGGGTGGGAATACACTGGGTTTGTTGTTGTTGTTGTTGTTTATCATTGTTGAGTGCTTCCGTGCTCTTTGTTCACAGTTTTTACTTTATGTGTTACCGTTTTATATCCGACATCATGTTCATAACTCGAGTCTTTCTTTCTGCAACAAGTTTGTAGGTACACGTGTGTACACGACCTATAGTTGATTCACCCTTACTTTAGGAGGGGGATCCGTTGGGTTGTATGGAGTAGGTGCACAGCTAAAGCAATCTACTATCGATCATATGCTTCCCCGAACAGCCTTGTTAGTGGACCCCAGCATAGGTCTGCCTTTAGGTCATGCTTATCTGCATCATATTGAGACCTAACGAAACCTACGTGGCCCTTTGTAGGATACTCACCTCTAAAGTATCCCTACGTGCTAAAGGTTGCATCTTTGAGGGTAACGTGGTCATTTGACTGACTGATTTGGGGAAAGCAGGTGCTAGAAGTAAAGAGTGTAGGCAAGAATTGTTGAAAAAAATAGAAGAACAAGTGAGTCAAAAAGAAAAAAAGAATTTCGTAGTTTTTAGAGTTTTTTATGGTTTTTGTTTTTCACAATTCAAAAATTCAAAAAGATTTTTTTTACCTTTCGCACTCTTTTTCTCAAAAACATCAAAAAGATTTTTCTTTGTCTCGTTTAACATGCATTCACAATTCGAAAACTTCAAAAAAAAATATTCATTCATAGGAGTTTTTATTAAATAAAAATGCAAAAAAGATGTTGGAAATTTTTTACATTTCGTATAACGAAAATAACAAAAAGATTTTTCTTTCATAGTTGTTGATGTCATTTTTCTATGAAGTGTCAAAATGAAAACTCAAAAGATTTTATTAACGTGGTTCATCGTCCGTCTTTGGTTGTATCTCTTAAATCAAGGTCTAGCTTGTTATTTAATCATTAATTGTCCAATTTGGACGAACTACGCATCCTTGATTCTCCTCTTTCAGGAGTAAGATACGTAAGCAGCCTATTGTTGGTTCGGGGATCTTATTTAAAAAAATCCAAAAAGATTTTTTTCACTCTTTATTTAGAGTAAGTGTTTCATGTACATATTTAAAAGAAAACTGCAAAAAGATTTTCCTTTAATAGGTTCAGGTTTCATTTTCATATGAAATTTAAAACTGACCCCCCCCCCAAAAAAAAATAAAATATTCTTTGTTAATCATAGATTTCACTTTGTATAGGGATGTTAAAGATGAAAAATTCAAAAATATTTTCATAAATGCTTTTGACAAATTGCTATTTTCTTTTCTTCTTAAAGTATCGAGAAAAAGAAAGAAAACAAAGAGTTCAATTGACCATTTTGGCAAGACTTCACGAACTATGCACACCTGATTCTCCCCTCTCGGTGGTGAGATACGTAGGCTCCCTTCTTGGGTTCGGTGATCTTTTCAAAAAAAAAAAAAAGAGGTTTTGAAAAAGGTTGAATTCTAACATATTTGTTGCCTCTTGTTCAGTTAGTTTAAGGTTGTTGGTTTGTGACTTCCTGACTGGTCCTCCATATCACACCAAATCCAAGAAAGGTTTAGTTGTGTCCAACAAGGATATATAGAATGACACCATGGATGAAACAAATAGTTAGGAAACTGAGAGTTTAAAGGAAGATAGAATTTAAGACTGAGACAACAAATGATGGAAATGTACCGAGATTGGGCCAGTGGGCTACCTCCACCTCCGTTCCCCACTTTTGACGGTGCAAATACCTTGACTCTTCCACCAAAATTGTAAAGTCAGTTTCCTACTATTGTTGATGCACCACAACATGCCTTAGAATTCATTCCATGTCAAATGCACCTCAATACTTCCACACTCTTCCTTTAGCTCCTCAATAAAAGTCTACCATAGTTACAAGACCACATACCGTCTGTGCTTTTGTTACTCAACCTTCTGCTAAGACTTCCACTTTGGCTATAAATCCAACGATTGTGCTTTCCCACTATACTAGTGAATCCCTATTCAATACTCTTGATGATTATTGTTATACTCTTAAGCCTACCGTTAAATTAAGTAGACCGCCAAAATTTCTTACTAAGAATCCTAGCATGCTAGAAGATCTAGATAAAGTGGTTGGGAAAGTTAATAGTGTAGAAAATGATATGAAAAATTCCCCTGGACTTATGGGCTATGAAGATGTTTCATATAAAAACTGGGGCATGTCTTCAAGTGTTAACCTTTCTCCCAGCTTTGAGACATCAAAAGTTGGGGAGCCTGATGGACAGAAGGATTCTGTGAAACATTTGGGACGACATTGCAATCAACCAAGGGAAACTGAAGGAAAGAAGAAGTAAAACACACCTATTGTCATACCAGGGCCAAAGCAGAGCTTGAGAGGTCCAATCCACCAATACTGTCAGTCTCAATCCTGAGCTTACATATTAGATCCATATAACTAGTTGTAACAAGGTTTCTTGCCCCAAATTCCAAGAAATCCCATTCCACTTCCTCAATATCCTTTGAACAATGCACAATTGTATAATTATCCATCTTCTTATCCACAATGGCATGTACCTATCCCTCAACATCATCCTCGACCCCCACAAATTTAACAAGGAGCCTCTAAATCCAAGTTTCATCCAAGGCCAGAGTTCGCAAAGAGGAGAAAGGAAAAAGATAATTTCACTCTTTTTGGAGAATCCTATGCCAGTTTATCCCAGAGATTAGTACAGTAGGTCATGATAACTCCTCTCCTTGGGTATACTCTTGACCCATATTCAAGAAGTTTTGATCCTAATGTATGATGTGAATATTATTCTGATGTTCAGGATTACAGTATTGAAGATTGTCGTGCTTTGAAAAGAGAAATTGAAAAGATGATTCAAGATAAATCAATTATGGTGTAGAACATTGACAGTGAGAAAAGCTTTAGTCATGCTGATATGCAAACCAGTGGCTAAGATGTTAGGCTGAGCAATTGAGAAGTCACCCCTACCTACTAGGAACAGGTTTGGTAGTTTGTTTTGTTTTATTTTTTCTTATCTAAATTATTTTAGGGTTGTAGTTTGGGATCTATCTTGTTTTGTCCCTTTGTCGTTGTGTTCAAACCCTTCTATCTTTCATTTTTTTTAATGAAGTGTCCCATTTTTCTGTGTTTTAAATATTGTTGTTTGTTTGTTTTCTTTAGATAGTACATTTTATGTTGACTCTAGTGACATGATATGCTAGTGAAATTTAAAGTCAGATCTTAAAATCCAGTTTAAGCATGAACATTGATTAGAGGGTTAAAGTTAGAAAAGAGAGTATCTGAGAAAATAGATAGAGTGCTAGGGCATTTGGTGATCAAGTTGAATCCTTCTTTGAAAATTAAGGCTATTATTTTGAGAATCATGAGAATAAATTGGTCATCAATTGAAATATATATCTCTATTAGGTCAAGTAGTGAATGTGTGATCCTATGTCAAAACAAAAAGGAAGAAAATTAGCTCCACGAAGTCATGAGTCCTTCAGCATGAGGAATGTACAACAAAGTGAAGTTGTATGCTGGGCAAGTGTAGAAAAAGAGGTGGCACACATGCTCGGGGAAAGTTAGTATTGTAAAACATTTCATAAGTGATCTTGATCATGCACTTTTGCATTGCATTCTATGTACTACCATTTTCAAGAATTGATATGACGAAGGCATTTCATTCTACTATCCAAACATTGTGTCATCCTTTGATACCCCATTTGGGCCTTAGTGTTATTTTCTTTCATACCCCTCTTTTTGAATCAAGATAGAGTCAATAAGATTCAAAAAAAAATATGTCGAAAAAGAAAAAAAGATGAGTGTCAAGAAAAATAAAGTCAGAAAAGTCCCAAAGAGAAAATGAGTCAACAAAAGAAAAAAAATAGAATCAAGTGAAAGAACAAGATGCCAGAACTATGCATGACCCGATTCTCCTCTTTCGGGGGTGAGATACGTAGGCTGCCCTACCTGGGGCTCAGTCCAACCAAATAAACAATTTAGAATTGCCCAGTCAAAAGAAACTGGGGCATGAGTTAATCCTCATTGTTTAAGTTGATTCCAAAAGTTGCAAGCCCTACCCCACTTCGAGTGTTGTTTGGGCCTCATGTCATCCTTTTTTTTTCTAACCTTATCCAAAAGCCAAGTTACAACCAAAGAAAGTCCTTCAGATCAATCTTTAATAATGTTAAGGATAAGCATGCAATGGATATAATGATGCATTTTGGGGTACTACTTGTCTTCCTCAGCATAAGAAATCAGGAAAGAAATAAAAATGAGAAAATCTTATTGGTGAAAACCCCCGTGGGCACCATAAGATGATGGTAAGTTGAGAGAGATAAAATGAGAGAGTTTTATCAGTGAAAACCCTCACGAGTACTGTAAGACAACTGTGTGTTGAGAGAAATGAAAATAAGAGAATCTTATTAGTGAAAAACCCTCTCGGATACCATAAAGTAATGGTGAGGTGATAAAAATAAATGGGAGAGGCTTGTTGGCGAAAATTCTTCAAGTCACCACTAGCCGAATGAGGTCTCTAAATGCAATTGGCCCAAGAAAGCAACTCAGTTTTAGGGTCATTAACTCAACAACAATTTGTGAGAGTTTTGGATGGAAAGACCAGGCATCTTTATCCAAAATGCATGCCGTAATCATTAGAGTTCACTGTTATTTTTAGATAAATTTTTGTTTCTTTGTTTCAAAAGGACACATTCATTGTCTTTTCTTTCTTCTCTTTATTTTTATTTTATTTTTCTTGAGTTAGTCATCCAAATAAAAATTATCATTCTTTTTCTTTTCTTGTCTTTGAGTCAAGTTTGTGTCAAAACAAGTGAGAAAAGATTTCAAAACTAGCGACAAGCTTCTTTAATTGCACAAAGCAAGACAAAAGGTAGAACATGAAAAGGACATGATTGTGAGCCAAAAAAAGGGGCATGCATAAAATTTTGTCAATAGACAAGTTGGGGAACTCATGGAAATACCAAGTTTCAAAGGGTATATTTGAGAAGCATGACAAAGTAGAGATATTGTGTTTGTTTCAGAGTCACTCTTAATAATTTGAGTTCGGGTCAATGAAGCAACAAGTCAATGGCATATGCTAATGGTTGGAAGTAAGGTTAAACGCGACGAGGGCAAGAGCGATCACCACAAAAGCCAAAGACACAAACCAGCCATCTTGTTTTTAAACTCACAACTTTTCTTTGCATGAAATAGGAACACATGTTACCTTCAAATCAAGGATTTCAAAGTATAAACATCAAGGCCCGTAATATCTCACTTTTACAAATGCAGGAAGCAATGTTGCTGCACAGGTTTGATAATTAAATCATGGTAAAAGTTCATCATCTTATATCCCTTCGAGACACACTTTCTTGTCCAGGGATTTCAGTTTTCATTCGCTGAGTGATACACTTCTTAAATTGAACCTTGACCCCTATAAAACGTACCTTTTAGTCAAGTCATCCCCTTTGACTCCTATAAGACGTAACTTTTCATCGAGTCATCCCCTTTGATTCCTATAAGACATACCTTTTAGTTGAGTCATTCCCTTTGATTCCTATAAGACGTACCTTTTAGTTGAGTCATCTCCCTTGATTCCTAGAAGACATACCTTTTAGTTGAGTCATTCCTTTGATTCCTATAAGACGTACCTTTTAGTCGAATTATCCCCCTTGGTTCCTATAAGACCTACCTTTTAGTTGAGTAATTCCCCTTGATTTCTATAAGACGTAATTTTTAATCGAGTCATCTCCCTTTGATTTTTACAAGACGTACCTTTTAGTCGAGTCATTCCCTTTGATTCCTATAAGATGTACCTTTTAGGCGAGTCATTCCCTTTAATTCCTATAAGGCATGCCTTTTAATTGAGTCATATCCCTTTGATTCCTATAAGACGTACCTTAGTTGAGTCATCTCCCTTAGATTCCTATAAGACATACCTTTTAGTCGAGTCATCCCTTGGATTCCTATAAGACGTACCTTTTAGTAGAGTCATTCCACTTGACCCCTAGAAGACGTACCTTTTAGTCGATTTATTCCCCTTGACCCCTAGAAGACGTACCTTTTTGTCAAGTCATTCCTTGTGATTCCTATAAGACGTACATTTTAGTCGAGCCATTCCCTTTGATTCCTATAAGACGTACCTTTTATTCAAGTCATTCCCTTTGATTCCTATAATGATGTGACTTTCACAAAAGTCCTTTGATTATAAGTTGGGGAAAAATTTAATTCTTGTGTTTGGAACTTCACTTTTCTGGCAAATGAACCTCTTTATAATAATCTTTGGGATAATTTTCTTTTTAGTTTTGATGTGATTTTAGAAGCCCTCCTGGAGAACAGGGTGAAGAAATGAAAAGTCAAGCAACAAAGTGAAGAAGTTGAAAGTCAAGAAACAAGGTAAAAAGTTGAAAGTTAACAGATTGAAAAATAGCAAGTCAGAAGCCCACCTGAAGAATAGGGTAAAGAAATTGAAAGTTAAGCAATGAGGTGAAACAATTGAAAGCCAAACAACAAGTTGATGAACTTGCAAGTCAGGAGCCCACCTGAAGAATAGGGTGAGGAAATTACAAGTCAGGAGCCCGCCTAAAGAACAGGGTGATGAAATGGCAAGTCAGAAGCCCGCCCAAAGCACTGGGCAAATAAATGGAAAGTTAAGCAACAAGGTGAAGCAATTCAATACCAATCAACAAGTGATGAAATTGCAAGTCAGGAGCCCGCCTGAAGAATAGGGTGATAAAACTTAAGTCAGGAGTCCAACAGAAGTTGTATATATAGGATTTTGTAATTTTATTTATGTTTTAACTTGTAATTTTCATTTTGATGTAATGACAGAGCCGCGGAACAGAACCTCGATGGAACCTCACTCGACTCTCCAACCCAGTATAGTCTATTTCCTTTAAATCCTTTGAGATGCGTGTCAATTGATTCCTTCATAACTTGGGTAGGTAGGATGTCCTAAGTCAAGATCCGGTTGCTCTTCTTCCTTCTATTTCTTTCCTTAAATAATGATCGGGTCAAAATTTGGTCTCGTTATCTACTTGTTTGTCTGAAAATACTTCGTGTTTACATTCAAAGGGGGCATGATGTAGACACCTAATTTTGTTCCTTCGAAAAAATAGTTTTCTCATATTTTACTTTATCCTACCGTGTATCCTTACCTATGTAATTATACCCCACAAAAGTACAAAATAACAAAAATTCAATAAATCCCTAACCTTATCCTAACAAACTTTATCCTATACCCTACCACCTAACCCACGTCACCCCCCCTTAACCTCATTCACATGTTTTTCTCATCTTTTCTATAACAAAAAGGAAGAAAACAAAAAAAAAAGGGCCCCCACAAAAGATTCCTTATCCCTAACCATTTTATCATATACAATATATAAACACCTTATTCTCACAGAAATGAGAGGACCTCCATATACCTTCATGGAATGAAATAAGGGGACCCATATGCATAAAGACCTTCCCAGAATACCCACCCATACATAAAATTTTCCACCCAGCAACATGATTGAACATACATACCCTTTTCTTCATACATCAATACACACACATCAGGGATAAAATGAAAAAAGAGATACTCAATCACTTGATTCACCACCGTACACCTATATACTACACTCAGAAATCTCACACACACATACATCAAACAGAAAGAGAGGTGGATAGTAGCGAAGGGAGAGATCGACTAGATTGAGAGGCACTGTAGGTTAGCACTTTCAGGTGAACTCATCGCCAAAGGGACTGATTTGGTCATTTTCTGTTTCTATGGGCTAAAAATCCACTATGGTCCAAATACATCCTAAAATCCCTCTATTCCTCTTTAATTTCTGAGTTGGATCCGGTCAGAAAAAAACAAGGTTCGTTGAAAACCGTCTCGGGTTTTCGTTCTCTACCTTCGTCTAAGCTCATCGGAGCTTAAGACATGTTATTTTTAGTCTTTCTTTTGTATTTCTGAGGCTTTGAGTTTGTCTTTGTCGCGGTTCATTTTTGATACTGCACATTGGGGTTTTTTAGTTTGTCTAATTTTGTATTCTGTCATTGGGATCGAGCTTTGGGGATTCATCGAATTTGTTCCTATTTTGGGGTTTTATTCTTGGTTGAAATCAGATCAGTTGGTACTCTTGGATTATTGGTTTGGTGAGTTCATCGTTGGGGTTCTATGTTGGAGGTTTCGGTCTCAAACTTCTTTATTATCCACGAGAACGTTCTATTGAGGTCCATTTCTTTAACCCATTCTCTTCTTCATTTTAATTGGTTGCATTGGCTATGGTTTACGTGTTGGTTGATTATGATGACTTATTTCATTGATATGATTTTGTTTTTTAAATTCATTACTAAAATGAGCATGGATTGTTGAAATGTTGATTGCTATTTGTGGCGTTTAGAATGAATTTGGGTTGGAAATAAAAAATTGATAAAAGTTAATATTATGGTATTTTGATTCATTGTTGATATTGAACGTTATACGTCGTTGAGCGGGTAGGAAAACAGTAGGCTCAGGTGGGAAAAATTTAGAATTGGTGGATTGTTGGAATGTTTGGAATATTTGGAATATTTGTTGGATGTTTCCTAGTTTATCGTATGAAATTGACATCGTATTAATTTTTAGGGAATGCCCCGAAGGAATTGTATATGTTCACTGGGGAATTCCCCGATGTACTATGCTGGTGGAAGGCATTCGAGAGGAAGGTTCAAGGCGTCGGTTAAAGCACGGGAGTGTAGTTAGTATTAGTATAGGTTAGATAGGATTTATCTTAGCATTTTTATTTTGGACTGTATAAATTGGACTGGACACTATATTTTAATTCGTTTTGTTTTGTTTATTTGTTTGCTTGTTTTACGTGTTTCGTGTGGTTTGTACATTCATAGTGCTTCACCAAGCGACCTTGGTCGAACCACGAGATCGAGGGGTGCCTAACACCTTCCCTTCGGTCAACAGAATTCCTTAGCCAGAATCTCTATTTGCAAACCAGTTTTAAAAGAGTCAAAACAGTTTTGAAAAGGATTTTTCAAAGGTGACTTGGCAGACCGAATTATGTCAAGTGGTGACTCTGAGTTTAAATGTAAATAATACTTTTTGAAACAAAATCTTCATTTTTGTCACTTTGATAATAAAAACCCTTTCAAACTTTAAAATAAAATTAATCTTTTTGGAGTTAAAAAGGGGGTGTGACAGTGAATATATGTTATGATTCCTAAATGCTTGAAGGGATGCCTTAGTGATTTTGATGGAGAATATATGGTTGTGATTCCTAAATGTTTGAAGATATGCTTTATTGATTGTGATGATGAATGAATGACTGTGGTTATGACTAGTCAATAATGGTTATGTTTTACTTTTATGTCATCGAGTCCTGGGGATATTTATACTCGACAATTTAGCTTTTGTCTAGAGCGTATGTTAGTTTTCACGAAAATCCCAATCGATCCATGATTCTCAGAACTCAATGAATTATAGAACTCTGTATCCTCAGATAGATACGGGGACTTAAGAAATCTCAGTAATCTTAGTAATCTCTATGATCTCAGTATCGCTAGTAATCTAGCCTCAGTGTTGTACTCAGCTCAGATCTAGTTGTATTCGAATGTTCCGTTTTGATCTCGGTAGTGACCGAGTAATCTATTTCAAAGATATGTATCGTCAGTCAGATACTGTGATTCAGTAGTATTCCGTCAGATACGGAACCAAGTGAATCAGCTTAACTCAGTCAGATCATTTGAGAAACATGATCAGTATAGATTCAGCTCAGTTTGTGTTCAGTTGTGAATCAGTTCAGAGTCTTTCAGTTAGGAGTACGAGCTAGCACCGAGAGAGGACAGGGATGGTAACTCCCATATAGAGAGAGGCAGAGTCGTTAGGAGCAATCCCTGAACTCCAGCTCTGCATAGCCAGCGCAAGATGCAGGAGTCACCCGCCGGTAGAGGTTGTACCCGTAGAGAGAGGTTTGACTATTATACTGCCTTCGGCTAACTTTTGCGAGGGTCACTCACCAGAGAGGCTTGACCAGAGAGTCTTTACCTGTGGTATGGTATTGACACCCTTCTAGCTGGGGTTACAGATTAGACCCCACCAATAGAGGTCGGGGTATGTTGATTAAGTAACTACTTCCCATAATTATAATTTCATTATCAATCTTCAGAAATCAGGACTGTTAGATACAGTCATCTATAGCAGTAAGGAACTCAGATAGTTCCATTCATTCATGAACCACCCGTCAGATAGGCTGGGTCTCATATAGAGTTATTCAGTATCATATCCAGAGATCACCCAATAGATAGGCTTGATCTCAGTTTAAAAATTAGTTGAGTAATGTCACTATCATATCCAGATATCACCCGATAAATAGGATTGATCTTAGTTTCAGAATCAGTTGAGTAATCTCATTATCAGATCCAGAGATCACCCGATAGATAGGCATGATCTCAGTCTCAGATTTAGTTGAGTATTCTTGTTATCAGATTCAGACATAATCATTTTCTTATCATTGATAATAGATTTTGAAATCATCCGTTAGAGAGGTTGATCTCCGATTCAGTCAGTCGACAGTAGTGAGCTCAGAATTCAGTCATTGATGTGAGTATATTCAGTTAATCAGTTTCAGTAACCTCAATTTTCAAGATCATTTTTTAGATAATACTGATCTCAACTTCAGTACTCAGTTGTCAGTATCAGATGATTCAGTGATTTAGTATCTTACTATTAGTAGTGGGTTCAGATGACAATAAAGTGGTACCCGAGTTTCAGTATTTAGATTTGTGATGACTGTGATTATGGTTTGTGCATTCATGTATAATTTCTCATTCGGTACTCTCATCATTATTCAGTTAAGTAATTGTTCATGTATGAGCGCTTGTATTTAGCCTTACCTTATCTGTATACTCGGTACATTCCTGTACTGACGTATTTACGCTATGGTGTTTTATTTGACACCATAGGTTCAGAGGCACGAACTCCAAAGTACCCTAAGCAGTTCAGTCCTAGTCAGCAGCAGTAGACGTAGAAGTGAGTCCTCTTCATTCGAGAATGATCCTTGTTTTATTATTTCATCAGACATTGTTTATTTTCAGTAGACAGAGTTAGTTGGGGACATGTCCCATCAACTCCACAGTTTAGACAGTTTAGAGTCTTTTCAGATAGATGTATCGGTATTCAATTTTTAGTTTTGAGTATTTTTAGACGTGTTGAACCTTATGGCTTGTTTCTGCCTGTTTCTCCGTATTTTATTTTCAGAGATTATGTAGCGTTTATGTACAGATATCAGGAAAGGGTTAGTTTGTGGTCATTCGAGGTCATGAGCACCGTGTAACAACTAGGGGTAGTCTCGGGTCATTACAATAACACTAAGTTCAGCCATCCCATTTTCACTCATATGCCCCAGGCACATATGCCAAAATTTAGCAAATCACTTTCTAATAGAGAGGAGGTAGAAATAGTTGTATCACCTGTATGTAACTGTAGAGCCTTGCAAGACATACAAATTTGCAGTCTTTCTCTGTCCCTTCATCACAATAAGAGAACCTTTAGTAACCTTCAATACTCCACCTTCACCAGTGTACCTATACCCATTAAAATCAAGGGTACTTAAGGAAAAAAGATTTCTCTTTAAGTCTGGGACATATTGCACATCACCAAGAGTCCTCACAACCCCATCAAACATCTTAATTTTGATTGTTCCAATACCAACTATCTTACAAGGTGTGTTATTTTCCATCAACACAACACCTTTAGAGACTATTTCATATGTTGTAAACCAATCTCAATTGCGACACATATGAAATGTTAAAGTTGAATCAAGAATTCAATCCTTATAGGGTTTGGAGTTACCATTAGAAAGTACCAAGAGTTCTCCATCACTATCGCCGTCTTCAACAAAACTAGCTTTACCGGACTTCTCTGGTTGGTTTTCCTTCGGTTTTGGAGTTTCTCTTTTCTCTCTATTCTATACCTTATAACACTCGAATTTGATATGGCCTTTCTTCTTACAATAATTACAGGTTTTGTTTCTATTTCTAGATTTCAACCTAAACCTATCATCACCTCCAGAATTTCTCTCACGAGTCATTCCTCGATCAATGAGACCATCTTCTTGAGTGTCTGACCCATTCACAAGATTTTTATCTTCTCCTTAGATAACAACGTATCGTAGACTTCTTTAATAATAAGGGTGTCACCACTATATAAAATCATATCCCTAAAGGTTGTGTATGATGCAGCAAACATAACAAAATCAACCCTAGATCTTCCTCATCATACTTAACCTCTATAGTCTCTAAATCAGAGAAGATTTCCTCAAGGATAGATAGGTGATCCTCCAAGGACGCACACTCTGACATACGATGGGAATAAAGTCATCATTTGAGATGCAACATAATCGTTAGGCTCTTCGTCATACATAACGATTACAGTTTCAACCATAACGCAACGACAGTGGTCTCCTTCAAAACATCCTGTAGAATTTGATTGGATAAATGAAGGTGGATCTGAGATAGAGCCTTCCAATCCTTACACTATTTGTCCTCATCCATCCACGATGAGGGCATCTTATCAAACCCTAATAGAGCATCGTCCAGATCCATTTGCGTAAGCACAACCCGTTTCTTAACCGGCCATAACAAAAATCTGGTGTTGCGATCCAATAACGGAATACCATACTTCATGATTGTCATCTTCGAAAAAATAATCAAATTGGATATGATACCAGTTTGTTATGAATAGGACGGAATAAAGCAAACCACATGCAAAAATAAAAGACAAGAACACATAAATTTACGTGAAAATCCTTGCGGAAAAAACCACGGGCAGAGGCAGAGGAATTTCACTATAAAAGGAGACGATTACAATGTGGTGCACAACGTGATTTCTGAATGTTCAAAACTGACCCACTAATTGTACTTATATAGTATGTGCGTACAAATACGTTCTAGGCCCGATCCCTATGTTACCACCACAAATCCCATTGAAATTCACAAACATGGGTCGCACCGTAAAACATTCAGGGCCGGATCAACAAAATTCGGATCACAACTCTAACGTACTTCATTGATGAGAATGTTGTTTCGACATTTCCAATAGCAACATGTAAAATTAAACTTCAGAAGGAAATAAATAAATGTCTAGGTTTGATCCAATGTTGTCTCTATCATTATTTTAGCGAGATCCTTAATTCTAGTCAACTACATGTCTAGGTCCGATCCTAATGCTACCACCACAGACCCATTGAAAATCACAAATATGGGTCGCACCGCGAAACTTTCAGGTCCGGATCAACAAAATTCGGGTCACAACTCTAACAAAAACGTTTCTAACAAATAAGTTTTTTTCAAGAAGGTTGGCCAAATACGCTATCAGCGACATGTAACAGAAGACACCATTCCACTATTCTACATACCTCCGAGTCGTCAAATTTGTACCAATCATTTGGTGCAGGACGAATGAAATTGTAATAGTGTCCCGAAGAGGATGTAAAGCTGGCATGCACTATAACTATAACTGCATAAAGGTCATACTTCATTTTTTCCTGTTGAGAAAAGGGAAAAAATTTAAATAACATCACATTACTGCCAACACAAGATCTCGAAGGGAACTTAAGAAGTTAATGTACTTAAAAGTCCAAATGCAGACATATTGACTGTGTACGTTATCGACCAGAATACAGGGAAAGTCTAAATCTCATTACACCAAATACTTTATAGACGTAATAGATGCTCACATTATTGGTTTGGTTGTTATGATTGGAATGAGGAAGCAAGTCCAATTCCAGCGAAAATGAAGCACATTTTTCAACCTTCTGAACAACAGAACCATCATTTTGGAATCTCTTCAAATGGAAGACAACAACGGAAGGGGCATTATCTAGCATCAGCTGCTTATCCATTGAAACTTGTGCCGTACGTTTTTCACAAGAAAACTTGATCTCTGGATCATCAAGTTTCTAAACTCGACTGAATGACTCAAATGCTGAATGTAAGTGGTCAACATCCTTGATCTCTAGACGTACATTAATACGAGGCTCGTAAGCATTGTAGTGACTGCTGGTGCAACAACTCAGCTGCAAAATTGCCTTTTTTTTTGGAATTTCATCATTTTTCTTAGCATGATTAGGTGATTTTGGTGAAAAAACAACAAAGGATTTACTTGAATCAACTGAATTAGCAACCGGAGATTGTTTTTTTTGGTTCACGATTGAAAGAATTAAGATTTTTTGTTGAAAAGATGAAATTCAAGATTTTATGTAAGGAATGAGCTCTTTTAAGGATTTTAAGACTACACAGGATATCTTGTGTTCAAGCCAGTGAACAATACATACGGAAATTGAGCGACGCCTTGAAAACAGAACGGCTTTATTGTTGAAAAAAACTATGTTTCAACAACAACAACAACAAACCCAATGTATTCCCACCTAGTGGGGTCTGGGGGGGGGGGGGTAAGATGTACGCAGTCCATACCTCTACCTCTGAAGAAGTAGAAAGGCTGTTTCCAATAGACCCCCGGCTCAAGGCACGAGTCACCACACAAATATAAAGTAACGCACAGAACAGGATTTAATAACGTAAATACGGCACCCATAAGTAGTAGGAAACATTGGAAAGCACCCAGATACATAATAAAACATGGAACAACGAAATCATAACAAGAAGAAGAATAGGAATAGGAATAAAAATAAGAGTAGGAAGAATAACTGGAATAATACCCCCACCAAATAATTCCCTACCCTAGCGCCCCAAACTGGCCCTAGTCTTCTGCCCTAATCCGCGCCCTCCAGACCTTCCTATCTAGGGTCATGTCCTCGGTGAGCTGTAACTGCTCCATGTCCCGCCTAATCACCTCACCCCAGTACTTCTTCGGCCTACCCCTACCCCGCCTAAAACCATCCAACACTAGCCTCTCACACCTACGAACTGGGGCATCCATGTCCCTCCTCTTCACGTGTCCAAACCAACTCAATCGGACTTCCCACATCTTGCACTCCACTGGAGCCACACCAACCTTCTCCCTGATAGTCGCATTCCTAACTCTATCCCCTCTAGTCATCCCACACATCCAGCGCAACATCCACATTTCCGCCACCTTCATTTTTTGGATGTGGGAGTTCTTAACTGGCCAACACTCCGCTCCATACAACATGGCCGGACGGACTACCATCCTGTAGAATTTGCCTTTAATCTTGGGCGGCACCTTCTTATCACATAACACCCCCGACGCGAGCTTTCATTTCAACCATCCCGCCCTAATACGATGCGAGACATCCTCGTCAATCACACCGTTACCTTGTATCACGGACCCGAGATACTTGAAACTATCTCTCTTACATACCTCCTGCGATTCCAGCTTCACTACCACCTCATCCTCCAACCTCACGTCATTAAATTTGCATTCCAAATACTCTGTCTTGCTTCTGCTCAACCTGAACCCTTTAGACTCAAGAGTTTGTCTCCACACCTTTAATTTGTCATTCACACCCTTTCGGGTCTCATCAATCAGAACTACATCGTCTGCAAAAAGCATACACCAAGGCACTTCCCCTTGAATACTCCGCGTCAACACATCCATCACCAAAGCAAACAAAAAAGGACTAAAAGTAGATCCCTGATGCAATCCTGTCAAGACAGTGAAATACTCTGACTCTCCTCCCGCCGTCCTCACCTGAGTTTTCGCTCCATCATACATATCTTTAACTGCTTTGATATAAGCCATCGGGACTCGACTCACCTCCAAGCATCTCCAAAGGACCTCCCTGGGAACTTTGTCGTAAGCCTTCTCTAGGTCAATAAACACCATGTGCAGGTCCTTCTTCCTTTCCCTATACTGTTCCACCAGCCTCCGTACCAGGTGAATTGCCTCCGTCGTCGAGCGCCCAGGCATAAATCCAAACTGATTTTCCGAAATAGACACTATCCGTCTCAGCCTCCCCTCGACCACTCTCTCCCAAATCTTCATAGAGTGACTCAATAACTTAATCCCCCTATAGTTATTGTAACTTTGGATGTCACCCTTATTCTTATAAAGAGGGATCATGGTACTCCACCTCCATGCCTCGGGCATCTTTGCCGTCTTAAAGATTTCATTAAACAGACCAGTCAACCACCTTACCCCAGCCTCTCCAACGTACTTCCAAAACTCCACCGGTATCTCATCCGGCCCCGTCGCCCTACCTCTCCGCATCCTGCGAACAACCTCTCTAACCTCTTCTACCCTAAAACGTCTACAATAACTAAACTCCCGACACTCCTCTGAGTGCTCCAGTTCCCCTAACACAATAGCTCTATCCCCTTCGTCATTCAAGAGCCTGTGAAAGTACGACTTCCATCTATTCTTAATGTGGTTGTCCTCCATCAACACTCTGCCGTCCTCCCTCTTAATGCACCTCACCTGATCTAGGTCACGGACCTTCCTCTCCCTAGCCTTAGCGAGTCTAAACAACTTTTTCTCCCCACCTTTCCCCTGTAACCCCATATACAGGCTCTCAAACGCGGCCATCTTAGCTGCCGTGACTGCTGACTTAGCCTCCTTCCGAGCTAGCTTGTACTCTTTCCTGTTTACCCGCTTCTCTTCTTCGTCCCTGCTCTCAGCCAACTTAGCATACGCCTCTTTCTTGGTCCTCACTTTCTTCTCCACCTCTTCATTCAACCACCAATCCCCCTGATGGTGCCCGGCCCGGCCCCTAGAAACACCCAACACCTCACTTGCCTTCTCCCTGATGCACCTAGCCGCCCTATCCCACATACTATCCACGTCCCCCCTACACTCCCACACCCCCATTCCCGCCAACTTCTCCCCTATCTCCCACGTATTCACTGGCATCAAACCGCCCCACTTAATTCTAGGTCTACACTCCTTACTCCTCCACTTACTAGTCTTCTTTATACCCAAGTCCATGACCAAGAGCCTATGCTGGGTCGAAAGATTCTCACTCGGGATGACCTTACAGTCCCTACACAACACCTTATCCCCTTTCCTGATCAACATAAAGTCAATCTGGGTCCTGGCTACCACGCTTCAAAAGGTGATGAGGTGATCGTCCTTCTTCGGGAAGCCCGAGTTCACCACCACCATCCCAAAGGACCTTGCGAACTCCAAAAGGGTAGCCCCCTCTTCATTTCTCACCCCAAAGCCAAAACCACCATGCACATCACCAAAGCCTCCCGGTAACGCCCCGATGTGCCCGTTGAAATCTCCTGCTACAACAATCTTCTCCGAGCTAGGCACGCCTCTTAGAACCTCCTCCAAAGCCTCCCAAAACTGCAACTTCTCCTCCCCCTCCGAGCCCACTTGTGGCGCATAGGCGCTACAAACATTCAGGGTAAACCCCCGAATGACCAACTTAATAGTCATCAACCTATCGTTGATCCTCGTCACCTCTACTACCTGGCCTCTAAGCTCTTCATCTACTAAGATGCCAACTCCATTCCTCCGCCTATCGCTCCCAGAGTACCACAGCTTGTAACCATCCACATCCCTAGCCTTAGACCCTACCCACTTGGTCTCTTGAATACACGCGATATTGATCTTCCTCTTCCTAAGAATCTTCACAAGTTCTATAGACTTACCCTGAAGGGTCTCTATATTCCAAGACCCAACCCTCAGCCTACCATCACTATCCCCACGCCCTCCCCTACTGCCCCCGCAGCCAAATCGTGGCCTCCCTCCCACTCCCGCCCTTACCTCATCCCCCGCCCCCACAACGGCCCCACGCCCCAACCCCCTCGGGCATGACCCTATCCAACCATTTCCGCCCACAGCCACTACACAGGAAAATAGAAGAAAATATAATCAAAGGCAAGAAACGACCACAACAACAGCAACAACAGACAACAGTCACAGTAACAACAAACACCGACAATAGCAACAATAGACAACAGATAGTATCAACAAATCACAAGAAGATAACCCAATCAAAAGTAGTGTAGGAAAACAACCACAGCGACAGCAACAACAGACAACGGACAATTCAGTAAATCAAATGCAAGTCGGATAAAAATAGCATGAAACGAGGAATGAAATGAAATAGCGAGGAATGAAATAGCAAAGGTTAGAGATCACCGGGTCACGCTTGTAGACCAAGCCGAAAAACCAGAACCCAGCGTTGACCGGGTTCCGGCGAGTTCCGGTGCTGAGATGGAGTTGCGGCTGCTGGAGGCCGGCTGAACTGGTCGACGTCCGGGTGCTGCGACTGTTGGCGACCGAGCAGCAGTCGGGTGAAGACGGAGCTGCGGCGGTGGCTGCTGGGGGACAGCGACTGCTGGAGACCGAGGGGGTAGGGGGTGGGGTGGGGGGTGGATCTCGCAGGAGCCGGCGGGGGGGAGGGGTCGGCGCCTAGTGCCGGGGGTTGGGGCCGGAGGTCGGGACAGGCTGACACCGATGGTCGCGGCGGTGGCCGGCGACCGGAGCCGGAGATCGGATCGGGTCAACGCCGACGGTCGGCCGGAGGCCGGCTCCGAAGGTCAGCGACGGCAATGGGGCCGGGGACCGGGGAGAGAAAGAGACGTTGGGGAGAGGGAGAGAGAGAGAGAGGGAGAGAGAGAGAGAGAGAGAGAGACATTGGGGAGAGGGAGAGGGAGAGAGAGAAAGAACCGGCTAAAAAAAAAAATCTATGTTTCACCTCAAATAATTAACTGACATTTTCTTTCGGTAGCTTGAAATGGAAAGTGAATCATTAAGAGCATTCAGTTCTGCTATAATATTGCGAAGTTTCAGTATAGCTTCTGCCATACTGTGGCTTGTAGCCTATAATCCTAACTTGGAATTGATGTTATTATATTCCAGGCCTTTATTCCTAACTTGGGAACCTTAATGATATTATTATATTCCAGGTCAAGAAGCCACTTTCCCTGCGTTCTCCAGCTACCAAATTTAAAAAATTCCGCTAAAAGCACGGAATCTCAAACATTTTTTTTCAAGGTTACTTGAAACTGGCTTTACTATAATTTTTCATCCTCTAGGTAGTCTTAAAATTAATAGTAACATTAAATGATACTGGTTTTTGAGCTACAGAAAACCAGCAGGGATGGGAATGTTATACATTTTCATCGTTCTCCAAGATCTAAATTGTAACGCCCCGCATTTCGGGCTACAATATAGACCATGACTCTGATGCGTTGATAATCCAGAATACATAAATCCTATGCCAATTTGTCATGTTAATCAATGGTGTAGTATGTGAATCCATTTGAGCACGAATTTAGACCATAGAAGTCCTTCAACTCAAGGACGACTTAAAACCATTTCGATCGATTAGGTTTTAGTGGCCGTTGTAATTTATGTCAAATTCTATTGACCATAACTAATTGTATATGATGAACTGGGTGTCCTACTATATACCAAATTGTAGATAATTGAATAAGGTTTCCAACTATACCACATTTGCCTAAAACGGACACCCGGTGAAGAAGTTATGACCTTTCAAAGTTGAGTATGTCGCATATCACATATAGGCGATGCATAGTGCGGCGCCTATGCAAATATATGCGATGCATAGGTCGCCGCATATGAAAAATTATGCGATGCATAGGGCGTCGCATATACTAAATTAGGCGATGCAAAGGGCGGCGCCTATCCTAGTCTATGCGATGCAAAGGGCGGCGCATTCTTATGGTTTCAGGTGACGAAAACACTCCGTTTCTTTCAGATTTTCAAGGTCAAATTCAAACGATCATAACTCTCAAAATATAATGAACTGGGAGATCTGCAACCTATCAAACGAAAGATCTTTGAGTCCTCTTTCCAATTCAACTAGTTTCATCCAAATCTAACATCTGGGTAAGGAGTTATATCCGTTTTACTTCAGCCTGTCAGTTTGTCAACTGAGGGATAGTTTCGACTTTTCTTGTTTTCTTAGGGGCATTTTAGTCATTTCACTTCACCCAATT
This sequence comes from Capsicum baccatum var. pendulum, assembly GCA_030864225.1. Lineage (NCBI taxonomy): Eukaryota > Viridiplantae > Streptophyta > Magnoliopsida > Solanales > Solanaceae > Capsicum > Capsicum baccatum. Next base: position 129,376,294 of record CM061558.1, read on the forward strand.
CCGTCTATAACACCAGATTTATCCCAAATTCAGCAAAATACAATACTTTTTCTCAAATTCCCTCAAGAACACCCTTTAGGTTTCAAACAAAAAATTCCAAATAACTCAAGATTCAACCGTTGGTTTTGGAAGATAATTTCAGATTTGGAATCCTCTCCACGTCGGCTTTGATAGACACCCAAAATTCGTGGAGAACAAGGTACGCGGGGTTTTCCTAAATTCTCATGGGCATAGAAATCATGTTTTAAGAAAGGGGTTTTTGAATTCAAGTACATATTCTTGTTTTAGAAGCTTTATATGATATTGTTTTAGCCTTTTGGCTTTCCCCCAAAGTGACTTAAAAATTATATGTATATGTATATATATGTTTTGCCTTGAAATATGATTTGAGAGCACAATTTACATGAAATTCCTCTCTTGATGTAATTTTCCCATGTTTCACATGATATAGATTGTTTGAAATAAGTCTTGAAAAATCATGATATGAAATGCTTTGGCTTTGCTATGTTTCAAATACGATTTTAAACACGAAAGCGAGGGTTGTAAATGTTGAATATACATATAATGAAAGACTGCATAATTTTGCCAAAAGCACATGACCATCATATGTTTGATGAAAGTTTTTGCATGGTTTTGACTTGAGTTTCGGAACATGAACTCTTTTATGCAAATTACATGTTTGGGTGGTCTGAAACTACACTTTTATGAAAGATCATGCTTAATGCATTGTGGCTCAGAAATAGAACCTCCAGGTCTTGGTATGACGATACCAACTCAGATAAATGCCATATTAGACTCAGACTAACAGACTTTTCAGACTAGTTCAGAAATCAGACTTTCATGATCTAGAAATTTTAGAATGATACATGTTCAGAAAAGGTTAAAATAGGCATACAGAGATGTTAGGTGGTTACCCGAAGAGGGCTTGAGTTCAGACAACTCTTTGCCTAAAACCGTGGTTTGCCGACCCGGGTATATTATTATGCGCTGACTTAAATGTCCTGTGGCGTATCAGAATCAGAGACTCCAACCCTTGCGGCACACTCGGGTTGGGGGCTTCCCCGCCGAGTCAATGGCGGATTCCATACGGCCCGTGGAATTTTCAGAAATGTAGGGATACCACCTAACTCAGAAGTAAAACACAGATCATGAATTTGAAATGAATAGACAGGTTGCATATTTTCAGAAAGTGCCCATGTGTTTTCTTAGAAACAGTTTTATACATGATGTCTTGATGAAAAAATTGCTTTCACTTATATATATATATATATATATATATATATATATATATATATATATATATATATATATATATATATATATATATATATATATATATATCGCGTGCCAGTACTTTTGTGCTGACCCCCCTCCTTCCAGGTTTTGAGGCACAGTCTAGGGGTCCAGCTACTCAGTAGACATTCTCGGGCTTGCAGACTTGATCACACAGTGGTGAGCCTTCTATTATTCGGAAGGCCTAATTATGTCAGACATTATCCTATTTATTATGTTTTGGTCTACTGGCTCCATTGTCCCAGTTTTTTTTTCGATAGTATTATTCAGAAATGTTGCAGAACTTGACCATGTTTTCCGTACTCAGTTTCAATCCCGCATTTTATTATGATTATGAATGTTGTGCATGATAACTAGACAGAGAATGGGTGTTCCGGGCCTTTATGGTTCGGGATGCTCGTCACGGCTAAGGCCTTGGCTCGGGTCGTGACATAAATGGCCAGAACAACAACTGTCAGAATTTCACACCAAATCAACTCAAAATAACTTGAGGTGTAGAAATTCACCATCACATTTTTACATAAAAATTTGATAACTACGTACTAGAATGGGTTACTGCATCTGGACAAACTAAGCAACTTAAACAAAAACAATGACAAAATAGATGTAAGGTTATATTCTTCAAACTTTTCTATAGGGATTTTCCCCTTCCTATAGCCACTATTTTCATATAGTGAATTTCAAGTTGGGAAAAGTCAACGAGGATTGCAACCATGTTTTAGAGAGAATATTCATCTTTGCTGGTTCTTCATAACTAAGAAAAGAGAGTATTTTTTTAATGAGACATTCTGGTAATACGTCAGGTGTAGCTCTCCTCATGGTCAGGTGTTGGAGGCTGCAAAACTCAGTAATCAGATTACTGATTACTTTGAAATTAGGAAAAGGGTATGACGAATAAAGAAGAAAACATCTTCATACACTATACCTTTTATACCATCCAAAGAGCAATGTGAAGCCACTTATTAATCAGAAGGAAAAGTTTATGAGAACCCGTAAGAGTTGCAAAAATCAAACTGGCCAATAGGTGCTTTTCCGTACTTATATATCTCCACGATTTTTCTGTCCCTGTGTCTTTGCCAATGAATCGATCTGAATTCAATTTTGGGAAGAGTATTTTGTGAATCACACATTCCGGTAATATGTCTGATGTGACTGCGGCACCGACTCCCCTCCTCTTCTTCATGGCCTGAAATTTTCCATGATACAAAACCCTATATGTGCATTGGGAATTCAAAGATTGTGGTATTTGCAAGAATTCACATCCTTGACCTATACGTGAATAGTAAAAATAAATAAAACCTATTCTACCCATTAAATTGTTCTGGTATATGAAATTTGACATGGTTTCATCTATTTATAGATGTGTAAATGTTAGATCACAAATTTATATTGTACGAATTATTAATGTTTGCCTTGTTTCTAGAAAAAACTTTCATAGATTGAGTCCAAATAAGAGTACCAAATAAGAGGAGCTTTTTCAAAGAATTACAACTCACAACACCACTAGAAAACGAAACAGACATAGAAGTACAACTATCCACAGCCAATTTGCTTAAAGATTTTGCTGCCAAGATTGTGAAAATAGGCAATCGGTATGATCTAAGTTAAGGACAAGATCTTTTACACCATTCTGAAGTGCAACGTCAAGCCACTTATCAACAAGAGGGATAAGAGTGAAAACTTGAGTATTATTAGAGTAATTTGATAATTCAAACTTTTCTAGAGGGATTTTCCCCTTCCTATATCTCACCATGATATTTGTCACCACTATTTTCTTATCGACTTTCAATTTCAAGTTGGGAAGACTCAACGAGGCTTGCAGTCATGTTTAAGAGAGAATACTCATCTTTGTTGCTTCTTCATAACTAAGAAAACAGAGTATTTTGTGAATGAGACATTCCGGTCTTGCTTGGAAGTTGGTGATTTTGAAGGATCAGAATTCAGAACCCTAATTTTAATGGAAATTTATTGATTTTTATTTTGCAAATACAGCAGTTGAAAAAACACCTTTTCTATGAATCCTATTTCAAATCGTTTACGGTTTGCATAATTTATCCTATATATTAAGGAATCCTATTTATCGTCCTTTTCTTAATTACTTAACTTTCATCCCTTAACATTTCCATATCGTAAATAAACTATAATTGAATTTAAGTTTTGTGCTAGTATACAAAATATTCTACTCCATTAGGTTACCGAATGAAACATTGGGCAGCCTGACAAAATATTAATAGCACAAAACTTAAACAAGTTACCTTTCTACTCCTCTCTCTTACATGGCAGATGGGTCACTATAGGATTGCGAATTTACTGGATGATTTTGACAAATAGGCACTTTTAATTTACGAATTCTTATCATTATTGAATGGCGTTAGTTTTTTCTTCATTGCCAGAATTAATTCACTAAAGCATTGAGAGATCCGATAGTGCTTTAGATAAATACTTAAAAAGACACATTCCGTCATTGCAGAAATGCCACATAATCTTCAAAAGATATATCCAGTGTTTAGAAACAAAAAACAAAGTGGACAAAGGGAAAAAAACATATTTCTCTTGAAACTTGTGTGTCTGCTGACTCTCGAAAAGATTTAGCTGTCAAGTAACACCTATAAGCCAGTTTTCAGGAGATTTGAATAGAAAGCATCAAAATTCCTATGATTAAACTCGAGCACAATTTTCAGCGCTTAACAGACTACTGAACTACGGGCCAAATAGTCCGGCAAAATATTTTGGAAAACAAAAGAATTCAAAGCTAGATGTATAAATAGGAATTTATACTGACAAACAGATTAATAGAATTTAGAAACGAATAATTGCATTCAATTTGAAATAGTGATAAATTAACTGCATTGCCAATCTAATAAAAAATAAACTTTCTTCTTCTCCGTAAGGTTGCTTATTGCCAGCTCCTCACTTGTGAGTTTCAGTGGCTGATTTTTCATATCGAAAGCTTTTATTTCTATTAATTGACTATGCCAAGGCTCCCTTTCATGAGAAGAAGAATGCCTCGAATTCTTCATAGACATCAAACGACTGATGAAGCATTTATTCATTTTAATACTGGAGTGTAGGTTGAGTCTCCTAGGATGACAACTCATTCCATGAGAAGTAGAATGCCTCGAATTCTTCATAGAAATTAAACGACTGATGAAACATTTATTCACTTTAATACTGGAGTGTAAGTTGAGTCTCTTAGGACGACAAGTCAATAGCAAGGCATCCACAAAAGTTGGCAACTCCCAAGATGATCGTATATCTACGTTTAAAACATCAACTTGAGGGGTAGCAACTCTGAGCTGCAGTTGCGAATCATTCATGTTGATCAAATTGTAGGTGCTCGAGAAATCAAGGGAAACTTGAGACCAAGTGGTAAAATTTGATAGAAACTTCCTCAACTTACCAAACCATTCAGCATTTACATTGTTGCGGCAGATAGCAACGATTTTTGAGTGCTTCAGTTGGCTTGACACTCTAGCAAATTTAAGTTCAGGAATATCAGATCCTTTACACTCAATTGATACCAAATTTGGAGCATCAATCTCCTTTATGCCAAAATATGTCCGAAAATTCACTATTTTCAAGATCTTCAAGGATTGACTCTTGAAAGTGTTGAACCTTTTTGACCAACATGAAACACCATCTAACATCAAACTCTCGAGGAATTGCGATCTAGAAATAAGGTGCTGCAAAAATCCATCAGATATATACACATCTGATAGTTCTAAATATTTTAGATTCTGACATTCAACAACATCCAATCCTTCCGAAAAACCAGAATAAGACAAGTGTTCAAGAGTTGATGCTTCAATTTTAACACGCTGGTTCTTCAATTTCCTAATGGAAACTGACTTGATATTTTGAAGATTCAGCAACTCAATCTTTTCCAACCCCAAACAACAGTTTAGGATGAAAGAGACAATCAAGGGGCAACTCTTAAGTAGAGTCTGGAGCATGTGCTCGTCTAATGTTACATAAAGTAGAGAAAGCTTCCTCAAACAATTGCAATTCACAACGCCACTAGATAACGAAACAGGCATAAGATCGCAATATTCCAGAACCAATTCTCTTAAAGATTTTGCTGCCAAAATTGTGAAAATATGCAACCGGTATGATCCATGTGTAAGGACAAGATCTTGAAGCTACCCCATTACCCCAAGATCCCACCTACAACACTCAACCCCCAACTAACATTCCCCTTTTCACAATTAGGCAACCCCATTACCCCATACGTCTCCGTAGCCAAATCCAACGTCATAATCTCAGAACAATCACCCGAACCGCGACAATCACTTACCTCCCAATGCAAAACTCCATTCGAAAACACCCCTTATTGTGCATTCACATAACCACTCACAAACCCCTCACCTATCTTCCAAGAATCACCTCTCAAGCTATAAATCTTCACCACATTCTCATACTTCACCTCATCTATAGCAAAACTAAAAATCTTAACAACCTTATAATCATCATTAACAACATCATAACCAAAACCATACCTAATATAACAACTTCCAACACTCTGAACATATGAATCTTGAAACTCTTTGTACTTTCCAGTACATGGATTCCATAACATCAGCTTAAATGCCATTGGTGTTAAGCATATCAATCCATTACAAGATCCCAAGAATTTACAAGATCCAAAAGGGTGTTTCAAAGGGTAATCAACTTCACCAAATTTTAATCCTAGAGAGTAAAGATTACACATTTTACCCACTGCAACAACAAGTCTAAATTTCACATGCTTGCATTCTTTAATACAAAAATCGATTTGAATTTTCATAAAATGTGAACTTGATAGTAATAAATACCAAGATTTTGAAACACACCTTAATTTCAAGAGAGATTTAGCTGGAAGCCTTAAGAGTATTTCAATGATGATTTCATCTGGAAGGCATGAAAATTGTTGCAATTCTTGGGAAATTTTTGTGGGGAATTTTGCAACTATTTGATTTTCCATTGAAGCTAAGCTTGTTCAAGATTGGAGATGTGGAAGTTTTTTGGATAGTAGACTTTTGGAGTTCAGTTCAAATAGGTTTGGCAGATATCTATAGGACAAGTTGGGAATGGAAGTACTTATAATGAAAGTGATCATTAATTCAAACATAAATCAATTGTGAAGCTATTTTTCAATATTTAAAATAAATAAATTATTTATTTTTTAAAAGACATGTTGAAATTTTTTTTCAATTTTACCCTTTTATTTAGTTAGTTCTTAAGTATTTTATATTTTCTAAAAAAATAATTTAAGAACAATTAAAAGGATAATAGTAAAAAATAACCTACAATTAATAGCCTAAAAGTTTTTTCTTAAGTGGTGTGTCATATGTCAACAACACAATCATTTTGTAATGGAGGGAGTAGTATTTACATTTTATATTTTTTTTATTGTTTTCCTTATTTTTTTTGTGAATCAATTTAACTAAGTTTTAAAATTAAATTAGTTTAGATTAATTTATTTTTTTAAATTAAAATTTAGATATTCAAAAACTATATGAAAAGTAGTATAATTTTTCTTTTTTTTTCAATTTAATTAAGAAAATATATTTTAAAATATTAATCAAAATTTATATTGTTTGACCCTAAAAAAGAAAATGAAACAATTAAAAAGAAATGAGGAGAAGTAATATACTAACTTCAAATTTTTTATTTTAAACTTAATGAAAATAATTTGCTAAGGTTCTATCGAAAACAAGCTTTTTATCTCTAAGGTAGCAGTGCAAATTGTGTATATTTTATCCTCTCTGAACCTCACTGTATAAGATTATATCGAGTATGTTTTTGATGTTGTTATTATTGTACTTAATAAAGTAATTTGAAGCTATACAAATACTTAAAATTTATTTTCTAACACAAAATTTTAAATTAGTTTTCATTATTAAATTTTGTATTGAGTTAAAATATCGTAATATAAATTGGGACAAAGAATATGCTTCATTCATTTATTTTGACTTGTTCAATATACTAATTTGTGAGGGTTTTTTATTCAATTATTTGATTTTGAATTTCCATTGGAGATGTGTAGGTAGTGAGAAGAAAAGAGAAATGGTGCAAGTCTTTTGGATTGTGGATTTTGGTGTTCACTTCAAAAGTTTTGGTGCATATCTAAAAGACAAGTTGGAATGAGAGACCTTATATTTAGGGGTGGTTTACGTGGAGTTTAGAGGGTTCGAAATCTTTTTAATTGAAAAATTACACTATATATATATAGGATTATTATATTTTGATTTTGAGAGGATATTAAAATGAATCTCCTCTGAAATACCCAAAAAGCTTAGCTTATTGGCTGAGTGGGATCATTTTCAAGCCGTTGTCGCGGGTTCAAATCCCACGCTGCTTTAAAAGAATTCCATAGCAAAGTCTCTAAAACTTTTTTTTTGTTTTCTCAACTGGTGTCTGACATTCGTATTGGAGCTCCATTAATTCGAATTTGCGCCTGGTAAGGTCCCATTCGGGGGTAGCGCTCCCTACCAAAGATTTTTTCATACCCAGAGCTCGAACCCGAGATCTTTGATTAAGGGTGGAGCAGCCCATCCACTGCATAACGTCCTTCGGTGGTAAGGCTCTAAAATCTTTGTTCTTCTTCTTTTTCATCATTTTTCTCTTTTATGTCATTTTTTTTAATTTGTCTTTGTTCAAATCTATTAGCCATATTCATTTTATTTTTTGTCTTTTATTCTTTTTTTTTTTTTTTAACTCTCTTTTCATGTACTAACTTTAAGAAACTCTTTCAAAACATGGTGAATTGGTATTAAACTTGAAATTGAAATAGAAAAAAAATCTTAAACTAAAGTAAATTAAATTTAATCAAATGAAGAAATTTTAATTTATAATCGTGAATGTTCCTTTAGTAGTATCGATTTAAATGAATTTTCTTTATTCAATTTCAGGATATTTCTCACCCATTTTTTCTAATTCAATTTTAGAGAGATGAAACTACACTTTTTTTTAATATGAAAACTATAGTAAACTAACTGAACTTACTTGATTTATTCATCATTTGTCGTTTTCCTTTTCATTTTCTAACCTATAAAATTGAACTAAAAAAATCAGCAATGCTATTTGTTTATCTTTTGAATATACATTATAATATTAGTAACTCGATCCTTACCTACTTCATTTGCAATAAAGCCACAAATTTGTTTTTTTTTTTAAAAAACAATCCTTACCTACTTTTGAAAAATCTTGCTATTTTCACAGTAACATATAATTGAATGGATATTAATTCTGAATTTTAAAAAGTGCAAAATAAAGTAGAACATTGCAAAAAAAATAAAGAAGAAAAACGCAAGAGGATTAAGATTGATCTTTTCTTTCCTGTTTTTCATCTTGTAAATTTTATGTGTTTACTTCTTTATAATTTAAAATCTCTCGAAAAAACTCTGAATCCGTCATTGTTTTTATTGAAGAGTGAATTAATTTCAGCCACAAAATTAATTTTGTCTCCCCATTTTAATTTACTCAGCACTTTATGTTTTGATATAATTTTTTAGATAATTTATAATAATTAAATTTTAAAATTCTTATTTTACGTTGTATAAAATAATCTATAGCTATAAAAGTATTTAAAATATATTTTACAACTCAAAATTTTAAAATATTCTTTCATTATTAAATGCGGTAGAGAGTAATAAGTATCTTCTTTTTTTAATTATTTAATAATTATCTCATAATCAGTATATTTAGATCTCTCTATAACAACCGTTTTCTATAATAAGATTTTATTGTACTAACGAAGTTTTTTTTGGAATCAATTTTCATGTTAGGTTAGAGTTAATGGTCAAAAACATATCTAAAGTATTCTGAATTTTTGAGTTTCATATATGAACTATTACACGTGCGTGAATTTCTTTACTAAATTATCACCAGCTATTTATAAAAACACACCTCGATTAGTGTGTTTGATAAATAATTGGTGATAGATCATATAAAAATTCACACATCTAATAATTCAGTCTATGCATAAAATTCAGAAAATCAAACATACTTTTGATTATAAATTTTTTTATAATAATATTTTGCTATAGCAATAAAAAATATCCGGACAAATTTGTCATTTACGGGAGGGTTTCATCAGTAACAAATGAAATAAAATGTGAAACTTTCAACTTTATGCCATTTTAAAAAGTAAACGTGACAGCAGCCACCCAACCAATCATTTTCTTAATTTAAATAAATAGGAGTACGTAAATGTTGATCTAATATAGTGAACTAAACGGTCTCTATAAGCCATTTAAAAATATTAAAAGTACGTCTTGTTGTCAACACAATCATTTTTCTTGAGTCAAGCATGTGAAAATAGTGTTGCCTGGTGATAATAAAATTGGAACTTTGGTTCATGTTGAATTTTGTGCAAGTCAGAAGTTTATTTATTGTGATTATCTTGCCATTTTAACTCGATACATGTGTAATTATAAAATATTTTAATTTTTAAAATTTCATTTAAACACCTTTAAAGGTGGTGCATTCTAGATATGTCTTTCTAAAATTAGAATATATACAAGAATAATTTAAATCAACTTAAGATATCTAAATATAATTTTTATATGTTAGAAATTTTAGTTACTAATTAAATTTGAATTAAGTGTTGGACTAGCATATGGAAAAGTAAGAAGTTTCCTTTTAACTATAAAACATAAAAAATCCAACCTTGTGCAATTATAAAAGTACATGACAACAACCATTACCTAACTATCCCTTTTCTTTATTTGAAAATTAATAAGAGGGAATAAACATACAATTGAGTAGGAATGACAAAATTAGTTCAAACCCAATGACCCATCCAACTCGTCTGAGGTTTGATGAGTTTGGGCAAGAGTGATTTTGATAATGAGCTAATTTGGACTAGTCCAAGTAAATTCATTACTAATCATCAGTCCAGATAGATTCATGATGATGCTTAAAGTTGACCAATCAATTGCTTAAAGTTTTTATCGAAATCTTATTTTATTAATCTAGAATTAATATGCCATGAAAATTTAAGCAAATCGAAAGAGGAATATGTACTACGTATGTTTGGATAATTCATTTCGTATTTTTTCAATTAAAAGTAAAGTAATAATTTTATTATATAAGAAAAAATTGTAGGACCTATTTATGTTAATCGAAGAACTACTATTATTTCTTCTAGCTAAAATATCATAGACACACTACAAGAGAACTTTAAAGATATCATCTGTAGTATGATCCTTTTATTTTGTTGAAAAGGTAAAACTATTTTAGACAAATTTTAAACAAATCCTTATGCTCGTACATTATAGGAAGGGATATATAAAAGTATATAATAAAATATTTTCTTTGTATAAAATTTTATTTTCCTAAAATACAGAACTTCTAACTTGAATTTGTGCTTGTTGTTGTATTTCTTTAGAAATATTTGATTGCTAATGTTTGTTAGTATTTCTTAAAAGTAAAGAAGAAAAGGCCGGAAACGTTGAACGGATTGGGCTACAACCCATTGTTTAGCCCATCTTTGTCAAACCCATATTAACCCAAAGTTATTTTGGACAGGGTTGGATAATGACCCATTTATTGATTCAGCCTATTTTAAATGGTCCAAATTTAACCCAAACAACCCATTTGCCATTCCTACAACTGAGCGTCAATATGTGTGCTTCCCTGACGTGCAGTGCTGCTTGTTTTGATGGTTAAAGGTGATAGTAAAATTTGAGCTTAGAATCTTTATCCCTTTTGGCACCATGTAGAATTGTGAGAACCAGAAATTTATTCTATATATTAAAAGTAAAATAATGATATATTCACAAACTGCTTCTTAGTTATTATAAGCCTGTTTGGTCATGATTAGCCTCATATTTTTTTTTTATTTTTTTTTGTATTTTATTCAATTGTGAAAATTACTCTAGAAATATCTCTTTTTGATGGGATAATTGGTTTGGTTTTGAGACCCTGATCAATTATCTCAATATGAGTTTTAACCATGACAATAACACTTGGTGATCATTGGTGGCTCAATAAGAAGGGTGGCATAAAACCAATGTTAACAGGAAGTTCTCTTTATTCCTCATCCTCCCTTGACTAGAGGTCTTGGATAAAAAACTTAAAATGAAAAAATTCTTGTTATGGAATAATTTCCTCTTAATGGATCGTACATGTCCCAAAATCGAATTAATCAAAAAATTCAATATCTAAACACCGGATTGAAAATGGTTGGGGCCCCGCAATGTTGTGGCCTAAAACCCTTCCTTCACTGGCTTGACCCTCTGTCCGCCCCCATTGATCACTACATATGGGATGACAGATGGAATACCTCTAAGAATAAGGTTAAGGTTAGGTCACTATCTAAAAGTAATCTTTTCGTTGTATTCCTCTTACATAACAAACACAATTTTCTATTTTGGAAACTCTATAAGATGGTAATTTTCATGTTTTTTCTAGACAAAAAAAAAAAAGAATGGATGATATAGAGATAAGCACCGTAACTTGACTTTTACAGTTGAGCACCTTAATTTTCATTGTGATCATCCAGACACTTCAACCTGACACGTGTGTCTTGCCAATACCTTAATTTTGAAAATGCACATGTAAACACTTTTAAGGGGTTTCTATATCTTGTTTGGTTCAGTAATTTTTACATTAAAATATATAAATCGAGTCTTTGAGAGAACTACCAATTACAGTGGATTTATAAGAAGTTCACCCTTACTGTAAATAGAGTTCAATTTTTTTTTTCTTTTAAAGAAAATTTAGAAATTGAAAGCCATTAGCTAGTGTTAAATATAGTCAAATTGCAAGACTGAAAAAGCAGAACAGGTCTGGATCATTAAAATTGGATCTTTGAATAAACTACATTATCAGTCTAATAAAAAGAAATATTTCTCCAACTCGCAAACGTCCCTTATTTCTCCCCGTACAAGATACCAATACTGACTTTTCTTATCAAATTTGAAAACTTTTGCTTCTTTTAATTGACTATGCCAAGGCTCGTTTTCATCAGAAAGAGAGTGGCTCAGATTCTCCACTTGCCGATTCTAGGTCCAGTTTCCTTGGACGACAATTCCATAGCAAAGCATTCACAGACGATGGGCACTCCTAATTCAGGATTAAAAACAATTTACATTTAAAAAGTCCACTTGGGGTTCGGGGCTAGCAAATCCGCAAGTCATTTCAGTTAATCTCATCGCATTAATTGTCCAAAGTCGGGCATTAGAGATATACATAGCTAAGTATATAATGTTGCGGAAGCAAACCGAGTAGAGTGCGATTATTGCACAACTACTACCCCAAAATAAAAGCCGCTAAAAATAGTAAAAGAGGAAAAATAAAAAGAACACTGAATTTATGAGGTTTGGTAAAAATGTTTTACCTACGTCCTCGGACACAACTGACGAAATTTTATTCCACTTCAAAGATACAAGTGAAATATTATAAAAAAGAGTATACTCAAAATGCCTTAAGAAGATAAGAAGACAATTGAGAGAGGTGTATTTAAAACTAAAACATTTGAGTTTCTTTTATAGGGAGGAAACCCCCCATTTTTCTTTCCCAACGATGTGGGATAATCCCACTTTCAACAAATCTCCACCTTGGGATATCCCACATCTTCAGTTTTCTCTCATGACAAATTTCAGTTATGTCTTCAACTTTTGAACTTCAATGTTCAACAATGTTGATCAAGTCCAAACAATGTCCAAACTTGATCGCAGTCACCACTTTAGTTAGCATATCAACAGGATTCTCTGTAGTCTTGATTTTCTGCACTGTGACTCCACCTTCTTCTATTATTTATCGTATGAAGTGATACCGAACATCAATGTGCTTCGTTCTTGCATGATAGACTTGGTTTTTCGCTAACTGAATAGCGCTTTGACTATCACAAAATATTGTAATAGTTTCTTGTCTGATACCAAGTTCCTTAAGCAATCCTTGAAGCCAAATTGCATCTTTCACAGCCTCTGCAATAGCCATGTACTTTGCCTCAGTTGTAGACAAAAAAACCGTTGAGTGTAAAGTAGACTTCCAACTAATTGTCTCTTTTGCAAAAGTAAACACATAACCAGTAGTTGACGTTCATTTGTATAGATCACCTTCATAATCAGAGTCACAATATCCAACTACACATGAATTTTCTTCCTGCTAAAAAACTAACCCAACATCTACGGTATTATGAATATACCGCAAATCCATTTCACAGTTTGCCAATGTTATCTTCTTAGATCATGCATAAATCTGCTCACAATCCCAACAACATGTGAAATGTCAGGTCTTGTGCAAACCATTGCATACATCAAGCTACCAACATCACTTGCATATGGTACCTTTGACATATATTCTCTTTCAACTTCATTCTTCGGCGACATATCAACACTAAGCTTAAAATGAGGAGCCAATGGAGTGCTAACTGGTTTTGTTTTTTCATCCATACCGAATCGATCTAGCACCCTCTTCAAGTATTCTTTCTGAGATAAATAAAGTTTCTTTGAATGTCTATCCCTTGTTATCTCCATGCCAAGAATCTTCTTTGCATCTCTCAAATCCTTCATCTCAAACTCCTTACTTAGTTGAGCCTTCAGCATCTCAATTTCTGCCAAATTCTTGGAAGCTATCAATATATCATCAATGTAAAGGAGAAGATATATAAAGGAGCCATCCTTAAGCTTGTGCAAATACACACAGGATCGTATTTGCTTCTCACGTACTTCTGCTGCAACATAAACTTGTCAAATCTTTTGTACCATTGTCTAGGAGACTGTTTCAATCCGTACAATGATTTTTCAAGTTTTCACACCATGTTTTATTTCCCTGCAACTTTGAATCCTTCATGATGAGTCATGTAGATTTCCTCTTTCAAATCACCATGTAAAAACATTGTTTTTACATCCATCTGAACTAGTTCCAAATTCAACTGCGCTACCAAAGCCAACATGATTCTAATAGAAGAATGTTTTACAACTGTAGAAAACACTTCATTGTAATCAATTCCTTCCTTCTGATCATATCCCTTGGCCACCAATCTTGCTTTGTAGCAAACATCAGTTTGGTTGGGAAATTCTTCTTTCTTTGCGTATACCCACTTGCACCTAATAGATTTCTTTCCCTCCGGAAGGTTGGCCAGATTCCACGTATTGTTCTAATAAAGGGACTTCATTTCCTCAATTATTGCAACCTTTCACTTATTTTCTTCACAACTTTGGATAGTTTCTTTATAAGTGGTAGGAGTATTGTCAATTATGATTGAGGTTGCACATGCCATCGTCTCTATGAGACGCATAGGATTCTTTATTGTTCTTTTAGGTTTTTGGGTTGCTATTGACTCAAGTTGTTGTTCAGGTTCTTGAGTTGGAACCTGTGTCTCAAATAGCTCTGCTGCTAAATCATCATTTGTTTCTTCATCTGCCTTTCGTGGACAAAAAATAAATTTTCCCTCAAACTCCACCTACTTTGAAGCACTATCAGTTACTTTTGTATATTCATCTGCATCATTTTTCATCATCGCGGATTCATCAAAAGTAACGTCTCTGCTGAATATTACTTTTCTTATCTCAGGACACCATAGGCGATATCCTTTGACTCCGGAAGTAATTCCCATAAAGATAGCCTTCCTTGCTCTTGGATCTAATTTTGACTCTTTCACATGATAGTATGCAGTTGAGCCAAATACATGTAAAGAATCATAATCCACAGCAAGTTTTCCATACCATTTTTCAAATGGTGTCTTCCCACCAATTGCAACGGATGATAGATGATTAGTAATGTGGCACGCATATGTTATTGCCTCAGCCCAAAATTCTTTGCCCAAGCCAGCATTGGACAACATACACCGTACCTTCTCCAGCAAAGTACGGTTCATGCATTCTGCCACTCCATATTGTTGTGGTGTATGTCTGACAGTGAAGTGTCTGACGATGCCATTATCTTCACAGACCTTGTTGAAAAGATCATTCTTGTATTCACCTCCATTATCTGTGCGAAGACTGTTGATCTTTCTGCCTGTTTGATTTTTTATCATCGTCTTCCATTTAACAAAAATTCCCAACACTTCATCTTTTGTTTTCATGGTATACACCCATACTCTTCGAGAAAAGTTATCAACAAAGGCTACAAACTAGTGTTTCCCACCAAATAAAGGTGTTTTGGAAGCATCGCAAATATCTGAATATACATAATCCAAAATGCCTTCAGTATTATGAATAGCTGTACCAAATTTAACCCTTGTTTTCTTTCCCTTCACACAATGTTCACAAAATCCAAGTTTCCAGATTTAACGCCTTTTAACAATCCTTGATCTGATAGAATTTTTAAGGATTTGCCTTCAGCGTGTGCCAAACGCATATGCCATAGCCTGGTTACTTCTCTTTGCCAACACTGGATGTTATTGTTGTTGTCCCAATAATTGTACTGCCATGATAATGGTATAAATTATTATTATTCCGATTATCCTTCATTACCATAAGTGCACTAGAGAATATCTTCATCAATCCATTTCCTGTAACAATTTTGAGCCCTTTTGAATCAAGGATTCCCATGGAAATGAGATTCTTCTTCAAATTCGGTACATATCGAATATCTGTTAATGTTCTGATCACTCCATCATAGTTCCTCAAACGTATTGAACCAATACCATATGCGGTAAGAGGACTGTTGTCTGCCGTATGGATAACTCCAAATTCTCCTTCTTCAAAATCAACGAACCAGTCCCTATTGGGACATATATGATGGCTACATTTGAACCAATGTAACCAATGAGAAATTTGATTCATCACAATCAGCTACATTTGAATCCATTACAACCTTCCTTTTGTTAGGTTTGGCCTTATTCTTCAATTTTGGACAGTCCTTCTTCCAGTGCCCTTTTTCTTGACAAAAGGCACATTCATCTTTGCTAGGTCTGGACTTTGACTTGGATCTTTCTTTTTTTGTTCTTGTTTGATCTTGAGAACGGCCTCTCGTTACTAGTCTTCTCCTTCTTCGCTCTTCTGTTTCTCTTTCTTTCTTTATTCATATTGTTCATAGCTGTATAAAGCTGAACAAACTTCTTTCAGAGAATTTCTTCCCTCCCATGAAGTAGAGTAGTTTCAAGGTGCTCATACTCATAGGGAAGTGACCCCAACAACATCAACGCTAGATCACCATCAATAAAAGTTATATCCATATTTTGCAAATCTGTAACTAATTTATTGAAATTGGTGATACGATCATTTATTGTGCTACCAGGAACATAGGTGAAGTGAAATATTTTTTTCTTTAGAAAAAGTTTATTCTGAATATTTTTCTTCAAAAATTTATCCTCTAATGCCCTCCATAATTTACTTGCAGAAGTTTCCTTTGTGAATGGATACTTCTGTTCTCTTCCAAGGAAGGACCGAATGGTACCACAAGCAACACGGTTGATGTATTTCCAATCTGCATCTTCAATATTTTCTGGTTTCTCTTCTTCTAAGGCAAGATCTAATTCTTGAAAAAGGACATCTTCAACCTCGCATCTCCACATCCCAAAGTGTCCTGTTCCGTCAAAAATTTCAACTGCAAATTTTGCATTTGTCTGAATTCTTGACATAAGTGAAGATACCAATGACGTGTTATTGTCACCTGATATGGACACATTTGTCATGTCCGAGCTGGATACTTCTTGATTTTTCTCTCCCATTTTGTGCTATAAATACTATTTAATAGCTGGCTATACACAGACCAAGATAATTCTTTTCTGGTGTGGAAGATCAGTCTACGCCGCAACCACAGAGCATACTAAGAAAAAGTCTTGACAATAGAGACCCAGGAAAATATCCTTTCGATTAGGCTATGCTGCAGATCAGGTTATGCTGCAACCACAGAGCATACTCAGATAAAATCCAAGCTCTGATACCAATTGTTGCAGAAGCAGACCGGGTAGAGTGTGATTATTGCACAAGTACTACTCCAAAATAAAAGCCGCAGAAAATAGTAAAAGAGGAAAAATAAAAAGAACACTGAATTTACAAGGTTCGGTAAAAATGTTTTACCTACTTTCTCGAACACAACTGACCAAATTTTATTCCACTCCAAAGATACAAGTGAAATATTATGAAAAAGAGAATACTCAAAATGCCTTAAGAAGATAAGAAGGCAATTGAGAGAGGTGTATTTAAAACTAAAACATTTGTGTTTCTTTTATGGGGAGGAAAGCCCTCCATTTTTCTTTCCCAACCGATGTGGGATAATCCCACTTTCAACATCTAATACAGATATCTGCAAAACTTTGACGAAGAGAAATACCAATCATGACATCTCTGGAGTGACATTTATAAGCCAAAGAGACGTACAACACATTCACATGAACTACAAAGAAAACTAAAAACCATACTGTACGTCGTTGTAGCTTGATATTTCCAACTTAATCATGTTTAATAAAAGAAAAGGACAGCCTGGTGCACTAAAGGTATTTCTATGTGCGGTGTTCCGGTAAGGGCCCAACCACAAGGGTGTATCGTACGCAGCCTTACCTTGTATTTCTGCGAGAGACTGTCCGTGACCTCCTGGTCACATGGCAACAACTTTACCAATTACTCCAAGGCTCCCCTTCATGCTTAATAAAAGACTATTTTAAATAAATAGTTGAGGGATTACTTAAATTTGAAGCTCATAAGTATCTAGGATAGAACCTGAAAAATAGAAATGAATAAGTGCATTTTCAATTTGTGATAGAATAAACTGCATCACCAATTTAATAAAATAGAATACTGATCCGTCTTTCCAGGGTTCCTTGTTGCTAGCTTTCCACCTTTGTGTTCCACGCGATGCCAACTCTCGTTCTTCTTATCAATTTTGCAGGCTTTCACTTCTTTTAATTGACTATACCAAGGCTTGCTTCCATGAGAAGTCGACTGACTCGAATTCTTCATATACATCAAATGATCCATGAAACATGTAGCCATTTCTCTTGTTGAATGCAGGTTAAGTATCTTGGGATGACAAGTCCATAGCAAAGCATCCATAAACGTTGGGAACCCCTCATTCTTCCATGCAGAATAGACATTTAAAACGTCCACTTCGGGGGTAGCAAATATGTGGTGCAGTTGCCAATCATTCATGTTGATCCTACTGCAGCCGGGGAAATAAAGGGAAACTTGAGACCAAGAGGTCGTATTTGATAGAAACTTCCTCAACTTACAAAACCATGCAGCATTTAAATAGTTTAGGCTGCGAAGAACGATTTTTGAGTGCTTCAATTGGCTCGACTCTCTTCCCAATTTAAGTTTAGGAATTTGAAATCCTTCATACTCAATTGATACCAAATTAGTAGCATCAATCTTTTTTATGTCATCACATTTTTTAAGCTTCAACATCTTCAAGGATCGACTCTTGCAAATGTTAAACCTTCCCAACCCCCAGTTAGAAACATTAACTATCATCAAACTCTCGAGGAACTGAGATCTAGAAATAAGACGCTGGAGAGATCCATCAGATATATACACACCTGATAGTTCTAAAGATTTCAGATTCTGACATTCAACAACATCCACTTCTTTTGAAAAACCAGAATAAAACAAGTGTTCAAGAGTTTGTGCTTGGATTTTAAGACGCTGGCTTTTATGTACCTTAACTGAAACTGACTTGATCTTTTGAAGATTCAGCAGCTCAATCTTTTTCAACCCCGAACAATACTCAAGGATGAAAGAGACAATCAAGGGGCAGCTATTAAGTAGAGCCTGAAGCATGTCTTCGTCTAATGTTACATGAGATAGAGAAAGCTTTCTCAAAGAATTACAACTCACAACACCACTAGATAACGAAACAGGCATAAGAGTACAACAACCCAGAATCAATTCTCTTAAAGGTTTTGTTGCCAAGATTGTGAAAACAGGCAATGACGTACTCTAAAGACGAGATCTTTTACACCATTATGAAATGCAATGTGAAGCCACTTATCAATAAGAAGGAAAACTTGAGAATTATTAGAGTAATCTGATAATTCAAACTTTTCTATAGGGATTTTTCCCTTCCTATATCTCTCCATGATATTGTCCACCACTATTTTCATATTCTTGTCTTTGAATTTCAAGTTGGGAAGAGTCAAGGAGGCTTGCAGCCATGTTTTAGAGAGAACACTCATCTTTATTGCTTCTTCATAACGAAGAAACAAGAGTATTTTGTGAATGACACATTCCGGCAATATGTCAATTGTGGCTCTCTTCATGGTCAGGCGCTGGAGGCTGCAAAACTCAATATTAGGGCAGGTTGCTATATATTGTATGAATTCTATTTCTAATAAATAAGTTGGGCTAAAATCTGCCCAAAAGTTACCAATTGAATTCAATTACCAATTTAAACTAAATGCTCATATTTCTTAATCAATTAGTTTTTCTTCCAAAGGTGTATTATGTTGGAAAAATAATGCCGATATCTCAAAAAGAAATACTAATCAAAATCTTGTTTAGGTTCATTTTATTAGAGTTGTTAAATACTTAGCCTTAATATGACAATTTCTCAGCCATTATCATTCCAATTATTTCCCATTATTACCATCTCCATTCATGATCATCGATCTTTATTCCTTTTCATTGTCTTGAAGTTAAGACCAAAACTTACATATGAAGGCACCAAAAAAAACACTACCAAAGAAAGTTTCTCCCTCAAATATGACGTGCATAGAATTTGTATCACAGTTGTATAAAATATATATATGTATTATAGAAATTGTATCTTTACGGTGTAGATTACATATTTGTATAAGATATGTATCAAATTTGGCCTCTTTGTTGAAATCCAGGTCGTTGATAGATATGATTGTTCTAGGTGTTCCCATGCTCGTGTTTTTCTCAAGATATCGATTCCTAAACAGCTCCTCATCCCAATGATTTTGATCCCTGTAATTGCATTATTGATGCAACGAGTTACTAGTTTACCATTGCGAACTACAGCCAAGTGCCAAATGTGGCAAGAGTCTCTCTCCGCTGCACCATCAATAGGGTCCAAAACCCAAACAAACTCGGGAATAGTTGGCTCACTGAAATTGCTTCCCTACGCAGCGTAGCCACGTGAATCTTCAGGATAAGTGAGATCATATCGTTCTCTGCTTCAGTGTCAATGCTTGTCCATGACAGATAATTGGCATCTTAAACCTGTTGATTTTATGTTTCCATAAATTTTGAAACAAATACATCGGTTAAAGATTTTTAAGAGTTATGTTTCAATTAGTTTTGAAACAAATGCATCACTTAAAGTTTTGAGTTACAAAGAAAATGAATTTGATAAATTCATTATTCATAAGTTTTGAGTTACAAAGGAAATGTATTTGACAAATTCATTATTCATTAAATTTTATGTTATAGGTTCTTGAAAGAATGACATTTTTTGTTTTAAAACATACATGAACCTATTAACTATTACTTAATTAATATACTTATCATGCATGAAACTTTCATCCTATAAATATTGTTTTCTTTGGTTTGAAAAGACAAGCACTCAAAACTACTTTTCCTTGAAAAAACACTTGAGAGACATTGATCAAATGGTGAAATCACCAATTCAAGAATAGAAGAGCAGAATGCTACTTGTTTTGTGACTTACTTGAATCCCGAAAATAGAGTTGTCACTTGTTCTTCCGTTTGCTCGTGGGAGAGACTCCAACTATCTTCAAGAAGCGTATTATTTTGTGAATGAGACATTCCGGAAATATTTCAGCCATGGTCGTGACTTGGAAGTTACTGATTCCTGAATTAGATTTTATTTGCAAATACGGCTATCAAAAGAAAAAAAAAAACCCTATTCCACGAATTCTAATTCTAACTGTTTAGCGTTTGCATAATTATTCATTACTATTGATAATTACACTTTTAACACATATCCATTACAAAAGTTTTGAAAATATCACATACTCCCTCCCTCCGTTTCAAAATAAGTATCACTTTAATCAAATAAAAAAAATAAACAAATAAACTATCCCAAAATAAAAAGTCGGTTTTTTGCCACGTATATTAAACCCTAGTCCTATAAGTCTCCCGGTTTTTGAAACTTCCCGCAAAATCCCTTCTAATGTTCAAACCCGTTTGCAAATCATGACTTTCTTTACTTGAAAATCCTCAATTCACCAAGCACCATTATTACCTGAACCAAACTTTAAAGGCCTTCAAAAAGACAGACACAAATCACTCAACAATTCTGCATAAATTTTGTGAATTCTCGCGTCAACGGTATTTTTTTTTTCTAGCTATATAGTTTCCCGACAAAAATATTCCGATCCAAATAAGACTTCGTTAACTGATGTTTAATTAACAGACCACATATGCTGGAAAATTCAACTTCCCATGGGCATTTTTTTTTTTTCTATTAAATAATGTTCTGCTAGGGACAAGAGACATACTCTTCGTTATTAGTTAATTAAAGTTGTGGACTGTTTTTGGAAGAAATCATCTGCCAACTATCTCAAATATAATAGAAATTAAGCAAGTATTTAATAGCTAAACAACATTGGAAAATAATAATAATATCAGATAAACGGGGATGGTTTTCTATTAAGTCCAATGATCATAACTACGTACTAGAATGGGTAACTGCAGCTGATATTCTTCAAACTTGGATAATTCAAAGTTTCTATAGGGATTTTTCCCTTCCTATATTTCTCCATAATATTGTCTGCCACTATCAGATAAACGGGGATGGTTTTCTATTAAGTCCAATCAAGTCTGTTAGGATCTGTTTTTTGACTAGGTTTTCGACAAGTATTCTTCAGAATGTTGAATCAAGTCTGTTTACTGTAGGAGGATCACTGGTGTGACAGACGCCTGATCAACCCTGGAATCCTGATAATATTGCGAAGTTAACCTTATATTGTGAAGCTATAATCCTGCTATAATATAATATTGTGAATCCTGGAATATAATATTGCCAAGCTATAATAGCTTGGCATACTGTGGCTTGTAGCATATAATCCTAAATTAAGCTTCATGATATTATTATTTTCCAGGCCTTCATGATGTTATTATATTCCAGGCCTATAATCCTAACATGGGAACCTTCATGATGTTATTATATAGTAGGTCAATAAGCCACTTTCCCTGCGTTCTCCAGCTACCAAATCAAAAATTTCCGGTAAAAGCACGCAATCTCAAACATTTTTTTCCAAGGTTACTTGAAACTAGCTTTACTATAATTTTCATCCGCTAGGTAGTCTTAACATTAATAGTAACATTAAATGACACTGGTTTTGATTTTTGATCTACAGAAAACCAGCAGGGACGGGAATGTTATATATTTTTCATTGTTTTCCAAGATGATAAATGGTCAGAACAGCAACAAACCAACTCAACTCAAAATAACTAAATGAGTAGAAATTCACCATCACATTTTTACATATAATTTCAGTTCAATGATCATAACTACTTACTGGAATGGGTTGCTGCAGCTGATATTCTTCAAACTTTGATAATTCAAATGTTTCTATAGGGATTTTCCCCTTCCTATATCTCTCCATAATATTGTACGCCACTATTTTCATATTGCCGTTGCTATGATCAACTGTGAATTTCAAGTTGGGAAGAGTTAACGAGGCTTGCAACCATGTTTTAGAGAGAATTCTCATCTTTGCTGCTTCTTCATAACTAAGAAAACAGAGTATTTCTTGAATGAGACATTCCAGCAATACGTTAGGTGTAGCTCTCCTCATGGTCAGGTGTTGGAGGCTGCAAAACTCAGTCATGGAAAATAAACCATTTCTTAATTGCAATGTCAAGCCACTTATCAACTAGAGGAGAATCATCTCTCCATGATAATTCAAAGTTTTCTTTATGAATTTTGCCGTCCCTATATCTCTCCTTGATATTATCCACTATTTTCATATGGCGTTAAAAAAGAATAATTAATTTCAAGTTGGGAAGAGTCGAAAAGGCTTGCAGCCATTTTTTGGAGACATTCTGGCAATATCTCAGCTGTTGCTCTCCTCATGGTCTATTTTGCTTCAAAACTCACATTAGCGTTGCATATAATTAGACTATTGTTTGTTATTGCTTGTGAGAACCAACCACTATTAGTCTGTAGACAATCCAAGTCTGTTTACTGTAGTAGGATCGCTTTTTTTTCTCTAGGTTTTCGACAAGTATTTTTCAGAATGTTGATTAATCTGATTAAGCCTGTCGATTTTAACAAGGATGGAGATATATTGATTTTGATTCAGTAGTGTGTATTTCATTTGAATTAGCTATCCGTCTTGTCTCGTGCTATTTCGAGATTAGTTACACCATTAGAGGGAACAGATCTAAGTTATAATATTGTTACATCACAGTTATAAAGAGTTAAATGAGAAAATTATATTACAAGAGGAGGTGATTTAACTTCTAGACTACTTTAGAATCCTCAGAATTAGTTGTTTTCTTTGCTGGAAGCTACTTATTAATATTAATTTAGTGATGGCTAAATATTGGTTTTGTACTTAACAAAGCAAAACCATGTGTAGATTAGGCTATAAATCCTTATGCATACACATGTACATACTATATCACACAAACACACACACATAAATTTATATATTTACCTAAATTCTCTCCTATAAAAATATCATATACCCTCTCCGTTTCATTTTACTTAGATCCTATATTAATAGTAAGTAAATTTGTTAAGTAGGAAAGTTAGTTAATTGTAGATTAGGCTAAATCCTTATGCAAACACATGTTGTTTTCACAAAGTTAAGGACCACAAACAACACAACCATATTTCATCATCATCCATGCTAGTATGCCTAGTATTCTCTATGTACTTCATTGATGAGAATGTTGTTTCGACAATTCCAGTTGCAACATGTAAAATTAAAGTAAACTTCAGAAGGAAATAAATAAATGTTTAGGTCTGATCCAACGTTGTCTCTATGATAATTGGAGAAGGAGTGTGAGTGACGTTAATTATATATAAAAGGTAACCAAGAAACAAGATGAAAAAAATGTGTAACTAAATAAAAGAAGGGATCAAACATCCAAGTTATAAAAGCTAATCACAAAAAGTGTACTGATATGTGTGGTGTAGAGATGGGACGGGAGCATGGCTACCCGTGAACCCACCTGTCTCCATGTGAATCCACCCGTGCGTGTGTGTGCCAAGACATGAGTAAGGATACAGCTGAAATTTTCAACAAGTCTCAACGGCGTGATAGAACCATCCTCAAAAGCCAACGAAAAGTCAATAAGCTCTCTAAAAATGCAAAGTACACAATGCGCTCGTGAAACCTGCAACTAGTATACAAAAGCAAGAAATGACGATCAGCTAAGGAAAAAAGTCACTCCAATACACTCAATATCAGTAACTCAAAACAATGGATATTCTGAGAAGAGTTTAAGTCTTGTGCACCGTCAGTATACGAAAAATTTTACACTCTAGGCAGTCAGACTTTTGGTTAAGGGTGTTCATATTTTCTCTTGGGTAAAGAACTGTTTAAAAAACAAAGAAAATAAACCACTGTTGTACCCGCTAAGGTTTGAACCCAGGTTGTTGATGCAAAAATGCACACTCTTGACCACTGGACTATGCTTCTCTAGTTTGTCAAGGGTGCGCGACAACATGTATATAACCATAAATATCTATATTTAACCTATATACTCGAAATTTTTTTTCAACGAAGGATGTTCATCTGACCACCCTTCGTTGGCTGTGGCTCCGCCACTGACTCTAGGTAAACTTGACTTGCTAATGCAGGTTATGCAATTTTTTCCATAAAAATTGAAAAAATAAACTTTTGAGTAACCTGCAATAGTAGGTCAAGTTTACTAATAGTGTAGAATATTTTGTACACTGTCAGTGCACAAAACCTAAATTTTTTTGAGAAACAAATGTCCTTACTATCACATGGAAATGCATGATGGTTCCACACAATGAGGTGAAACAAAGACACCGTGTGCATGAAACATTGCAAAACCGCATTCAGAAAGCAAGTGTTGCGCAAGTTAAGAAGTACAACACCCTAATAAGTAATAACAACCGATAACAAAACCAGCAGAAACAACAGCAGAGTTGCAGAAAAAGAAACTGAGATTTATTCGAGCTTATAGACTACACATTACATGAGAATCTTACTAATTTACCTTAATAGATGAAAATGTTTAGCATTGGCATTATAAGACTCAACAAAATGGAACGATACGAAAAAAATTCATATAGCAGAACCAAGCTAGATTGATATTTTTTTGATTGAAAATATCCTCTAACAGAAATGCAAGGTAACGCTGCGCACAATTGGGCCCTTCCTCGGACCTGCGTATAACGGGAGCTTTAGTGCACTCGGATGCCATTTTTATTGAGATGTTATACATATATGCGTATATTTAGCAACCACTAATTTGCCTCAAAATAGAGACTATTAAAATCAACAAAAATCATATAACTGACTGCCCAAGAGATCATTCATGATATTGCTAAACCTAATCAGGGAGGAAATATGGTGATCAAACTTGACATGGCAAAGGCATACGATAGGTTATCCTGGTACTTTCTTTTAAATGTCCTGCATAAATTTGGTTTCAGTAGTGACTGGATAGACCTTATCAAAAGGCTCATTTCTAATGTCTGGTACTCAGTCCTAATAATGGTACCAGACAAGGATTTTTCCATTCCACTCAAGGGCTCAAACAAGGGGATCCAATATCCCCTTCCTTTTTTATCTTAGCAGCCGAGGTTCTTTCAAGATCTCCGAACAACTTGAACAATGATAACAAGTTTATCCCTTTCTCCATGAACAAAAGAGGACCTCAAATTAATCATTTAGCTTACGCAGATGACATTGTCATAGTCTCCAGTGGTAATACAAATTCAGTTAAGATGATTATGAAGCAAATAAAGAGACACGAAAAGGCTTCTAGTCAAAAGGTCAACAACGACAAGAGTTTCTTTTTAACATGTCCCAAGACTAGTCCATATAGAATCAATAGATTGAGACAATGCACTGGCTATATGGACAAGTCATTTCCTTTTACTTAGTTGGGTTGCCCTCTGTATTATGGTAGAAAAAAAGTGGAATATTTTGATGGTATGGTTTCTAAGGTAGTTAAGAGGATGAATGGTTAGCAAGGTAAGATGATCACGTACGGGGAAGATCCGTACTTATTAAGAGTGTCCTTCAATCTCTGCTGACTTATACTCTCTCTGCACTTAACCCTCCTAAAGCCACTCTGAATATGATTGAGAAACACATGGCCAGGTTTTACTGGGGTTCTACTACTGAGAGGAGAAAGTTTCACTGGAGCTCTTGGACTAATTTATGTCATTCAAAAGATGAAGGATGTAAGCCTGGTTGATATCTCCAACACCCTGGCAATCAAAAAGTGGTGGAGATTGAGAACGAAAAACACTATTTGGGCTGATTTTTTGAAAAACAAGTATTGCGCTAATAAACATTTGGTTCAAAAGAAATGGATGTCTGTTAACTCTCAAGGATGGAAAAGTTTTGTATTGGCCAGGAATATTGCGGAAAACCATATCAAATGGAACATCAATAGTGGAAATTGCAATTTTTGGTGGGATAGAAGATGGACAGATTTCGGCCCTTTGGCTCTTATTCCTTCTATCTACTGTGATGGGCTTTTTGCCAAATAGTGTGTTAAAGATTTTATGTTGGATCGAAAATGGGATGAAAGAATTTTGTCGTGTTCTTCCTACAAACATTGTTCAAAGTATTATGCACATGGACATTGGGCCAAATGACCAGGAAGATGATCCTATTTGGATGTGTACTGAAGATGGTCATTACTCTAATAAAACTGCTTGGAATTTGGTGAGAAATGTGAAGCCAAAAAATTATTTTATGCAAAATCTGTGGCATAAGTCTATACCATTTAAGATATCTTTTCTTGCTTGGAGATTATGCCAAGGGAAACTTCCTTTTGGTGAGGTTGTATCTAGATTTGGACAACATTCTAATGTTGAATGCTACTGCTTCACAAATCCTGTAACTGATTCCATCCAACACACCTTTACTCAGGGGAATGCTGCTATCCATATTTGGAAATATATTGGTGCACCTTTGGGCATAATCCATCGGCCAGGACCTACAAGAAGAATTTTCAATAATTGGTGGAGTGTTACGAACAAAAATAGTGTACACAACATGATCATTCATATTGCCCCTATATCTATATGTTGGGAAATCTGGAAACAATGGACAAATTGTAAGTTTGGGGGTCAAAACAAGATGTACCACAAGAAGATGGAGTATCAAATAATATGGAATATTACTGCTGCCCTCGACATCACTTTTCCGTTAGTAACCGTAACAGGAAACTGGTCCAACATGTGTGACACTTTTGAAAGATTGCAACCTAAGGTCAATGTCAAACAAGTTATTTGGCAAAAACCAGAAGCAGGGGACTACAAAATTAATGTCGATGGAAGCTACAACAAGGACACAGGACAAGCAGGTATCGGAGGCATAGTTAGAGACAGCAATGGAGACTTTGTGATGGCTTTTTCAATGGTAGTGCATTGTACCAGTAATAACCAAACGGAAGCTACAGCTGCTAGATTTAGGGCTCAATGGTGTGTGCAGAAGGGTCTTAATAGTTTCGTTATAGAAATGGATTCAATGGTGATCATCAACATGCTGAAAAACAAAGGTACCGCTAATCTCAATCTGAAGAAGATCATTTATGACACTAACAATAGTGTTAAAAATGCCTATGTCGATTTCAACCATTGCTACCGAGAAGCTAATGTGGTAGCAGATACTTTGCTAAAATGGCCTCTACTATTTGAAATGAAACCTTTTTTTACTCTTGGCAATCCCTTCCCCAAGAGATCAAAGGTTTGATTCAACTAGACAAGCGGCAATTACCTTATATGAGGAGAAAATATGAAAAATGTAATTTCTTTGTAAGTTGATGATTATATGCTTTGGTAGAGAAGGAGATTGTATAGGCTACTTCTTCCTCAATCTTTTTTGTGGATCATTTAAAGATGGAATCTGTTGGTTAACAAGCTTCATATTGATTGGTAGACACGGTAGGGGTCAAGCCTAACACCCCTCACCAAAGGCACCACAACCTGAGGTGATGGCTTATTAAAAAAAATATATATATATATATAACTGACTCCAACTAATTTGAAGTGGATACACATTGATTGAGATGTCATACAAAATAAGAAACCTTCACATACATTAAAAGACAAAGTATTTAATATCGAAATAAAACAGGCTTAGACATACTGGAATTAGGAGCCAATGCATACCTAAAAGAAGAATTAACCTAAATAACTGCCTCTCCAACCACCTAAACCAAAAATAGCCGGTGGATATATAATACATGTATAATCATATATAGATATATAAATTAGTCAATTTGTTCAAACTTAATCACGTGATTAATTTTTTAAAGAAAATCCACTAGGCGAGGTGCCTAGGGTTAGTTTCTTTATATAGTAATAAAAGCGAAACTCAAAATAAAAAGTACAAGCAAGGCGGGCTATCTCTTAGCTTGCTAATCCTCTCGTCTAATTAACATGCATGTAAAAAATAAGAAGAAGAAAGAACTAAATATTCTATGAATATCACAGAGTTTATAATAAAGTCTATGATTATATTACAAATGATAATACTTAAGTAGTAACAACTTAAAATAAGTAAGAATGTACAACAAGATCCATTGTTCTTTGAAAATGTGATATTTCCTCAATTCCTCTTGGCTCTATTGAATCTTGTTGATGTAGTTGAACCTTATCTCCTTCTGTTTTGCTACCCCCAGTTGTCTTAGAACAACCTCCTCAAATATTTTACCATCCCAACTATGCTTTCTTTCATAAATCCTTTCCTTTGTTGCCTAGCAAAGCATTAGTCCAAGACTTTATTTTCATCATCTTCATCAAATATGTCAAAGCACAAATCACCATCAAAAGCTTCCAATGGATCTTCTACTAAACCTCTTAGCTCATGCTCTTGAATACTATTCCAATAGGCTTCCTTTTAGTAGGATTATCTATAGCATTTAAAGGTGCACTTGTTTGAGCAACAAGTTGTCCCGCGGCTAAAGATGGAATAACCATTAGGATAATTTGGCACAATGCGGGGGCTACGAGACTCAACTTGCTGAGTGTTGGAGGGGATGAGACTCAACAAAATGTTATACATATATACATTCGTTTAGCAACCCCTAATTTACCTTAAAGTAGAGACTATTAAAATCAACAAAAAATCATATAACTAACTCCAACTAATTTTAAATAGATACATATTGATAAAGCAATTTGAAATATATCCACAGTCAATGGGAGTTGATTAAGCAAATCATTTAATTCAGATTTGCATTAAAGAGTCTCTTGATAAAGTACTCTACTGAAAACAATTTCATTCACAGGACTTAAAATAGAGACATTTATTTAACAATAAACTATGAAGGAGTTTTGAACCCCTATAATATCAAATCTTTTGATAGTAAGGATTTTACCCCTTACTAAGCTTATGCAATACTAGTTTAACCTCCAACTAATTAAAATTTACATTGAAAAGTCTCACTTTATAAGTTAGAAAAATTACTTCAGATCATCATACGTTTTTTTCTGTGAAAAAGAAAAAGGAAATTTCATTATGTAACTTCGTTTTACACAAAAGCGCACATTTATAAACTAAATACGATTACAACTTGCTTGATACTGAGGAATAATGTTTGTAATATATAACTACTATATGTCGTATGTGTAGAGAATAGCAGAAGAAAGGTGTAGTTGGAGAGATCTTCTACTAACCCAAGATCGTTAACTAAGATCGGAAGATTCAACTAAGAAGAGGAAGCTAGAAAGGTGAAGGAAGATATTGAATGGAAACTTGGGTATAGAAGAAGACTAGTTGAATTGATTTGATTTTGGTTCGCTACAAATGCCTAGTGTCATCCCCTATTTATACTTGTGTAGGGATGATTCTAGATACTACAAATCTAGAGTATTCTACCTTATTCTACAAATGTCATCCTCAAATATCTAACACTCTAGAATATCTAGACTTGTACTATGTAAATATCAAAGATAACTTTCTAGATTCTTCTACCGAGAAATACCTAGAAATATAGATATTTCTTCAATTTGATTATCCTAAATACTACACTAGACTATTCTAGAAACTTAGCAAGAAATATATGATTCCAAAAAATCTACTTTAATACTTTCACACTCCCCCTTAAAGTGATTTTTTGGAAGCTACCCCAAGCTTGTCGCGGAAGAACTCAAACAAAGCTTTGAACCATGCCTTGGTGAAGCTCTTAGCAGTTTTTTCCCAACTCCTTTTTCTTGTTTCAATAATGAAGATTTTACGTCATCGATTTGTCCTTGTTGTGTTTTATGATGTTGAGTTCTTGAACTCTTCCTTTCTATGACCTCCTCCACAACTTCATTACCTGTAGACACACATGGGATGGAAAAATTTAGAGCTCTAGGATTCAAGACGATTTTTCCTTGTTGTGTTTTATGATGTTGAGTTCTTGAACTCTCCCTTTCTATGACCTCCTCCACAACTTCATTACCTGGAGACACACATGGGATGGAAAAATTTAGAGCTCTAGGATTCAAGATTTTAGAACTTACTCTTTCTAAAGCAACTCCATAACATAAGAATATTTTATCTGTAGCAGCCTCCTCATTTGATTCGATGACGATATGATCATTAATTTTCTGTAAATCCTTAGTATCATAAAAGAATCCACCACTAGATTTCATTTCTAGCTCTTCAATCATATTGTATATCTCCCCATCTGAAATTGGGGCTTCATCGTTCATTAGATCTTTAACTTTTTCATCAACTTCCAATATTTGCTCTGAGCCAATGATTGACCTTGATATGATGGATGACTGATCTGAGACTTCAACTTTCACTATATCTCCCTTAATGCTTTCTCCGATAATGCCATCACTGGAATATTGATTTTCAGAAACTGTCTCCTCAGAATCTACTTCAACATTTTTATGTTCATACTTTTACGTCCAATTTCATGATTTGCTTCTTTGATTTCCTTGATAGCAGCTACCACGTCTCCAGTATGAACGTCTTCAATATCCTCTTGATTCTTATCAAGACCTTCTTGCTCCACATTATGGATTGTATTAGATCTGATCCAATTTCTTTCCAAATTTATTGAAGCCAATGTATTTATTGCTTGACTCTCAGCTTCTAAGAATCGTTCCCAGCCTTCCTCTTCTTCAACAACTTTTTTCATTAGATCCACGTTGCTCTCTGTGGCTTGACAATATCTCCTAATGTGTCCGACTTTACCACTCCGATAACACCTAAGAGGCCTTTTAACCACAATATATGATTCCATACAAGTTTTCCATACTTTGTAATTAGACTGAGTCAACAACTCCATTCCCAGTCCATTAACTCAACCACTTAAATCCATTAGGACAAACTAGTTGAATTGATCACAAACCCGATCTTGAAATAAACTTCAGAATCCAACGTGTGGCTATGGCTCTAATACCATGTAGAGAATAGCAGAAGAAAAGTGTAGTTAGAGAGATCTTCTGCTAGCCCAAGATCGTTAACTAAGCTCGAAAGATTCAACTAAGAAGAGGAAGCTAGAAAGGTGAAGGAAGATATTAAAGAAAACTCGGGTATAGAAGAAGACTAGTTGAATTGATTTGATTTTGGTTGGTTATAAATGCCTAGTGTCATCCTCTATTTATACTTATGTAGGGATGATTCTAGATACTACAAATCTAGAGTATTCTACCCTATTCTACAAATGTCATCCTCAAATATCTAACACTCTAGAATATCTAGACTTGTACCAAGTAAATATCAAAGAGACAATACTATAACTTTCTAGATTCTTCTACCAAGAAATACCTAGAAATATAGATATTTCTTCAATTTGATTATCCTAAATACTACACTAGACTATTTTAGAAACTTAGCTAGAAATATATGATTCCAAAAAATCTACTTTAACATTTTTACAGTATGAGGTGGAGTTTTGGCCAGTCAAGAAGTCACATGTCAAGTAGATCAAATTAGAGAAAATAGGATGTTGAGATAGATATGTAGGCATACAAGGAGGAGAAAATTAGGAACGAAGAGATCAAGGACAAGGTAGGAGTAGCCACCGTGGTGGGAAACATAAGAGAGATGTTGCTGAAATGGTTCGATCATGTGAAGAGAAGATACATAGATATCCAAATGAAGAGGTGCAACCGGCTATCTATGGTGGGGTAATAACAGGGAAGAGGTGACTAGATAAGACATATAGTTGATTCTGCAGGTTACCAAAGGCATGACACTAGATAGAAAGATATGGTGACACATTAAGATAGTAGATAGTAGGTGTTATTTGTTGTCGTTACGACTCGATTCTCCATTATTTTTGGTATTGACTGCTTCACTATTGTATTTGTTTTGCATACTTGACTTTTGGTATGTCCTACTTGAGTCGGAAATCCATTGGAAACAGTCTCTCTACCTATTGTTAAGGTAAGAGTAGAATTGTGCACACACTATCCTCCCGTAACCCTACTTATGGAAGTACACTATGTATATTGTTGTATAACAGAACAACTACGTTGGTATACCCATATATGCAAACGACGTTATAATAGTGTAGTATATAAGACATTTATACATAATAAATTAAACTATAGATATGCAAAAACTAAAAACTCAGTATTGCAAGTAAACAACTTACATTATATCCTCATGGACAAATTTTCAAAAATATTAAATATGCATAAATAATTTAACTAAAATCCAATAACATATCCTTTCTATCTTGAATCTATAAACTCAAAATTTTAGATCCGCCTATCAAGACCTGATGTTGCTAGCCACCACAGGATGTAAACCACCACAGCTGAAATTCCATCATCCTTTCGACTCAGAGAAACTTACATTTTTCTCCTTTTCTCGCTCAGAGAACTGAACTTTCAAGGCTGCCTAATCTTCGTAATGCAGCCATGAGTTGTTCACCTCTTGGGACCGGAACTCTTTTCTTAATCATAGAACAAGCCAGCATTATTTCCATCTCTTGCTCTGGATCCATCTGCCATTGATTTTCGCTAGCAACCTGATCTGCCGATGTTATAAACAAATCAATCAGTTGGTAGGTGTAATACTCTTCAAACAAGTACACAGTACCTAAAATATATTTTCAAGTAAAAGCGAACGGAGGGAGTAGTAAGCTAATGACATGACTCACCAATACATAGAAATGGAAGATGAGTTTACCTAGTGACTTGGGCAACAAAGGTGCCATTCTTTCGGTCACACTAATGTCCTGAGAAGCATTGTTTTCTTTTGAAGATTTAATAGCACTAGGTGGTCCTAGAGTAGACATTTTCATAGTCTTCTTCAATTCATTATCCGCAATCTTCGTGAGTTCATGAAAATTTGAAGAGTTGATAGCACCAGTTGGTCTTGGAGCAGACGAAGATGTGCCGATTGCAGAAGCATTGGATTCACTGACATAAGAAGCATGATTATTTGGAAGTGAAAGATAAAGTAGGCGGATAGTGTCCACATTATGCAATTGCGGTGCAACAAAATCTGAAAACCACAGTGTGTCTCTTTTGCATAAAACATAATATATGCTTCCTCTGCCAAAACAAGATCTTCGTGAACCCGAGAAATCTATGACAAACAAACATAATATCAAGTTAGTTGTCGTTCAAGAAGCATGGCAAAATAGACTATCAGTGACATATAACATAGAATATGATTGCACTATTCTACGTACCGTCGAGTCATCAAATTTGTACCATTCATTGGGTTCAGAACAAATGAAGCTGTAATAGTGTCCGGAACTGTATTGTAGACCCGGCGTGCACTATAACAAAGGGAAGAAAGGTTTTAAAAAGTAAATGTACTAACAGATACTCACATTATAGGATTGGATATTTTTGGTTTAAGGAGGCATGTCCAATTCCAACGGAAATGAAATATGCTTGTCCACCTTTCTCACAATGGAACCATCATTCTGGAATCGCTTCAAATGAAAGACCGCAATGGAAGGGGCATCGCGTAGCATCAACTGCTTCTAGATTGAGACTTGCACCTTACATCTTTCACAAGTATACTTGATTTCTGGATCATCAAGTTTCTCAACTCTTGTTAACAACTCCAACGCTGAATGTAAGCTGTCGGCATCTTTGATCTCCAAGCTCACGTCTATAAGAGGCTCGTAAGTGTTGGAGCAGTAGCCACAGTTGCAACAGCGAAGCTGCAATTTGAGAAAGAGATATTTAACATTACAAACTTCATATTTACAAGATACATATGAATAATAAGATAGTATTCCATTATGCTTACCTTGCTGACAAGACAGCTGCCAAAAACTTGTTGGACAATGTCATTACATAGGCTTTCAAGCCTATTGAGAAAGCATTGCAAGAATTCGTCAGCATCTTCTTACTGATAGTTATGGAAACCAGACGAAAAATCTGTTATTTTTTCACAATGTTAAAGCTGGATAGGGGTGGGAAAAAAGACTAAAATGCCCCCAAAGAAACAAACAAAGTCACAGCTGTCCCTCAGTTGACAGTCTGATAGGCTGAAGTAAATTGGGTATAACTTCTTACTCAGATGTTCAATTTGGATGACTCTAATTCAATTTGAAAGAAGACTCAAATAGATTTCGTCTGATATATAGCAGCCCTCCCAGTTCATTATATACTCGTTTGAAATTGACCCTGAAACTGTGGTTTGAAATGTGCCCGAACTGTGCCCGAAATGCGCCCGAAATGCTGAAGCATTTCCAAGGCATTTCAAACCAGTGTATTATTCCCCTAGAATGCATCCGAGACGTACTATAGACTTGCCCCATCGTATATCAACAACAAAATCAAGAAACGGAGGTCGAGAAGGTCGAAAATAAAATCCTCAAAGATTAGGAATTCAAAATGAGTCTAAGTCTCTTTGACACTTAAAATATTATTCAGCTTTTAACTCAACAAGCATGCTACAATGATATAACACATGAAGGATTTTTTTAGGGGGTGTTACATATATGATTCCAAAAAATCTACTTTAATATTTTCACACTCCCCCTCAAAGTGTTTTTTTGGAAGCTACCCCAAGCTTGTCACGGAAAAACTCAAACGAAGCTTTGAACCATGACTTGGTGAAACTCTTAGCAGTTTTTTCCCAACTCCTTTTTCTCGTTTAAATAATGAAAATTTTTTGTCATCAATTTGTCCTTGTTGTGTTTTATGATGTTGAGTTATCGAACTTCCCCTTTCTCTGAACTCCACAACTTCATTACCTGTAGACACACATGGGAAGGAAAATTTGAAGCTCTAGGATTCAAGATTTTAGAACTTACTCTTTCTAAAGAAACTTTATAATATAAGAATATTTCATCTGTAGCAGCCTCCTCATTTGATTCGATGACGATCTGATCATTAATTTTCTGTGAATCCTTAGTATCATAACAGAATCCACCACTAGATTTCATTTCTAGCTCTTCAATCATATTGTATATCTCTCCATCTGAAATTGGGTCTTCATCGTTCATTAGATCTTTAAATTCTTAATCAACTTCCAATATTTGCTCTGAGCCAATGATTGACCTTGATATGATGGATGACTGATCTGAGACTTCAGCCTTCACTATATCTCCCTTAATTCTTTCTCCGATAATGTCATCACTGGCATACTGATTTTCAGAAACTATCTCCTTAGAATCTACTTCAACATCTTTCACGTTCAGACTTTTACGTCCAATTTCGAGATCTGCTTCTTTGATTTCCTCAATAGCAGCTACCACATCTCCAGTATCGTCTTGATTCTTATCAGGGCCTTTTTGCTCCACATTATGGATTGTATTAGATCTGATCCAATATCTTTCCAAATTTACTGAAGCCAATGTATTTATTGCTTGACTCTCAGCTTCTAAGCATCGTTACCAGCCTTCCTCTTCTTCCACAACTTTTTCCATTAGAGCCATGTTCCTCTCTTTGGATCAATAATATCTCCTAATGTGTCCTACTTTACCACACCAATAACACCTAAGAGGCCTTTTACCATAATTGTCATAAAACTCTTCCTTCATTCCAGGCGAGCTTGAACCACTAGAGAATCGAGAGTAAGGAATATCTCTTGTCTTTCCTCAAACACTCCTCTTGTCAGCTACAAGAACATTTTCTTCTCTTTCTTTGATAAATTCACCAGCCAATTGTTTGGCTAGTAACTACTGTGATGATAACAAATTCTCAAATTCCTCCAAAGATGGTTGTTGAGCCAATCCTTGAATCGATGTCACAAAAGGAATATATTTTGGCTTCAAACCACGAATAATATTGTAACTCCCTGCACTTCGGGCTACAATATAGACCACGATTCCGATGTGTTGATAAATCCCGAATCCATAAAATCCTATGCCAATACGGCATATTAATTATTTGTGTAGCATGTGAATCCATTCAATCTTGAATTTAGACCATAGGGGTCCTACAACTCAAGGACGAGTTGAAACTATTTCAATCGGCTAAGTTTTAGTGGACGTTTTAAATTGTGTCAGCTTCCATCGACCATAACTCCCTGTATATGTGTACGTATTTCGGGCTAGAAAAAAAATATGACTCTGATGCGTTGATAATACCAGAGCCTTAAATCCTATGCCAATTTGGCATGTTAATCAATTTTTTAGTATGTGAATCCATTTGATCACAAATTTGGACCATAGAAGTCCTTCAACTCAAGGACGAGTTGAAACCATTTTGATCGATTAAGTTTTAGTGGACGTTGTAATTTGTGTCAGATACCATTGACCATAACTCATTGTATATGATGAAATGGATGGCCTACTATATACCAAATTGTAGATAATTGAATAAGCTTTCCAACGATACCAAATTCGCCTAAAACGGACACCCGGTGAAGAAGTTATGGCATTTCAAAGTTGAATGTGTCGCCTATGCACATATAGGCAATGCATAGGGCGGCGCCTATGCAAATATAGGCGATGCATAGGGCGGCGACTATGCAAATATAGGTGATGCATAGGGCAGCACCTTTGTAAATACAGGAGATGCAAAGTGCGACGCACACTTGTGGTTTCAGGTGACGAAAACACTCCGTTTTGAGTTACTTTAAGTGCAAGTTAGTCCTTACAAAACCCAAAATCATCCTTACCCACTCCTAAATGGATTTGGGCCTATTAACAACATTGAATCCTCCAATAAAATCCCAAAATCTAATCCTTCAAGAACTTAAGAGAAGGAGCAACTAGGGTTTGAGAAAATAAGCTTGAAGGTCTGCTCATTCCAAAACTTCTTCGTGAAACAAATTACAGATTTGGAATCCTCTCGACGTAGGCTTCAATAGACACCCAAAATTCGTGGAGAACAAGGTATGCGGGGTTTTCATTAAAATCGAATGGGCATAGAAATCATGTTTTTAAGAATCGGGTTTTCGAATTCATGTGCATACTCATGTTTTAGAAGCTTTAATGATATTGTTTTGGCCTTTTGGCTTCCCCCCAAAGTGATTTGAAAATTATATGTATATGTATATATATGTTTGTCCTGAAATATGATTTGAGAGCATGATTTTCATGAAACCCCTCTATTAATGTAAATTTTTCCATGTTTCACGTAATATAAATTGTTTTGAAATACATCTTGAAGAAAAGGAATCATGATATGAAGTGCTTTGACTTTTGCTATGTCTGAAATACTATTTTTGAACACAAAAGAGAGGTTTGTGAATGTTGAATATGCATGTAATAAAAGAATGCATGGTTTTGCCAAAATGCACATGACCACCATATGTTTGATAAAAGTTTTGCATGAATTGAACTTTTTAAGTTTCGGAATATGAAATCCTTTACATCAGTTACATGTTTTGGTGGTCTAAACTATGTTTTGAATGAAAGCTCTTGCTTAATACATTATGGCTCGGAAAAATCACGACTTGCAAGGTCTTGGTATGACGATACCAATTCAGACTAATGCCATATCAGACTCAGACTAACAAACATTTCAGACTTTCATGATTTTAGACATTTAGAATGTTGCATGTACAGAAAAGGTTAAAAATGGGCATACAGAGATGTTAGGTGGTCCCCCGAAAAAGGATGGAGTTCAAGTGACTCATTGCCTAAAACCGTAGTTTGCCGACCCAGGTATACTATTATGCACTGACTTAAATGTCCTGTGGCATATCAGACTCAGAGACTCCAACCCTTGCAACACACTTGGGTTGGGGGCTTCCCCGCCTAGTCAATGACGGATTACATACAGCCCGTTGAATATCAGACTTGTAGGGGAATACCACCTAACTCAGAAGTAAAACACAGATCATGATTTGAAATGAACAGCCAGGTTTTTTGTTTTCAGAAAGTCCCCATGTATTTTTCAGAAACAGTTTTATACATGATGTCTTGATGAAAAATTGCTTTCACTTAAAATATATATATATATATATATATATATATATGTATATATATATATATGTATATATATATATATGTATATATATATATGTATATATATATATGTATGTTCCATTATACTATTTTTGGAGTGCTTCGCGTGCCAGTACTTTTGTGCTGACCTCCCCTCCTACCGGGTTCTGAGGCATAATCTAGGGGTCCAGCTACTCAGTAGATATTCTCAGATTTGCAGACTTGATCTCATAGTGGTGAGCCTTTTATTATTCGAAAGGCCTAATTATGTCAGAAACTATCTTATTTATTATGTTTTTGGTTCACTGGAGGCCTTGTCCCAGTTTCTTTCCATACAGATGTTTATGTTCTTAGTAGAGATTTTGCAGACTGATGTCAGATAGTATTATTCAGAAATGTTGCAGAACTTGACCATGTTTTCCGTACTCAGTTTCAAGTCCACATTTTATTATGATTATGAATGTTGTGCATGATAACCAGATAGAGAATGGGTGTTCCGGGCCTTCATGGTTCAGGATGCTTGTCACGGCTAGGGCCTAGGCTTGGGTCTTGACAAACTTGGTATCAGAGCACGGTTCATGGTCCCAGGGTGTCTGCAAAATCGCGTCGGGTAGAGTCTTGTTTATGGGTGTGTAGCGTGCCACACTTATAAGCAGGAGGCTACTAGGCATTTAGGAATGTCTGTCTTTCTTCATGTTCTAGTTTATGAAATAGAGTCAGAATGTTCCTCCTTTATACTCTAATTCGTGCTATGGTGACGTCCATATGAAAGTAAAATCATCCCAAATTCTCTCCTTACTCTGATGTTCTCAGACCCATCACATTTCTAGGGTGAATCAAGTGCAGAAGTTTAGAGTCTAAATGGTATTGTCCCTTCGGATCGCATCATTTAAGATCTTAAAATTGTGCAAGGATTTGAGAAGAGTCCGTTATTGCTTCAGAGTGTATGGGTTCTAGTGTGAACCTTGATCTTGACGAAATCATGCTTTTCAGCCTTCTGTATTGAGCATATTCGGCCCTTTTCAGAAATTTATGTTGCAGATGTCATGCTTAAGGGAAATGATGTGTAGTAGAAGTGTTGGAACTGTATTTCCACCCAAATAGTAGTATAAGTTAAAGTGTCAGTGTCATGACCTATAGGTAGCAAGTAGCGTGTGTGGATTGTATGATAATCTGTGGGGCTCTTTCGATTCACTAGCATAGTTGCCTTGTCATTCTTCTTATTTTCTTATTCAAACTACAAAAAAAAAATCAAAGTCTTGTAAAGCCGTGTGAGGCCTATTTTGATTAACTAGCAATTTGTCATTCAACGTGTGGTTCTTGTGTTGGTTGAATATATGTATAGCTGAATCTTTTTGCATGAGATAGAGTTGGTAATGAAACGATTCGTCCTTGTGTGTTAGTTTATTAGTAGAATACAAAGAAGGAGTTGTTAGGCGAGGTGAATTTTCCTTGCTTGAAGTATGAAAATGGCCAGATTAGCTAGTAGGTTATAAGTATAGACTCATGGTTGTTATGGATTTTGCAGGTAGTGTAAATGTACGCTTGAGTAAGTAATTGTGATGTGAGAAAGACGTATAAGTAGATACGATTGTACAGTGTTATAATATAAGGATAAGGTTGACCATGTCTATTATGAGGCTTTAACCCCCTTGACCCTCTTTTCATTGGTAGTTGTAAACTAGTGCTACTTGTGAGAAGGTATGTAGTAGATTTTTGAGATAATTGGGTATAATATCCCAATTTGATGGATTAGTATATTTATATTATGTTGCATTCTTCATTGGTGGTAAATGATTGATACTAAACTATAGGCTTGAATTTAAATGGTGTAGTGGTAAATAGTGGCACGAGTTTGATGATGCATGTTTTGTGGAATTAAATTAGTAGGCTTGATGTGCTGAAATAGTACATGCTAATGGATTATGATAAGGAAAACTGTTAGGTCATGATCGATTATTGTGGTTATGAAGTTCTAGTGCACTAGTGTTTCGTGAAGTTTATTTCATAGTTTCCAAGTGAAAATTTCGTGTAAGGTTGGGTTGTAAATCATGCATAACACTAGATATTAAGTTTGAACAGTTGATGTCCATGAAGGTGGATGTGAAGATTTCTTGGTTAATGAACACTAGTTGTACAGAAGTGATCTAATAGACTTAAACGGTGCATGCAATAGAGTAAGTTTATTTGATTCGTAGTGGTGTATGATATTGCATGTATGATGTAGAAGTATGCCTAAGGTGACATGAGGTTGCGGCATTTTTCTAAGGCTATTACTTGTTGTGCGTGGCTAGTGGTACCATTGAATTGTAAGAGGAGAAAGACTAGTTAGATGGTACATGGTGATCTAAATAGCCATGATAAGGTGTTTTGATTGATAGTGTTGTGCCTTTTGTGGTGATCTTGATTCTCATAGTAGAGGGATATAAATTTGGAGTCGCAATAGTGGTATGCTCTATCGAAAGAGATATGGTTCATCAAAGGCTTGGTGATATCCATGTTAAGTGTTAGCATCTAAGCTTGACTTTTGAAGGTTGAACCGATAGAATAAGTGTGCAAGCATTATACGATGACTATTGGTGGCTAGAGAAAGATAGAGTGTATCCCGGAAGGTAGTCATTCGGGCTAAGTTCTATCATATACATGTATTGTTATTTATTTTTAGACCCTAGAGTGTAGTAAGTGTAGTTCAGTTAGAATTTGGTATAGGATCTCCCAAACTCTAGATGATGACTTGAAGCTAAGGGGGAGATGACAGAACGAATGACCAAGTAAGGCTCTCAGATTCTAGTAGTGATGCAGTATGATTTAGAACGTTAGAAAGTGAGGGTGAGACTCAACCCATTCTTATCTTATTATTTTCATTCATCCCAATTCCTACTCAAGCTTTACGTTCCAGATCCGTGGTCATAGCTCGTGATTCCTGTATATGATACAGAGTCACGTACTCTTCCAGTTCCAAGATAATGAGTTCTAGTTCATTCAAGTAGCCGGAATCACATTCCTTATGTTAGGAACTCTAGTTGAGGTCATGCAACTCATGACGCATGTACTCACTCTTTATAGTGTGCTCAGTCCCGTATAAAAATCTTCTCATGCTTCAGGGTCTTATGTTTTAACCTTTTATTGACCCTCCCTATGCAATGATAGTGGTGATGATGTAAATGTTCTTGTTGATGGAAGATCATAGTATGTTTGTTTACATAAGGCCATAAGTAAGAAGTGAGATTTGGGGCCAATCTTTGATACATGTGATGTTTTGTGGAAAAGTTTGTGTGTGTATGTTTTTAGGATAGCGCATGGGAGTTATATTGATAATAGTTTAGAAACTATGTGAAGTACGTATTTATGGGGGTTTGCCTTGAAGTTAACATGTGGTTATAAATTAGGATTGAATGACGTTTTGGGATTGTTGTAGAAGGTTGCAATATGCATTAGCGACTTCATATTAAGAGTTCAGAGAGTCATTAAAGTGGTAAGGCATGTTATGCTTAGAATGTGATCTTTACAAGAGGTATAGAAGGTGGCATCATATGGTTCAGAATAATAACATGGTGTAGCATGCTCATTATGAGAATTCAGTTTATGAATAGCTTCAGTCATGTATTCCATGCACCAGATATGCCTGTCCGATATAAGAATTCAAAATATCAGAAGTTCCAGCCATATGGTCATGTTTCAAATCAATGTATCCTTTATTAGAGGACATATCATGTCCGCGTTATTCTATATCTTTAAGGCTTCAACAAGTTCCTATCCATAATTCGAGGACGAATGATTCCAAGGGGGGATAATGTAACACCCCGCATTTTGGGCTAGAAAAAAGAAAATATGACTCTGATGCGTTGATAATCCTAGAGCCTTAAATCCTATGCCAATTTGGCATGTTAATAAATTTTGTAGTATGTGAATCCATTTGAGCACGAATTTAGACCATAGAATTCCTTCAACTCAAGGACGAGTTAAAACCATTTCGATCGATTAAGTTTTTGTGGACGTTGTAATTTATGTCAGATACCATTGACCATAACTCATTGTATATGATGAACTAGGTGGCCTACTATATACCAAATTGTGTATAATTGAATAAGCTTTCCAACGATACTAAATTCGCCTAAAACGGACACCCGGTGAAGAAGTTATGGCATTTCAAAGTTGAATGTGTTGCCTATGCACATATAGCCGATGCATAGGGCGGCGCCTATTCAAATATAGGTGATGCATAGGGCGGCGCCTATGCAAATATAGGCGATGCATAGGGCGTCGCTTTTGTAAATACAGGAGATGCAAAGTGCGGCCCACACTTGTGGTTTCAGGTGACGAAAATACTCCATTTTGAGTTACGTTAAGTGCAAGTTAGTACTTACAAAGCCCAAAATCATCCTTACCCACTCCTAAACAGATTTGGGCCTATTAACAACATTGAATCCTCCAATAAAATCCCAAAATCTAATCCTTCAAGAACGTAAGAGAAGGAGCAACTAGGGTTTGAGAAAATAAGCTTGAAGGTCCGATTATTCCGAAACTTCTTCGTGAAACAAATTACAGATTTGGAATTCTCTCGACGTAGGCTTCAATAGACACCCAAAATTCGTGGAGAACAAGGTACGCGGGGTTTTCCTAAAATCTCATGGGCATAGAAATCATGTTTTCGAATTCATGTGCATACTCATGTTTTAGAAGCTTTAATGATATTGTTTTGGCCTTTTGGCTTTCCCCCAAAGTGATTTGAAAATTATATGTATATGTATATATGTGTTTGTCCTGAAATATGATTTGAGAGCATGATTTTCATGAAATCCCTCTCTTAATGTAAATTTTTCCATGTTTCACGTAGTATAAATTGTCTTGAAATACATCTTGAAGAAAAGGAATTATGATATGAAGTGCTTTGACTTTTTCTATGTTTGAAATACGATTTTTGAACACGAAAGAGAGGTTTGCGAATGTTGAATATGCATGTAATAAAAGAAAGCATGGTTTTTCCAAAATGCACATGACCACCATATGTTTGATAAAAGTTTTGCATGAATTGAACTTTAAGTTTCGGAATATGAAATCCTTTACATCAGTTACATGTTTTGGTGGTCTAAACTATGTTTTGAATGAAAGCTCTTGCTTAATACATTATGGCTCAGAAAAATCATGACTTGCAAGGTCTTGGTATGACGATACCAATTCAGACTAATGCCATATCAAACTCAGACTAACAGACATTTCAGACTTTCATGATTTTAGACATTCAGAATGTTGCATGTACAGAAAAGGTTAAAAATGGGCATACAGAGATATTAGGTGGTCCCCCGAAGAGGGCTTGATTTCAACAGACTCATTGCCTAAAACCGTGGTTTGGCAACCCGGGTATACTATTATGCGCTGACTTAAATGTTTTGTGGCGTATCAGACTCAGAGACTCTAACCCTTGCGGCACACTTGGATTGGGGGCTTCCCCGCCGAGTCAATGACAGATTCCATACATCCCGTGGAATATCAGACTTGTAGGGGAATGCCACCTAACTCAGAAGTAAAACACAGATCATGATTTGAAATGAACAACCAGGTTTCTTGTTTTCAGAAAGTGCCCATGTATTTTTCAG
The DNA here is from genome assembly GCA_030864225.1 of Capsicum baccatum var. pendulum. Taxonomy (NCBI): domain Eukaryota; kingdom Viridiplantae; phylum Streptophyta; class Magnoliopsida; order Solanales; family Solanaceae; genus Capsicum; species Capsicum baccatum. The sequence continues at coordinate 129,420,467 of CM061558.1, forward strand.
AAACAGTTTTATACATGATGTCTTGATGAAAAATTGCTTTCACTTAAAAGATATATATATATATATATATATATATATATATATATGTATGTATGTATGTATGTTCCATTATACTATTTTTGGAGTGCTTCGCGTGCCAGTACTTTTGTGCTGTCCCCCCCTCCTTCCAGGTTCTGAGGCACAATCTAGGGGTCCAGCTACTCAGTAGATATTCTCAGATTTGCAGACTTGATCTCATAGTGGTGAGCCTTCTATTATTCAGAAGTCCTAATTATGTCAGACACTATCTTATTTATTATGTTTTTGGTTCACTGGGGGCCTTGTCCATGTTTCTTTCCAGACAGATGTTTATGTTCTTAGTAGAGATTTCGCAGACGGATGTCAGATAGTATTATTCAGAAATGTTGTAGAACTTGACCATGTTTTCCGTACTCAGTTTCAATTCTGCATTTTATTATGATTACGAATGTTGTGCATGATAACCAGATAGAGAATGGGTGTTCCGGGCCTTCATGGTTTGGGATGCTCGTCGCGGCTAGGACCTAGGCTTAGTTCATGACAATATGTTGAATTAGGGAGCCTACTATGTGTGAAATGATAGGACTTCAAGTTAGGTTTCCAACGATACCAATTTTTCTAAAATACGACACCCGAACAAGAAGCTCTGGCTTTTCAAAGTGATATGCGTCGCCTAACCAATCGCCCATGGCCACTAAAAAGCATAGGCAATAGCCTAGGCGGTGCCTATGTAAACATAGGCAATAGCCTAGTTAGCGCCTATGTAAATATAGGCGAGATCCTAGGCGGCACCTATGTAAACATAGCCAATGGGATGGGCGGCGCCTATGTGAAGAATTCAAGTGACTTAAACACTCCGTTTTTTAGGTAAAATGATCCTTTTCCACCCTTACTTAGCCCTAAAACATGAAATTCAGTTCCAAGGACCCAAAATACACCTTCATTCATCAAAAGTGCTCAAAGATTCTCCTTAGGGTTTCAAAATAAAAAAAACCCAAGCAACTCGAGATTCAATCGAGGGTTTAAGGAACAAATTACATATTTGGAATCCTCTCAACATAGGCTTCGAGAAGCATCTAATATTCATAGTAATCGAGGTATGTGGGGTTATCCTAAAATCTCATGGGTGTAGTTTTTATGAACATGCATGCTTTTAAAATGGGGTTTTTCAATCAAATGCTAATAACTTGCTTTTAATATGATTTCTAAGTCATTTACTTTATGTCATGGGAATTGTTTCCCTATATACTTCAATGGTTGAAACTGTGCATATGTGATTTGAGATTTTCCATGGAAGTTTGATAAATATGAATGATAAATTGCTTTCAAATTCCAATGATAATGTCTTGATACCCCATATCATTTGTGATCAACAAAAGAGAGCATGAATTTGAAATAAATATTGTTCACCACTTGTAAATGATGAAGCACCTTGGTTTTTACATGATTATGCATATGTGGAAGTGATATTGAGGACTTGCAAGCCGGGTATGATGATACCCTACAAAATATGATATGTGATTGAATCAGATGAAATTTGAATGTATCGATTTTACATGAGATAAGTGGATGCCCGAAGAAGGCGTTTGAGTGTAAGGGCTCATCGCTGGAAAAACGTGCTTGCTAATATGGGAATTTGGTACCAGGCTAAGTGATCTTGAGTACTTGATTTTATGTCATTCCCAAATTGGAATTATAGGTAGAAGCCCGGGCTAAGTGATCTTGGGCACTACCATTGGGTCGAGACACCGTGCTTCGTGGTCTTCTGTGTCTCTCTTTCACTTATACTCTAATCTCGATGGCAACTGAGGTTGGACAGTTGGTGTAAATTATGTAGGGTATTCCACCTAGCTCAGTTACATTTCATTGTTGTTGAGAAACTATTGCATTACTCCCATATGTTTTCAAATGATTTGATATGAAATTGCTTTATAATGGCTCTCAACTATATTTTGTAAAAATATTATGTTTTGTTTTGATATATTTGTGTGCCAGTAATTTTGTACTGACCCCCTCCCCTCTCCAACCTTTTAGGTTCAAAGGCCCAGTCTGGGGGTCAAGAGAATCATTAGATTATTCAGACAGAGTTGTAGAGACAAGTGGTGAGCCTTCTATGTTTTGGAAGGTCTTATGTCCTGTAGTCTTTTTATCTTATATTCAGTTTTGAGGTCTAATAGGGGCCTTGTCCCAGTTTATATATAGTTACTTGACTCAGTCATTTGTTGAGATTTTCGCAGACAGTTGTTTAGAGGTTTATTGATGTTGGGGGAAACTTATTTCCCCATTATTGTTTCTTTTCATATTTATGACCATTTTTTTGAATTATTGTATTTCTTCCGCTTTACTTTGATCATATGAATTAGGTGCATGGTTACCGATAGAGGTGTTTCGGGCCTCCATGGTTCGAAATGCTCATCATAGCCAGGCCCTGGTTCGGGTCATGACAAACTTGGTATTAAAACAAGGTTCATGGTCCTAGGGTGTCTGCGAAATCACATCTGGTAGAGTCCTATTTATGGGTGTGTAGTGCGCCACACTTATAAGAAGGAGGCTACTAGGCGTTTAGGAAATGTTTCACTTCTTTGTGATTTAGTTCGTGCTTCAGAGTCTGAACTGTCCCCTAATCAATGATCACTTGTGTTTCAGAAACACAGTTATGCCTCCACGTCGTATCATCGATCAGAATGCTCAGGCAGATGAGGTCCATCCCACCCATAGGATGCAGACCCATAACAGAGGTCACACTCTAGAATTTATCCCTACTCCGGGAGTCCCTCCAATTCTGATGAGTCAACCTCGGGCTCCGCGGACTAATGTCAACCGTTCCCCAACTACTTAGGGAGACATTTCAAATACAGAATTCAGACGTTCTATTCATATGTTGGCACAGTTGGCAGCTAACCAGGCTCAACGATCGGAAGATATTAGGTCTGCATCTGTTAAGTCTGAGGCTACTAGGGTCAGACATTTCATGAAGATAAACCCACCTAAGTTCACTGGCACCAAGGTGGAGGAAGATCCATAGGTGTTCGTGGATGAGATGGAAAAGATCTTTAAGGTGATGTATGTAGATGAGGTTGAAGGGGTGGAACTAGCAACCTATCTGCTTAAGGACGTTGTGAATCAGTGGTATACCGACTGGGAAGATGCAAAAGGTGAGAGTACTGAGCCTACAGTTTGGGGCAAATTTGTGGAAACTTTCCTTGATCGATTCTTTCCTCTGGAGTTGAGGGAGACCAAAGCAGAAGAGTTTATGAATCTAAAACGGGGTAATATGAGTGTCTAGGAGTACACTTTGAAGTTTAATAAACTAGCCCGCTATGCACCAGAGTTGACTAGTAATATGAAAGCCCGAATGAGAAAATTTGTATCTGGCCTTGCTGATAACCTGGTACTTGAGTGCTAGGGGGCTATGTTGAATAAGGAGTTAGACTTTGCTCGACTGACAGTTCATATGCAGCAGGTGGAAGAGAAGAAAAAGAAGATTACTGAATCTAGAGAGAAAGACAGAAAGGCTAAGAGAGTTAGATCTGCAGACCATCACCAGAGTCAACTATTGAGTGGTAACTGGGGTAATAAGTGGTTGAAGAAGAAGAAGTTTTGAAATAATGCACAATCAGCAGCCAGCGCCCCAGCACCCAGACCACCGACAAACAGACAAACTCAAAATTTTTAGACTCATCATGGATCCAAATATCTAGGTACACAGTCTCAGAGTAAAGAGGATCACGCCAATCATCTCCGAATTATTCTTCAGACCCTTAAGGATCATCAACTGTATGCCAAATTTTCTAAGTGTAAATTCTGGTTAGATGCTATTGCTTTCCTAGGGCATATTGTGTCCATTGATGGGATAAGAGTGGATCCTCAGAAAGTTAAAGTATTGAGAAAATGTCCCAAACCCACGACTCCAACCGATATTCGGAGCTTCTTAGGTTTGGCCCATTACAGAAGGTTAGTATAGAGTTTTTCTTCCATAGCTGCTCTGGTTACTAAACTGACTTAGAAAAATATGAAGTTTGTGTGGTCTGCCTTATGTGAAAATAGTTTTGAGAAGTTGAAGGACAAGCTGAATACTGCTCCTGTTTTGACCCTTCTCGAGGGTGTAAATGATTTTGTGGTTTATTGTGATGCATCCTGTGTGGGACTTAGTTGTGTATTGATGCAGCGTGGTAAGGTGATAGCTTATGCATCTAGGCAGTTAAACGTGCATGAGCGCAATTACCCCACTCAAGACTTAGAGTTAGCAGCCGTGGTGTTTGCACTTAGAATCTAGAGGCACTATCTCTATGGAGTGCATGTTGATATTTATACTGACCATAAGAGTTTCCATTATGTTTTCTCACAGAAAGAATTGAACCTCAGGCAGAGGTGCTGGATGGAGCTTTTGAAAGACTATGATATGAGTCTGCATTACCATCCGGTTAAGGCAAATGTTGTAGCCGATGCCCTTAGCAGGTTGTCTATGACCATCCTTTCTCATATAGAAGAAGGAAAGAAAGAGATGGTGAAGGATATTCACCGCCTTGCAAATCTGGGAGTGCGACTCTTAGATTCCAAAGATGGATGGGTGATTGTTCATGAATTAGCTAAGTCATCCCTTTGTGTTGAAGTTAAGGAGAAGCAGGATGAAGATCCCATCTTGATGCAAATCAAGAAAGATGTGGGTCAACAAAAGGTTATGTCATTTGAAATTGGTGGTGATGGTATTTTAAGATTTTAGGGTAGGTTGCACGTTCCGAATGTTGATGGGATACGGGAAAAAATCCTTAATAAGGCACACACTTCGAGGTATGTTGTTCACCTAGGCTCTACTAAGATGTACCTGAAAACCTTGTATTAGTGGAATAACATGAAACATGATGTAGATGATTTTGTGTCCAAGTGTTTGAACTGTCAACAAGTGAAGGTAGAACACATGAGGCCAGGTGGTACTTCCCAAGAGATAGCCCTGCCTTTATGGAAGTGGGAGATGATAAACATAGACTTCGTTACAGGACTTCCGAGATCCCGAAACCAGTATGATTCTATATGGGTGATTGTAGATCGGTTGACAAAGTCATCCCACTTTTTGCCTGTAAGGACTAATTATTCGAGAGAGGATTATGCAAATATTTACATTGAGGAGATAGTTCTATTGTATGGGGCATCAGTGTCCATTATATATGATAGAGGTACGCAGTATTTATCTCTTTTCAGAAGGTTTTAGGTACACAAGTGAATTTGAGCATAGCTTTCCACCCTCAGACGGATGGGCAAGATGAGCGTACCATTCAGACCCTCGAAGATATATTGAGCACATGCGTCATTGATTTAAAGGTAGTTGTGTATATCACCTGCCACTGGTTGAATTTGCTTACAATAATAATTACCATGCCAGCATTAAGATGGCTCCTTTTGAGGCTTTGTATAGGAGGAGATGTAGGTCTCCGATAGGATGGTATAAAGTGGGTGAGACACAGTTGAATAGGCCTGATCTTGTTCATAAAGCGATGGAGAAAGTGAAGATCATTATAGAATGACTCAAGACTGCTTAGATTCGTCAGAAGTCCTATGCCGATGTTCGAAGAAGAGAACTAGAGTTTGAAGTTAGTGATTGCGTGTTTCTCAAGGTTTCTCCTATGAAAGGAGTCATGCAGTTTTCAAAAAGGGGTAAATTGAGCGCTCGCTATATAGGGTTGTATCAGATTCTGAAAAAGATTGGTATAGTTGCTTATGAGCTAGAATTGCCTGCGAGTTTGGGTTTCGTTCATCCGGTATTCCATGTATCCTTGTTGAAGAAATGCATTGGAGATCATTCTATGGTATTGCCAGTAGAGGGTATGAAAGTGACAGACTCCTTGTCTTGCGAAGAAGAGCCCGTTGAAATTTTAGATTGCCAAGTTCAAAATCTAAGAAGCAAAGAGATCACCTCAGTAAAGGTACTGTGGAGGAATCAAAAAGTCGAAGAAGCAACTTGGGAGTCAGAAGATGATATGAGAATTAGATATCCCAAATTGTTTGCTTCAATGGAGGATGAGATAGAAGGTACTATTCCTATCTTATCTTTCCTAGTCCTTTATTATGTGTGAAATCATGTCTGTTTGTGTCCCGCATCATCATTCACGGACGAATGATCCTAAAGTGGGATAATGTAACGCCCCGCACTTTGGGATACAATATAGACCACGATTCCGATATGTTGATAAATCCCGAAGCTATAAAATCCTATGGCAATACGGAATGTTAATTATTTGTGTAGCATGTGAATCCATTCAAGCTTTAATTTAGACCATAGGGGTCCTTCAACTCAAGGACGAGTTGAAACTATTTGCTTGTCAAAGTGATATGCGTTTCCTAACCAATCGCCCATGGCCCCTGGAAAACATAGGCAATAGCCTAGGAAGCACCTATGTAAACATAGGCAATGGTCTGGGCAGTGTCTATGTGAAGAATTCAAGTGACTTAAACACTCCGTTTTTGGGGCAAAATAGTCCTTTTCCACCCTTACTTTGCCCTAAAATACGAAATTCAGTTCCAAGGACCCAAAATACACCTTCATTCATCAAAAGTGCTCAAAGATTCTGCTTAGGGTTTCAAAATAAAAAAACCCAAGCAACTCGAGATTCAACCGGGGGTTTTAGGAACAAATTGCATATTTGGAATCCTCGCAACGTAGGCTTCAAGAAGCATCTAATATTCATAGTAATCGAGGTACGTGGGGTTATCCTAAAATCTCATGGGTGTAGTTTTTATGAACATGCATGCTTTTAAAATAGGGATTTTCAATCAAATGCTAATAACTTGCTTTCAATATGATTTCTAAGTCATTTACTTTATGTCATGGGAATTGTTTGCCTATATACTTCAATGGTTGAAACCATGCATATGTGATTTGAGATTTTTCGTGGAAGTTTGATAAATATGAATGATAAATTGTTTTCAAATTCCCATGATAATGTCTTGATACCCTATATCATATTGTGATCAACAAAAGAGAGCATGAATTTGAAATAAATATTGTTCACCACTTGTAAATAATGAAGCACCTTTATTTTTACGTGATTATGCATATGTGGAAGTGATATTGAAGACTTACAAGTCGGGTATGACGATACCCTACAGAATATGATATGTGATTGAATCAGATGAAATTTGAATGCATAGATTTTACATGAGATAGGTGGATGCTCGAAGAAGGCGTTTGAGTGTAAGGGCTCATCGCTGGAAAAACGTGTTTGCCGACACAGGAATTTGGTACCAGGCTAAGTGATCTTGAGTACTTGACTTTATGTCTTTCCCAAATTGGGATTATAGGTAGGAGCCCGGGCTAAGTGATATTGGGCACTACCATTGGGTCGAGACACCATGTTTTGTGGTGTTGTGTGTCTCTCCCTCACTTATACTCTAATCTTGGAGGCAACCGAGGTGGTACAGTTGGAGTAAATTATGTAGGGTATTCCACCTAGCTCAGTTGCATTTCATTGTTGTTGAGAAACTATTGCATTACTCCCATGTGTTTTCAAATGATTTGATATGAAATTGCTTTATAATGGCTCTCAACTATAATTTGAAAAAAATATTATGTTTTGTTTTGATATCTCTGCTTGCCAGTACTTTTGTGCTGACCCCCTCCCCTCTCCAACCTCTCAGGTTCAAAGGCCCAGTCTAGGGGTCAAGAGAATCAGTAGATCATTTAGATAGAGTTGCAGAGACAAGTGGTGAGCCTTCTATGTTTCGGAAGGTCTTATGTCCTACAGTCTTTTTTTCTTATATTCAATTTTGGGGTCTACTGGGGGCCTTGTCCCAGTTTATATATAGTTACTTGACCCAGTCATTTGTTAGAGATTTTTGCAGACAGTTGTTTAGAGGTTGATTGATGTTGGGGGAAACTTATTTCCTCGTTATTGTTTCTTTTCATATTTATGACCATGTTTTCGAATTATTGTGTTTCCTTCACTTTACTTTGATCATATGAATTAGGTGCATGATTACCAAACAGATAGGGGTGTTTCGGACCTCCATGATTTGAAATGCTCATCACGGCCAGGCACTGGTTCGGGTCGTGACAAATATTTCTTCTTATTCATGCTTCAGAGATAGCCTCATCCAGAATTAATAAAGAGATCTCAGAACATAAATTTTTAATCCTCAAGAAATACTCAACAATAGAAAGATTACCTTGATTGGCGTTAGCCAAATCATTCTCCAATATCTATAGCCGGGCTTCATTCTTCTTATAGAATAACTGATCAAGCGTCCTCCAAATATCATGAATTGATTTACACCTTATAAAATGGTCAAATAAATTTGAGAAGATGGACCTCTTCAAAATGAACTCCGCATTTGCATTAATCTGCTTCCACTTCTTGTATGCACTACTATTCTCCGATCCGTCTTTCAGAGGACTTGTGTTACTCCCATTAACATCCCACAAATCCTCCCCATAAGGTATGATTCCATAAAAGTCTTTCATACCTTGTAATTGAACTGATTCAACAACTCCATTGCCAGTCCATTAACGCGATCACTTAAATTCATTAGGACAAACTAGTTGAATCGATCACAAACCCGATCTTGAAATAAACTTCAGAAGCCAACGTGTGGCTATGGTTCTGATACCATGTAGAGAATAGAAGAATAAAGGTGTAGTTGAAGAGATCTTCTGCTAGCCCATGATCGTTAACTAAGATCGGAAGATTCAACTAAGAAGAGGAAGCTAGAAAGGTGAAGGAAGATATTGAATTGATACTTGGGTATAGAAGAAGACTAGTTGAATTGATTTAGTTTTTGTTGGTTACAAATTCCTAGTGCCATCCCCTATTTATACTTGTGTAGGGATGATTCTAGATACTACAAATCTAGAGTATTCTACCCTATTCTACAAATGTCATCCTCAAATATCTCACAGTGCTCTAGAATATCTTGACTCATACTAAGTAAATATCAAAGAGACTATACTATAACTTTCTAGATTCTTCTACCAAGAAATATAGATATTTCTTCAATTTGATTATCCTAAATATTACACTAGACTATTCTAGAAACTTCGCTAGAAATATATGATTCTAAAAAATCTACTTTAATATTTTCACAGTATGAGGTGGAGTTTTGCCAGTCAAGAAGTCACACGTCAAGTAGATCAAATTAGAGAAAATTGTATGTTGAGATAGATATGTAGGCATACCAGGAGGGGAAAATTTGGAACGAAGAGATCAAGGACATGGTAGGAGTAGCCACCGTGGTGGGAAACATAAGAGAGATGTTGCTGAAATGGTTCGATCATGTGAAGAGAAGATACATAGATATCCGAATGAAGTAGTGCAACCGGCTATCTATGGTGGGGTAATAACAGGGAAGAGGTGACTAGATAAGACATATAGTTGATTCTGCAGGTTACCAAAGGCATGACACTAGATAGAAAGATATGGTGACACATTAAGATAGTAGATAGTAGGTGTCATTTGTTGTCGTTACGACTCGATTCTCCATTATTTTTGGTATTGACTGCTTCACTATTGTATTTGTTTTGCATACTTGACTTTTGGTATGTCCTACTTGAGTCGGAAATCCATTGGAAACAGTCTCTCTACCTATTGTTAAGGTAAGAGTAGAATTGTGCACACACTATCCTCCCGTAACCCTACTTATGGAAGTACACTATGTATATTGTTGTATAACAGAACAACTACGTTGGTATACCCATATATGCAAACGACGTTATAATAGTGTAGTATATAAGACATTTATACATAATAAATTAAACTATAGATATGCAAAAACTAAAAACTCAGTATTACATGTAAACATCTTACATTATATCCTCATCGACAAATGTTCAAAAATATTAAATATGCCTAAATAATTTAACTAAAATCCAATAACATATCCTTTCTATCTTGAATCTATAAAATCAAAATTTTAGATCCGCCTATCAAGACCTGATGTTGCTAGCCACCACAGGATGTAAACCTGCAGAGCCAAATATGGATTTGCACCGGTCAGATGAACTTCCATCATCCTTTCGACTCAGAGAAACTTACATTTTTCTCCTTTTCTCGCTCAGAGAACTGAACTTTCATGGCTGCCTAATCTGCATAATGCAGCCATGAGTTGTTCATCTCTTGGACCCGGAACTCTTTTCTTAATCATAGAACAAGCCAGCATTATTTCCGTCTCTTGCTCTGGATCCATCTGCCATTGATTTTCGCTAGCAACCTGATCTGCCGATGTTATAAACAAATCGATCAGTTGGTAGGTGTAATACTCTTCAAACAAGTACACAGTACCTAAAATATAATTGCAAGTAAAAGAGAATGGAGGGAGTAGTAAGCTAATGACATGACTCACCAATACATAGAAATTGAAAATGAGTTTATCTAGTGACTTGGGAACAAAGGTGCCATTCTTTCTGTTAGTTTCCAGAGAGAGTGAAGAACATAAGAAACTGATTTTACATGTTGATGAACAAGTGGAACACGGTTTTGATAAGTTTAACAGAGAGATATTGATGAAACCAAAAACTACAGCTTTATTGCAGAATTAAAATTATTTATAGGTTACAATCCTAACTGAAAAAATAACCAACTCCTAAAGATAAGGATAAGGATTAGAAACTAATTTTACTGCTGACTAATATTAACTTCTAACAGATAACATAAAAATTTAACTGCTGCAGCTCTTATGCATTTTTCTAACACTCCTCCTTGCTTTAAGAGCTGCAAAATCCAAGTTTTTTCCCGAGAAGTTGAAATTTGTTTCCCGGTAAAGGCTTGGTGAAGATATTAGCCAGCTGCTCCTCGGTTTTGCAATAGAGAAGAATCACATCACCAGTCTTTTGCACTTCTCTTAAGAAGAAAAACTTGATGTTGAAGTGTTCTGTTTTTGCATGAAATACAGGATTGCAAGAAATTGCAATCGCAGACTGGTTGTCCACAAATACTTCAGTTCCTTTTGTTTGATTCATATGCAAATTAGCAAATACTTTCCTCAACCACAGAGCTTGATTCGCTGCTGCTGTTGCAACCACAAATTATACCTCTGCAGTGGATTGAGCCACAATATCCTGCTTCTTTGAGCACCAAGAAAATATTTCGGAGCCAAGACTAAAGCAATATCCAGATGTGCAATATCCAGATGTGCTCTTCATGTCATCCACTGATCCAGCCCAATCACTATCAGAATACCCAAGTAGTTTCAGATTTGGATTTTTCTGAAACTTGACACCATAATTAATGGTTCCTTTGATGTATCTGATTACTCTTTTTGTTTATTTTAGATGCAGCTCGCTAGCACAATGCATGAACCTCGATAAAATGCTTACAACATACAAAATATCGAGTCTTGTAGCTGTGAGATACATCAAACAACCGACTAAGCCTCTGAAGTACGTTTCCTCCATTTTTTCTGCTCGAACATTCTTGCTTAGTTTCTCTTTTTGGTTCATAGGAGTACTCATCTCCTTGCAATCTTCCATGTTGAACTTCTTCAGAATTTCTCTATCATATTTCTTCTGACAAATGAAAACTCCATTCTGTCCCTGTTTGATTTCCATTCCAAGAAAATAGGACATTATACCAAGATCAGTCATCCCGAAGGCTTGCATCATTTCTTGCTTGAAATCTTCAATATTCTTTGTATTGCTCCCTATAACTAGTACATCATCAACATATATAGACACAACAAGAATATCAATGCCATTATATTTAACTTAAAGTGTAGATTTTGATAGACTCTTTTCAAATCCTAACCCAAGAAAATGATCATCTATTCGACAATACCAGGCCCTTGGTGCCTATTTAAGTCCATCAAGAGCCTTCCTTAGCCTGTAAACTCTGTTCTCTTTTCCTTTCATCACAAAGCCTTCGGGTTGCTCAACATAAATTTCTTCCTGGAGAAAACCATTAAGAAATGCCGATTTGACATCCATCTGATACACTTTCCAGCCCAATTGTGCAGCAAGAGCAAGAAGTAACCTGATCGTGTCAAGCCTAGCCATTGGTGCGAATGTATCAAAGTAATCCACACCAAAAATTTGAGCATATTCCTTAACGACAAGCCTTGCTCTATGCTTGTTGACTGAACCATCAACGTTTAACTTTGTTTTGAAGATCCATTTTAAACCAATTACTTTTCTGTCTTTAGGTTGACCAACAAGCTCCAAAGTCATGTTCTTCTCAATCATAAGCAACTCCTCTTTCATTGCAGCCACCCAATTTTTATCATTCTTGGCTTCAATTTACCCAACAGGTTCACATACTACCATATTAAATCTCTGATATATATCAGTGAGTAGTCGAGTACCGTTAACCAGTGAATGATCCACCACTTTATCTTGCAATGAGAGTGATATTTGCTTTTCAGGAACTTTGATAGGAAACTTTTCTACTGAGTACGAAGAGTTTAGGACAGGTTTCTTTGAGTCTTCCCAACACCGTTCTTCATTATCCATAAAATTCTTATCTCTACTGAAGATTATATTTTCAATTTGCGGTTGGAAGACTTTATACGCCTTTGAAACTGCACTGTATCCAATAAAAATGCCTGGAACAAATTTCTTATCTAGCTTGTCTCATTTAACTTGAGGAACATAGGAAAAACAAAGACAACCAAACACTTTAAGGAAGTTTAATGATGGTTTGAACCCATACCAATCTTCGAAAGGAGTTCGACCTCTCACCGCTTTTGTGGGAAGCCTGTTTTGGAGAAAAACTGATGTATTTGCTGCTTCTGCCCAAAATTTCTTTGGCAAGTTCTTCTCGTGCAACATGCATCTGGTCATCTCTATTATGTACCTATTTCGTTTTTCACTTACTCCATTTTGTTGAGGAGTATACGTAGTAGCAAGCTGATGATGAATCCCTACTTCCTCACATAAAATGTTGAATTGTTGAGAAGTGTATTCCTTTCCATTATCTGTTCGTATGGACGGAATTTTACAAGTAGCTACATTTTCTACTTTTGCTTTGAAATTCCGAAAGACATTAGCAGCCTCTGACTTACGCTTGAGAAAGTAAATCCAACACATGCGAGTTAGATCATCAACAAAAATGATGTAGTAAAGACTACCTTTTAGTGAGGGAGTCCTTTGAGGTCCTTCTATAACGGTATGAATTAGTTGCAATTTTTTTAACGCTCTCCAAGTTGTTTCTAGAAATGGAAGTCTGCTTTGTTTCCCATATTGACAAGCAAGGCAATTTGAAGAATTCACTTTTAAGATAGGTAGGTCCTCGACTATTTCTGCCTTGTGCATTTTAAGTAACCCTTCATAGTGATAATGTCCTAGTCTCTTGTGCCATACTTCTGCAACATGTTGTTTGGTTGAAAAAATCACATGAACCTCCTCAAATGGATCTAATGAGAAACTTTTATCTCTCATTCTTACTTTAAACATTTCTTGATCTGATGCATCCTTGATTAAGCAATGTTTATCTTCAAAATTTAATTTGAAGCTGTTTTCCATCAATTGACCAACACTAAGAAAGTTCTGATCTATTTCAGGTACATAAAGCACTTCAGAAATTGTTTTTGTACCTGAGTGACTTAGAATAGCAACCGTTCCTTTTCCTTGTACAAGAATATATTCACCGTTACCTATTCTGACTTTAGTAATGGTCATAGGCTTCAATTCCTTGAAGAGATCCTTGTAGTTTGTCATGTGATTAGTACATCCACTATCAATTAACCAACACTCACTTGATGATTTACTTGAAAAACATGTAGCAACAAAGAGTTGATCTTCCTCCTCTCCATCCACGATTTGAGCATCTGCTTCTTGGTGCTGATTTTTGTTCTTGTAAATGACCGCTTCATGCCCAAGTTGATTGCATTTACTACACTTAGAGTCAGGCCTTCTCCAACACTTGTATGATGGATGGCCTTTCTTGTTACAATGCTTACATGGAGGAAAATTTTTCTTTTTGTTTCCAATTTTTCCTGTTGCAGTACCTGCTGGAGTGGTTTCATTATTATTTTTGTTCTTCTTCTTTTTATTTTTACCTGGCAAACAATGCTCCCTCGGTATTTCTTCATCTCTCATGACCTTTCATTGTTATTGAGCCTGCAAAGCATTCAACAACTCCACCAAGGTGATCTTGGATAGATCCTTGGTGTTTTCCAAAGTAGTTATGGTTGCTTCAAATCTTTCCATCACAGTTACCAGAATTTTTTCAACAATACGAGAATCATTAAACACGGAACCAAGCAATCTTACTCTATTTGCTATGTTCAAGAGCCTTTGAGAGTAATCTTTTATGGTTTCGGTTTCTTTCACCTTCTACATCTCAAAATCTCTTATAAGATTCAAAACTTGCATACCTTTGATCCTCTCATACCCTTCATATTCTGACTTGAGTTAATCCCATATGTCTTTGGCTGACTTTAGAGACATAATTCGAGTGAAAATTGAAGAAGATACTGCTGAAAATAGACAGACTTTTGCCTTTAATTTTCTGGTTTTCTTGTCTTTATGGTTTTTGATCTGGGCCATAGTTGGATTGTCAGGCAATGGAGGAATTTCATAATCCTCTTCAACTGCCTCCCACATATCCATGGCATCTAGATAAGTTTCCATCCTTACAGCCCAAATATGATAGTTTTCACCATTAAAAACAAGTGGTGCCATACTTGAAAAACTTGATTCTGCTTCCATGCTTCATAAACTTGCCTTGTTTCAGTTATTACTTAGATGGAAACACCCACATATCCCTCAAGAAATAAGTGCTCTGATACCAATTGTTAGATTCCAGAGAGTGAAGAACATAAGAAACTGATTTTACATGTTGATGAACAAGTGGAACATGAGTTTGATAAGTTTAACAGAGAGATATTGATGAAAGCAAAAACTACAGATTTATTGAAGAATTAAAATTATTTATAGGTTACAATCCTAACTGAAAAAATAACCAACTCCTAAAGATAAGGATAAGGATTAGAAATTAATTTTACTGCTGACTAATATTAACTTCTAACAGATAACATAAAAATTTAACTGTCGCAGCTCTTATGCATTTTTCTAACACTTTCGGTCACACCAATGTCCTGAGAAGTATTGTTTTCTTTTGAAGAGTTAATAGCACTAGGCGATCCTAGAGTAGACATTTGCACAGTCTTCTTCAATTCATTATCCACAATCTTCGTGAGTTCATGAAAATCTGAAGAGTTGATTACACCAGTTGGTCTTGGAGTAGACGAAGATGTGTCGATTGCAGAAGCGTTGGATTCACTGACATAGGAAGCATGATTATTTGGAAGTGAAAGAGAAAGTAGGCGGATAGTTTCCACATTATGCAATTGCTGTGCAACAACATCTGAAAACCACAGGGTGTCTCTCTTTGCATAAAACATAATATATGCTTCTTCTGCCAAAACAAGATCTTCGTGAAACCGAGAAATCTATGACAAACGAACATAATATCAAGTTAGTTGTCGTTCAAGAAGCTTGGCAAAATAGACTATCAGTAACATATAACAGAGAATATGATTGCAATATTCTACGTACCGTCGAGACATCAAATTTGTACCATTCATTGGGTTTAGCACAAATGAAGCTATAATAGTGTCCCGAACTGGATGTAGACCCGGCGTGCACTATAACTGCATAAAGATCGTAATTCATTTCTTCTTATCAGAGACAAGTAAAAATTGAAAATAACATCATGTTACTGCTAACAAAATATAAAGTAAATGTACTAACAGATACTCACATTATAGGATTGGATATTTTTGGTGTAAGGAAGCAAGTCCAATTCCAATGGAAATGAAACATGCTTGTCCACCTTTTGCACAACGGAACTGTCATTCTGGAATCGCTTCAAATGAAAGACAACAATGGAAGGGGCATTGTATAGCATCAGCTGCTTCTCGATTGAGACTTGCACCTTACATCTTTCACAACTATACTTGATCTCTGGATCATCAAGTTTCTCAACTCTTGTGAATGACTCCAACACTGAATGTAAGCTGTCGGCATCTTTGATCTCCAAGATCACATCTATAAGAGGCTCGTAAGTATTGGAGCAGTGGCCGCAGTTGCAACAGCGAAGCTGCAATTTGAGAAAGAGATATTTAACATTACAAACATCATATTTTCAAGATACATATGAATAATAAGATAATATTCTAGTATGATTACCTTGCTAACAAGCCGGCCGCCAAAAACTTATTGGACAATGTCATTACATCGGCTTTCAAGCCTATTGAGAAAGCATTGCAAGAATTCGTGAGCGTCTTCTTGCTGATACTTAAGGAAACTAGACGAAAAATCTGTTATTTTTTCACAATGTTAAGGACCACAAACTATACAAACATTAATCATCATCCATCCTATTTTGCAAATTATTTTCTATTCCACTCATGTGTGTGTGTGCCAAATGGGGAATATCTCGTTAAACCATAAACAACACATGACTGAGGATACAACTCAAATTGTCGCCAAGTTTCCAAGGCGAAAGAGAACCACCATCATAAGCCAAGGAACTGCCAATAAGCTCTTTGAAAACGCAAATTAAACAGAAACCAGCGTCACCTACAATGACTATACAAAAAAAAAAAGAAATGAACAGAAAATCAATAATAACTCAAAATGGAACAAAACAACAGATATCTTTGAGAAACAATTGTCCTTACAATCACATGGCACATGAGTGTTACGCAGAAGGAGGTCAAACAAAGGCACCGTGTGCATGAAACATTGCAATACCGCGTTCAGAAAGCATGTGTTGCCTAAGTTAACAAGTCCAGCACCCTGACAGAACAACAAAAATGACAAAAATATGAGAATCTTAACTGATACATTCATACAAATATACACAGATGATGCAAATATAAGAAGTTTGATATTTTGGATTAATTTGATGTTATACATATATACATACATTTAGTCGAGCTGCATGAAGCTAGATCGGACACCACAGTCAATTAAGATGCCATAACAAAGACCAGAACAATTAACTAAAAGTAGTTGGCAGATGTATAGCATATTATAATTCATGTATAACTAGTCTATAATTTCTGTATATATTGATTATAAGAGTTTTAAAAGTACATACCTTGTAAGTTTTTAACACATTAGGTGTCCACACAGGGAGGGATGGCTCTGGCTCAGCGGTAAGCTTGCTTACCGTGGTGTGCTAGGGTCGGGGGTTCGAAACGCCCATCCAGCGAAGCTGGGTGAGGGCGCGTAGGTGAGGCCAGGTGGTCCCCCCCCTCCCCGACACCTACAGAGTAGGTATGAACCGGGTCGTCCCTTTAGGTGTCCACACAGGCTTATTTTCTTAATTTTCTCTTTCAAAGTCACACTTGGACTCAAGTGACGAGATGGGCTTGGCTTCAAAATCACATTTGGGCCCAATTGAGGTAATGGGCTTCACCCCAAAATTACAATGTCTCTCTTTGCATAAAACATAATATATGCTTCCTCTGCCAAAACAAGATCTTCGTGAACCCGAAAAATCTATGACAAACGAACATAATATCAAGTTAGTTGTCATTCAAGAAGCTTGGAAAAATAGACTAACAGTGACATATAAAAGAGAATATGATTGCACTATTCTACGTACCGTCGAGTCATCAAATTTGTACCATTCATTGGGTTCAGTACAAATGAAGCTGCAATAGTGTCCCGAACTGGATGTAGACCCAGAGTGCACTATAACTGCATAAAGATCGTACTTCATTTCTTCCTGTCAGAGACAAGTAAAAATTGAAAATAACATCATGTTACTACTAACAAAATATAAAGTAAATGTTCTAACAGATACTCACATTATAGGATTGGATATTTTCGGTGTAAGGAAGCAAGTCCAATTCCAATGGAAATGAAACATGCTTGTCCACCTTTCGTACAATGGAACCGTCATTCTGGAATCGCTTCAAACGAAAGACAGCAATGGAAGGGTCATTGTATAGCATCAGCTACTTCTCGATTGAGACTTGCACCTTACATCTTTCACAAGTATACTTGATCTCTGGATCATCAAGTTTCTCAACTCTTGTATCCAATGATGATGTAAGCCGTTGGTATCTTTGATCTCTAAGCTCACGTCTATAAGAGGCTCGTAAGTGTTGGAGCAGTGGCCGCAGTTGCAACAGCGAAGCTGCAATTTGAGAAAGAGATATTTAACATTACAAACATCATATTTACAAGATACATATGAATTATATGATAGTATTCTAGTATGCTTACCTTGCTGACAAGTCGGCCGCTAAAAACTTGTTGGACAATGTCATTACATCGGCTTTCAAACCTATTGAGAAAGCATTGCAAGAATTCGTGAGCATCTTCTTGCTGATACTTACGGAAACCAGACGAAAAATCTGTAATTTTTTCACAATGTTAAGGACCACAAACTACACAAACATTCATCATCATCCATCATATTTGGCAAATTATTTTCTATTCCACTCGTGTGTGTGTGTTCCAATTGGGGAATATCTCGTTAAACCATAAACAACACATGACTAAGGATACAACTCAAATTGTCGACAAGTTTCCAAGGCGAAAGAGAATCACCATCATAAGCCAAGGAACTGCCAATAAGCTCTTTGAAAACGCAAATTAAACAGAAAGCAATGTAACCTGCAACGACTATACAACAACAAGAAATGAACAGAACATCAATAATAACTAAAAATGGAACAAAACAACAGATATCTTTGAGAAACAATTGTCCTTACAATCACATGGCACATGAGTGTTACGCAGAAGGAGGTCAAACAAAGGCACAGTGTGCATGAAATATTGCAATACCACGTTTAGAAAGCATGTGTTGCCTAAGTTAACAAATCCAGCACCTTGACAGAACAACAAAAATGACAAAAATATGAGAATCTTAACTGATACATTCATACAAATATACACAGATGATGCAAATATAAGAAGTTTGATATTTTGGATTAATTTAGATGTTATACATATATACATACATTTAGTCGAGCTGCATGAAGCTAGCTCGGACACCACAGTCAATTAAGATGCCATAACAAAGACCAGAACAATTAACTAAAAGTAGTTGGCAGATGTATAGCATATTATAATTCATGTATAACTAGTCTATAATTTCTGTATATATTGATTATAAGAGTTTTAAAAGTACATACCTTGTAAGTTTTTAACACATTAGGTGTCCACACAGGGAGGGATGGCTCTGGCTCAGCGGTAAGCTTGCTTACCGTGGTGTGCCAGGGTCGGGGGTTCGAAACGCCCATCCAGCGAAGCTGGAGTGAGGGCGCGTATGTGAGGCCAGGTGGTCCCCCCCTCCCCGACACCTACGGAGTAGGTATGAACCGGGTCGTCCCTTTAGGTGTCCACACAGGCTTATTTTCTTAATTTTCTCTTTCAAAGTCACACTTGGCCTCAAGTGACGAGATGGGCTTGGCTTCAAAATCACATTTGGGCCCAATTGAGGTAATGGGCTTCACCCCAAAATTACATTTGGACTCAACTGTATGGATGGGTTTAACCTCAAAATCATATTTGGGCCCAACTGAGGTAATGGGCTTCACCTCAAAATCATATTTGGGCCCAACTGAGGTAATGGGATTCACCTCAAAATAATATTTGGACTCAACTTATGCAATGGGCTTAGCATCAATTGGCCCATCATTAGCAGCAAACCATTCTGATCATCATCAGAAGTAGAACTATCAATCCAAGGATTAGAATCAGAAGATTCCACATGATGAGTTGATTCTGGAGACGAACCAATTAAATCCTTGAATGAATCAACTGACTTAACACATGTGTGTTGATTTTTTTTGTTCTCCGTAAGAAAAGCAACAAAAAAATGATGAAAATCAAGATTCTTGTTTTGCAAAAAAAAATATCAAGATTTTTGTGTAAATAATGGGATTCTAAGGTTTTTTAAGATAAGGGTATTTTTTGAAATGATGAGGAAAACAACATATAGAATGGGGGTTTATATGGAAAATGAAATCAAGAAATAGGTTTTTTGTTTTGGAAAGTAAATTAATATTTGCCTTTTGTTACTGAAGTTTTGAAGTATTTGGAATTTGGAAAGTTGGTTGGAAGTTACTATATAGTGAGGAGTAGATTTTCATAATTGAATGGATTTGAAAAGGGAGGGAAGGAAGCTAAATCCTCATGTATATACATGTACATATCATATCATAAAAATATATATCATATTACCTAAATCTTCTCTTATATACATATCATATACTCTTGAGTTTCATTTTACTTGGATCCTATATTAATAGTAAGTAAATTTGCTAAGTAGGAAAGTTAGTTAATCCTCATGCATACAGATATACATACCATATCATATATATATATATATATATATATATATATATATATATATATATATATATATATATATATATATATATATATATATATTATCTAAATCCTTTCTTATAAAACTATCATATACTCTCTC
Organism: Capsicum baccatum var. pendulum; assembly: GCA_030864225.1. Taxonomy (NCBI): domain Eukaryota; kingdom Viridiplantae; phylum Streptophyta; class Magnoliopsida; order Solanales; family Solanaceae; genus Capsicum; species Capsicum baccatum. The sequence continues at coordinate 129,440,863 of CM061558.1, forward strand.
CGTTTCATTTTACTTGGATTATTCTTTACTAATAGCAAGTAGATTTGCTAATTAGGAAAGTTAGTTAATTGTAGATTAGGCTAAGTCTGCATGCATAAACATGTACATAACAGGGACTATCAAATAGATAGAAATAGAAGATGAGTTTACCAGGGAAATCAACTCAGTATCTTTCAGGAATTCGTCAACAAAGCTGCCATTCTTTCGATGTAGATGGTTTTTATTATGCATCCTGATTAAAGATGCTTCATCCAACCACTCCATATGCATGCTTGGAAATTTGAGGAGTTCATAGCATTAGGCGTTCCTGGATTGGACACCTCAACAGTCTGTCTGCAACCAAAAAGAAAATCTCATGTTAGATTTTTGAAAATAGGACTTTCATTCTCATTATATTTATTACAAAAAAGAAAAAGACTAGATGGAGAAATGGCAAGGATGAAATATGGACTATGGACACTTTGAACGACCAAATGAAATTAAGTTGTGGACATGGAACTTTAGAGAGGCAAATCAACTATTGTATGAACAAAAACTATAAGTTTGAATGACTAAGTTAGTTAGAAACCAATATGGATTGTGATAGGATAGTTAATATTCAAGTTATGTGCGGAAAGGCAATTTTATTAGCCAAAATTTCCGAGGGGACATTTCCTTTGAAAATATACTAAAGGAGACACAAAGCTCGATCAGGTTTGAGCGACTTATCCCTGTCCTTAAAAACTCTGCCAGAAAAGACAGCCGCCTGTCAAGAAGTTGCACATCAAAAAAATGAAAATAGCCAAAAGAGGATGTTGAGATAAATGTGTGAACATACTAGAAAATACAGAATTAGGAACAAAGATATCAGGGACAAGGTAAGAGTAGTCTCTGATATGGTCAAGATGAGAGAATAAAACTGAAATTATTCAGACATGTTGTAACGCCCCGTAAAAGTCATGCATGTATTAGACTGTAATTTCTGAGCTTTAGACTTAAGTTTTAAATTCTTCTAAGTGTTGAAATGACATAGACTCATTCTTAGCTGGCAACCTTCGGGATACAACTTCTCGACCTTCCCGACCTTCATTTTTGGATTTTTTTGTTGCGTTACGATGGGGAAAGGTTGTAGCACATCTCAGAGAAAATTCAAAATTTTTGGACGAGACTAAGGCCTCATTTGGATTTCGATCCAGTGGCAGCGCGCGATTAGCCAGCGCCGCCTGCTGGATCGCGCCCGGCCAAAATGTTCAACTTAAACACGGGATTAAATCCCTAAAGAGACAAAATATCATTATATTCTTCAAATTTGCTCAAGAACTCTCCCTAGGGTTTCAACATTAAAACCCAAGCAACTCAAGATTTAACCGCGGGTTCGTGAAACAAATTACAGATTTGGAATCCTCTCAACGTAGGCTTCGATAGACACCCAAAATTCGTGGAGAACAAGGTACGCAGGGTTTTTCCTAAATTCAAATGGGCATAGAAAAATCATGTTTTAGAATGGGGTTTTAAATTATGTATATATATTTATGTATAACATGTTTTAACATCATTGTTTTGGTCTTTAGACCATTTCCAAAGCGATTTGACAGTTTATATACATATATGAATGAATGTGTTTCAATTTTGAATACATGAACTTGCTAAAGACATTTGACCACCAGGTGTTTGATGAAATTTCCGCATGAATTGAACTTTAAGTTTCGGAATATAAAATCCTTTACATCAGTTACATGTTTTGGTGGTCTAAACTATGTTTTGAATGAAAGCTCTTGCTTAATACATTATGGCTCAGAAAGATCATGACTTGCAATGTCTTGGTATGACGATACCAATTCAGACTAATGCCATATCAGACTCAGACTAACATACATTTCAAACTTTCATAATTTTAGACATTCAGAATGTTGCATGTACAGAAAAGGTTAAAAATGGCCATACAGAGATGTTAGGTGGTTCCCCTAAGAGGGATTGAGTTCAAGAGACTCATTGCCTAAAACCGTGGTTTGCTGACCTGGGTATACTATTATGCGCTGACTTAAATGTCCTGTGGCATATCAGACTCAAACACTCCAACCCTTGCGGCACACTTGGGTTGGGGGCTTCCCCGCCGAGTCAATAGCGGATTCCATACAGCCCGTGGAATATCAGACTTGTAGGGTAATACCACCTAACTCAAAAGTAAAACACAGATCATGATTTGAAATGAACAGACAGGTTACATGTTTTCAGAAAGTGCCCATGTTTTTTTCAGAAATAGTTTCATACATGATGTCTTGATGAAAAATTGCTTTCACTTAATATGAATATATATATATATATATATATATATATGTATGTATGTATTTATGTTCCATTATACTATTTTTGGATTGCTTCGCGTGCCAGTACTTTTGTGCTGACCCCCTCCTTCCAGGTTCTGAGGCACAGTCTAGGGGTCCAGCTACTCAGTTGACATTCTCAGATTTGCAGACTTGATCTCACAGTGGTGAGCCTTCTATTATTTGGAAGGCCTAATTATGTCAGACATTATCTTATTTATTATGTTTTTGGTTTACTGGGGGCCTTGTCCCAGTTTCTTTTCAGACAGATGTTTGTGTTCTTAGTAGAGATTTCGGAGACTGATGTCAGATAGTATTATTCAGAAATGTTACAGAACTTGACTATGTTTTCCGTACTTAGTTTCAATTTCGTATTTTATTATGATTACGAATTTTGTGCATGATAACCATATAGAGAATGGGTGTTCTGGGCCTTCATGGTTTGGGATGCTCGTCACGTCTAGGGCCTAGGCTCGGGTCATGACAAACTTGGTATCAAAGCACAGTTCATGGTCCAAGGGTTTCTACGAAATCGCATCGAGTAGAGTTCTGTTTATGGGTGTGTAGCGCACCACACTTATAAACAGGAGGCTACTAGTCGTTTAGGAATGTTTCCTTTCTTTGTGATTTAGTTCGTGCTTTAGAGTCTAAACTGTCCCCTAATCAATGATCTCTTCTATTTCAAAAAAACGACTATGCCTCCCCATCGCAACATCGATCAGAGTGCTCAGGCAGATATGGTCCGTCCCACCCATGGGATGCGGACCCATAATAGAGCTTCCACGCTAGAACCTGTCCTTACTCCGGGAGTCCCTCCAGTCCTAACTAGTCCACCTCGGGCTCCGCGGACTAATGTTAACCGTCCACCAACTGCTTAGAGAGATATCTCAAATGCAGAGTTCAGACGGTCTATCCATATGCTGACACAGCTGGTAGCTAACTAGGCTCAACGATCGGAAGATATTGGATCTGCATCCGTTACGTCTGAGGCTACTAGAGTCGGGCATTTCATGAAGATGAATCCACCTAAGTTCACTGGTACAAAGGTGGAGGAAGATCCACAGGAGTTTGTGGATGAGATGGAGAAGATCTTTAAGGTAATGCATGTAGATGAGATTGAAGGAGTAGAATTGGCAACTTATCAGCTTAAGGATGTTGCAAATCAGTGGTATGCAGACTGGGAAGATGCAAAAGGTGAGAGTGCTGAGCTTACAGTTTGGGGTGAGTTTGTAGAAGCTTTCCTTGACAGATTCTTTCCTCTGGAGTTGAGGAAGGCCAAAGAAGAAGAGTTCATGAATCTGAAGCAGGGCAGTATGAGTGTACAGGAGTACACTTTGAAGTTTAATCAACTAGCTCGCTATGCACCAGAATTGACTAGCAATATGAGAGCCCGAATGAGGAAATTTGCATCCGGCCTTGCTGATAACCTGGTACTTAAGTGCCAGGGGGCAATGTTGAATAGCGAGTTAGACTTTGCTAGACTGACTGTCCATATACAGCAAGTGGAAGAGAAGAAGAGAAAGATCACTGAATCTAGAGAGAAGGACAGACAGGCCAAGAGAGTCAAATCTGCGGACCAGCACCAGAGTCAGCCGCAGAGTGGTAACTGGGAAATAGGTGGTCGAAGAAGATGAGGTTTTGGAATAATACACAGTCAGTAGCCAGCGCCCCAGCACCCAGACCCCCTACAGACTGATAGACTCAGAGCTTTCAGACTCCTCATAGATCTAGAGCACCAGATACTCAGTCGCAGGGTAGTGTGGCTCAGCAGCATCACACTTACCCGCGATGTAAAAATTGTGGTAGGAATCATCCAGCGAAATGCCAGTTGGGCACACTTATATGTTATTCATGTGGTCAGTCAGGCCACTTTCAGAGGGAATGTCCATCTGCTAGGAGGAGTGCTGGTGGTGCAAAGTTTCAGGGCAATTCCACAGCGCCACCCCTGTCTCAGAAGGGCACCACATCTGCTGCCGGTAACAGTCACAACCGATTATATGCCTTGACCAACCGCCAGGAGGTGAAAGCTTCCCTAAATGTTGTTACCGGTACGTTATAAATCTTTTCCCGTGATGTTTGTGTGTTGCTTGATCCCGGATATACCTTATCCTATGTGACCCCTTATGTCGCTGTTGGTTTTGGGTTTGAGCCCAGTGTGATTTCTGAACCCTTTTCTATTTCTACCCCTATGGGGGATTCTGTTGTTGTTAGAAGGGTATATAGGGGTTGTGTGGTGACTGTTGGTAGTCGAGATACAGTGGCAGACCTTATAGAGTTGGACATGGTTGCATTTGATGCTATCTTAGGGATGGATTGGCTCCATTCATGCTATGCCATATTGGATTGTAGGACCCATAGAGTTACATTTTCTTTCCCGAATGAACCAATGATAGAATAGAGGGACATTCTTTAGCACCCAAAGGGCACTTTATATCTTATCTCAGAGCCTGAAAACTCATTTCTAAGGGTTGCTTATATCACCTTATTCGAGTCAAGGACTCTAAAGTTGGAAATCCTCCTTTTCAGTCTGTCCCTGTGGTGAATGAATTTCCAGAAGCCTTTCCCAAAGATCTCCCAGGGATACCCCCTGTTAGGGAGCTAGAGTTTGGTATTGATGTGTTGCCAAATACCCGTCCCATTTCTATTCCGCCATATAGAATGGCTCCCGCAGAGCTAAAAGAGTTGAAAGAGCAGCTAGCAGACCTCCTAGATAAGGGATTTATACGCCCCAGTGTATCTCCTTGGGGTGCACCTGTACTTTTCGTGCAGAAGAAAGATGGTTCCCTTCGTATGTGCATAGATTACCGTCAGTTGAATAAGGTCACAATCAAAAACAAATATCCTCTTCCTAGGATTGATGATCTTTTTAACCAGCTTTAGGGTGCTAGATGTTTTTCAAAAATAGACCTTCGTTCAGGCTATCATCAGTTGAAAGTTAGGGAGTCAGACATTCCCAAAACATCTTTTCAAACCCGATATGGTCACTATAAGTTTCTTGTCATGTCCTTCGGGTTAACTAATGCCCCTGCAACCTTCATGGATCTTATGAACAGAGTTTTCCATCAATTTCTTGACTCGTTTGTCATTGTATTTATTGATGATATTCTGATTTATTCTAAAAGTAAGGAGGATCATGCTGATCACCTCCGAGTCATTCTTCAGACCCTTAAGGATCATCTGTTGTATGCCAAATTTTCCAAGTGTGAGTTATGGTTAGATGCTAGTGCCTTCTTAGGGCATATTGTGTCCAGTGACGGGATTAGAGTGGACCCCCAGAAAGTTGAGGCAGTGAGGAAAATGGCCCAGACCCACGACTCCAACCGATATACAGAGCTTCTTGGGTTTGGCAGGTTATTACAGAAGGTTCGTAGAGTATTTTTCATCCATAGTGGCCCCACTCACTAAACTGACTCAGAAAAAGGTAAAGTTTGTGTGGTCTGATTTATGTGAAAATAGTTTTGAGAAGTTGAAAGACAAACTGACCACTGCACCTGTTTTGACTCTTTGTGAGGGTGTTGATGGTTTTGTGGTTTACTGTGATGCATCCCGTGTGGGAGTTGGCTGCGTTTTAATGCAACATGGTAAGGTGGTAGCTTATGCATCTTGGCAGTTGAAGGTGCACGAGCGGAACTACCCTACTCATGATTTGGATTTAGCGGTTGTGGTGTTTGCCCTTAAGATTTGGTGGAACTACTTATACGGTGTTCATGTTGATATCTTCACTGATCACAAGAGTCTGCAGTATGTTTTCTCGCAGAAAGAATTGAATCTCAAGCAGAAGCGGTGGTTGGAACTTCTGAAAGACTATGATATGAGCCTGCATTACCATCCGGGCAAGGCAAATGTTGTAGCCGACGCCCTCAGCAGGTTGTCTATGGGAAGCCTTTCTTATGTAGAAGAAGAAAAGAAAGAGATGGTGAAGGATATTCACCGCCTTGCAAATTGGGAGTGTGACTGTTAGATTCCGAAGACGGAGGGGTGATTGTTCATGAGTAAGCTAAGTCATCACTTTGTGCTGAGGTGAAGGAGAAGCAGGTTGAAGATTCCATCTTGATGCAAATCAATAAAGATGTGGGTCAACAGAAGGTGATGTATTTTGAAATTGGTGGTGATGGCATTCTGAGGTTTCAGGGTAGATTATGTGTTTCGAATGTCGACGGGCTTCGAGAAAGAATTCTTGATGAAGCTCACACCTCAAGGTATGTTGTTCATCCTGGTTCTACTAAGATGTACCATGATTTGAAATCTATGTTTTGGTGGAATAATATGAAGCGAGATGTGGCTAACTTTGTTTCTAAGTGCTTGAATTGCCAACAAGTGAAAGTAGAACATTTGAGGCCCAGAGGTACTTCCCAAGAAATAGCGTTGCCCTTGTGGGAGTGGGAAATGATCAATATGGACTTTATTACAGGACTTCCGAAGTCCCGAAATCAGTATGACTCTATATGGGTGATTATAGATAGGCTGACCAAGTCAGCTCACTTTCTGCCTGTCAGGACTAACTATTCGGAGGAAGATTATGCTAAGCTATTCATTGCAGAAATTGTCCGTTTGCATGGAGTGCCTGTCTCCATTATATCCAATCGAGGTACGCAGTTTTCTTCTCAGTTTTGGAGATCGTTTCAGAAAGGTTTAGGTACCCAGGTGAACTTAAGTACAACATTCCACCCTCAGACTGATGGGCAGGCTGAATGCACTATCCAGACCCTGGAGGACATGTTGAGGGCCTGTGTGATTGACTTTAAAGGTTGTTGGGTTGATCACTTCATGCTTCAGAGTCTAAACTATCACCTAATCAATGATCACTTGTGTTTCAGAAACACATTTATGCCTCCACGTCGTATCATCGATCAGAATGCTCAGGAAGATGAGGTCTATCCCACCCATGGGATATAGACCCATAACAGGGCTCACACTTTAGAATTTGTACCTACTTCGGGAGTCCCTCCAGTCCCGACCAGTCCACCTCAGGCTCCGCAGACTAATGCCAACTGTCCCTCAACTACTAAGGGTGTATTTCAAATGCAGAATTTAGATGGTCCAGTCATATGCTGACACAGTTGGTAGCTAAATAGGATCAAAGATTGGAATATGTTAGGTCTGCATCTGTTACATCTGAGGCTACTAGAGTCGAACATTTCATGAAGATGAACCCACCTAAGTTCACTAGAACCAAGGTGAAAGAAGATCCATAGGTGTTCGTGGATGAGATGGAAAAGATCTTTAAGGTGATGCATGTGGATGAGGTTGAAGAGGTGGAGCTAGCAGCCTATCATCTCAAAGATGTTATGAATCAGTGGTATGCCAACTGGGAAGATGCAAAAGGTGAAAGTGCTGATCCCACAGTTTGGGGTGAATTTGTGGAAACTTTCCTTGATCGATTCTTTTCTCTGGAGTTGAGGGAGACCAAAGCGAAAGAGTTTATGAATCTGAAGCAGGGCGGTATGAGTGTCCAGGAGTACACTTTGAAGTTTAATAAACTAGCCCACTATGCACTAAAGTTGACTAGTAACATAAGAGATCGAATGAGGAAATTTGCATCTGGCCTTGCTGATAACCTGGTACTTGAGTTCATGGGGGCTATGTTGAATAAGGAGTTAGACTTTGCTCAACTGATCATTTGTATGTAGCAGGTGGAAGAGAAGAAGAAAAAGATTGCTGAATCTAGAGAGAAAGATAGATAGGCTAAGAGAGCTAGATCTGCGGACCAGCACCAGAGTCAGCTGCAGAGTGGTGCAGAGTGGTAACTGAGGTAATAAGTGGTAGAAGAAGAAAAAGTTTTAGAATAATGCATAGTCAGCAGCCAGCGCCCCAGTACCCAGACCACCAATAGATAGACAAACTCAGAGTTTTTGGACTCCTCATGGATCCAAAGCTCTAGATACACAGTCTCAGGGCAGTGTAGCCCAACAATGTCGTACTTATCCATGGTGCGAGGTTTATGAAAGGAATCATCTAGGGAAGTGCTGGTTTGAGGGGAGAAACTGTTATACTTATGGAAAAGTAGGTCACCTTCAGAGAGATTGTCCTTCTACTAAAGGAATTATGGGGGGGGCTTCCTCCATATCTCCTCTTTCTAAGGGTGCCCCTTCAGCTACTAGGAGAGGTCGCAACCGGTTATATTCTTTAACTAACCACCAGGAGGCGGAAGCTTCACCAGATGTTGTCACCGGTATATTATGAATCTTTTCTCGTAATGTTTATGTATTGGTTGATCTCGAGTTTACTTTATCTTATGTGATCCCTTATGTGGCTTTTGGTTTAGGGTTTGAGCTTGAATTTATTATAGAACCCTTCTCTGTTTCTACTCTTGTAGGTGATTCTGTTGTTGCTAGAAGGGTGTATAGAAATTGTGTCGTGTCTATTCATAGTAGGGAAACTGTCGCAGACCTTATAGAACTGGATATGATAGATTTTGATTCCATCCTTGGGATGGACTGGCTCTATTTGTGTTATGCAACCCTTGATTGCAGAACCCGAAATGTCACTTTTTCTTTCTCGGATGAGACACCAACTGTATGGGCAGGGAGTTCTGTGGAACCTAGAGGTCACTTTATCTCTTATCTTAGAGCCAGAAAGTTTATCTCCAAAGGTTGTATGTATCATCTAATCTGAGTAAAAGATTCAAAAGTTGAAAACCTTCCTCTGCAGTCAGTCCCTGTAGTGAATGAATTCCCAGAAGTCTTTCCCGAAGAACTCCCAGGGATACCCCCTGATAGGGAGATAGATTTTGGAATTGATGTATCGCCAGACACTCATCCTATTTCTATTCTGACATATAGAATGACTCCCACAGAACTAAAGGAGTTAAAGAAACAGCTTGCATACCTCCTAGAAATAGGTTTTATTCGTACTAGTGTTTCCCCATGGGTTGCACTCGTGCTCTTCGTGCGAAATAAGGATGGGTCCCTTCGGATGTCCATAGATTACCGTTAGTTGAATAAGGACAAGATTAAAAATAAATATCCTCTTCCTAGGATTGACAACCTTTTTAACCAACTTCAAGGTTCCAAGTGTTTTTTAAAAATAGACCTTTGTTCGAGTTATCATTAGTTGAAAGTTAGAGAGTCAAACATACCCAAGATAGCCTTCCGAACCTGATATGGTCACTATAAATTTCAAGTCATGTCCTTCAGGTTGACTAACGCCCCTGCAGCCTTCATGGATCTTATGAATAGAGTTTTCCATCAGTTTCTTGACTTGTTCATCATTGTATTTATTGATGATTTTCTAATCTATTCTAAGAGTAAAGAGGATCATGTCAATCACCTCTGAATTATTCTTCAGACCCTTAAGGATCATCAGTTGTATGCTAAATTTTCTAAGTGTGAATTCTGGTTAGATGCTATTGTCTTTGAGCATATTGTGTCCAGTGATGGGATAAGAGTGGATCCCCAGAAAGTTGAAGTAGTGAGAAAATGGCCTAGACCCACGACTCCAATTGATATTCGGAGCTTCTTGGGTTTGGCGAGGTATTACAGAAGGTTCATAGAGAGTTTTTCTTCCATAGATGCTCCGTTTACTAAACTGACTCAGAAAAAGATGAAGTTTGTGTGGTCTGACTTGTGTGAAAACAGTTTTGAGAAGTTGAAGGACAAGCTGACTACTGCTCCTGTTCTGACCCTTTCCAAGGGTGTAGATGATTTTGTGGTTTATTGTGATACATCCCATATGGGACTTGGTTGTGTATTGATGCAGCATGGTAAGGTAATAGCTTATGCATCTAGGCAGTTAAAGATGCATGAGCGCAATTACCCCACTCATGACTTGGAGTTAGCAGTCGTGGTGTTTGCACTTAGAATCTGGAGGCACTATCTCTATGGAGTGCATGTTGATATTTATACTGACTATAAGAGTCTGCAGTATGTTTTCTCACAGAAAGAACTGAACCTCAGGCTGAGGTGTTTGATGGATCTTTTGAAAGACTATGATATGAGGCTGCATTACCATTTGGGCAAGGCAAATATTGTAGCCTACGCCCTCAATAGGTTGTCTATGGGCAGCCTTTCACATGTAGAAGAAGGAAAGAAAGAGATGTTGAAGGATATTCATCGCCTTGCAAATCTGGGAGTATGACTCTTAGACTTCGAAGATGGAAGGGTGATTTTTCATGAGTTAGCTAAGTCATCCCTTTGTGCTGAAGTTAAGGAGAAGCAGGTTGAAGATCCCATCTTGATACAAATCAAGAAAGATGTGGGTCAGTAAAAGGTTATGTCATTTGAAATTGGTGGTGATGATATTCTAAGATTTTAGGGTAGGTTGTGCATTCCGTATGTTGATGGACTGCGGGAAAGAATCCTTGATGAGTTGCACACTTTGAGGTATGTCATTCACCCAGGATCTACTAAGATGCACCATGATCTGAAAACCTTGTATTGGTGGAATAACATGAAACGTGATGTAGCTGATTTTATGTCCAAGTGTTTGAACTGTCAACAAGTGAAGGTAGAACACATGAGGCCAGGTGGTACTTCCCAAGAGATAGCCCTGCCTTTATGGAAGTGGGAGATGATAAACATGGACTTCATTACAGGACTTCCGAGATCCTGAAACTAGTATGATTCTATATGGGTGATTGTGGATTGGTTGACAAAGTCAGCCCACTTTTTTCCTGTGAGGACTAATTATTCGGGAGAGGGTTATGCTAAGATTTACACTGATGAGATAGTTCGGTTTCATGGGGCACCAGTGTCCATTATATCCAATAGAGGTACGCAATTTTTATCTTAGTTCTGGAGATCTTTTCAGAAGGGTTTATGTAATGCCCCGTAAAAGGCGTGCATAGATTAGTCTTTAATATTGAACTCTTAGACTTAATGACTTAAATTTTTCTAAGTGTAAAATGAGACTTAGTCATTTTAGATGGCAATCTTCGGGATACAACTTTTTAACTTTCCCGATATTAGTTTTTAGATTTTAAAGTTACGTTACGATTGAAAAATCTCATAGTTCATCTAGGATAAGTTTCAGAATTTTTCGTAATGTGTAAGGCTGCGTTGGGATTTCAAAACAGTAGCAAAACGCATAGCCTATTGCCCAGTTTTCAGCATTTCAGGGTCAACTTCAAACAATCATAAATCCCTGTATATGATGAGTTGTGTGATCTATAATATATCAAACAAAATATCTTTGAGTCATCTTTCAAATGCAGTTGGTTTCATCCAATTTGTGTATATGGGTAAAAAGTTATAATCGATTTACTCCAGACTATCAAACTGTCAATTAAGGGACAGATTTGACCATAATTGTTCCTTAGGGGCATTTTGGTCATCCTTCACCCCTATATAAACCACCAACACGGGATTTAATCCCTCAAACACCAAAATACACCTTCATTCATTAAAACTACTCAAGAACACTCCTTAGGGTTTCAAAATAAAAACCCAAATAGTTCAAGATTCGACTGTAAGTTTTCGAAGATAATTACATATTCGGAATCAAAAATCCGCGAGGTTCAAGAAACATCTAGTATTTTCAGAAATTGAGGTACGCGGGGGTTTTCCTAAATTCTCATGGGCATAGAAAAATCATGTTTTAGAATGAGGTTTTAAATTATGTATATATATTTATGTACAAGATGTTTTAACATCATTGTTTTGGTCTTTTGACCATCTCCAAAGCGATTTGACAGTTTATATACATATATGAATGAATGTGTTTCAATTTTGAATACATGCACTTGCTAAAGACATTTGACCACCAGGTGTTTGATGAAATTTCTGAATGAATTAAACTTTAAGTTTCGGAATATGAAATCCTTTACATCAGTTACATGTTTTGGTGGTCTAAACTATGTTTTGAATGAAATCTCTTGATTAATACATTATGGCTCAGAAAAATCATGACTTGCAATGTCTTGGTATGACGATACTAATTCAGACTAATGCCATATCAGACTCAGACTAACAGACATTTCAGACTTTCATGATTTTAGACATTCAAAATGTTGCATGTACATAAAAGGTTAAAAATGGGCATACAGAGATGTCAGGTGGTTCCCCGAAGAGGGCTTGAGTTCAAGCGACTCATTGCCTAAAACCGTGGTTTGCCGACCTGGGTATACTATTATATGCTGACTTAAATGTCCTGTGGCGTATTAGACTCAGACACTCCAACCCTTGCGGCACACTTGGGTTGGGGCCCTTGTCCCAGTTTCTTTTCAGATAGATGTTTGTGTCCTTAGTAGAGATTTCGCAGACTGATGTCAGATAGTATTATTCAGAAATGTTACAGAACTTGACCATGTTTTTCGTACTCAATTTCAATTCCGCATTTTATTATGATTACGAATGTTGTGCATGATAAACAGATAGAGAACGGGTGTTCCGGGCCTTCATGGTTCGGGATGCTCGTCACGGCCAGGGCCTAGGCTCGGGTCGTGACAGTTTAGGTACACAAGTGAATTTGAGCACAACTTTCCACCCTCAGATGGATTGGAAAGCTGAGCGTACCATTCAGAACCTCGAAGATATGTTGAGGGCATTTACCATTGATTTCAAAGGTAGTTAGGTAGATCACCTGCCACTGGTTGAATTTGCTTACAATAATAGTTACCATGCCAGCATCAAGATGGCTCCTTTTGAGGCTTTGTATGGGAGGAGATGTAGGTCTCCGATAGGATGGTATAAAGTGGGTGAAACTTAGTTATATGGGCTTTATCTTGTTCATTAGGTGATGGATATAGTGAAGATCATTAGAGAACAACTCAAGACTGCTCAGAGTCATCAGAAGTCCTATGCCGATGTTCGGAGAAAAGAACTAGAGTTTGAAGTTGGTAATTGGGTGTTTCTCAAGGTTTCTCTTATGAAAGGAGTTATTCGGTTTCAAAAAAAAAGGATAAATTGAGCCCTCGCTATATAGGGCTATATCAGATTCTGAAAAAGATTGGTACAGTTACTTATAAGCTAGAATTGCCTACAAGTTTGGGTTCAGTTCATCCGGTATTCCATGTATCCATGTTGAAGAAATGCATTGGAGATCATTCTCGGGTATTTCCAGTAGAGGGTATCAAAGTGACAGACTCCTTGTCTTACGAAGAAGAGCCCGTTGAAATTTTAGATCGCCAAGTTTGAAAGATAAGGAGCAAAGATGACATGAGAATTAGATATCCCAATTTGTTTACTTTGATGGAGGATGAGACAGAAGTTACTATTCCTATCTTAACTTTCCTAGTCCTTTATTATGCTTGAAATCATGTTTGTCTGTGTCTCGCATCATCATTCGGGGACAAATGATCCTAAGGGGGGATAATGTAACGCCTCACATTTTGGGCTACAATATTGACCATGATTCCGATGTGTTGATAAATCCCGAAGCCATAAAATCCTATGCCAATAAGGCATGTCGATTAATTATGTAGCGTGTGAATCCATTCAATCTTGAATTTAGACCATAGAGGTCCTACAACTCAAGGACGAGTTGAAACTATTTTGATTGACTAAGTTTTAGTGGATGTGGTAAAGTGTGTTAGTTTCTATCAACCCTGACTCTCTATATATGTCGAATTTGGGAGCCTACTATGTGTTAAATGATAGGTCTTTGAGTTAGTTTTCCAACGATACCAATTTTTCTAAAATCGACATCCGAGCAAGAAGTTATGGCCTTTCAAAGTGATATGCATCGCCTAAACAATCGCCCATGGCCACTGGAATACATAGGTGATAGCCTAGGCAGCGCCTATGTAAACATAGGCAATGGGATGGGTGGCGCCTATGTAAACATAGGCAATGGGATGGGCGGCGCCTATGTAAAAAATTCAAGTGACTTAAGCATTCCATTTTTGGGGCAAAATGGTCCTTTTCCACCCTTACTTAGCCCTAAAACACGAAATTCAGTTCCAAGGACCCCAAAATACACCTTCATTCATCAAAAGTACTCAAAGATTCTCCTTAGGGTTTCAAAATAAAAACCCAAATAGTTCAAAATTCGACCGTAGATTTTCGAAGATAATTACATATTTGGAATCACCAATCCACAAGCTTCAAGAAACATCTATTATTCTTGGAAATAGAGGTACGTGGGGTTATCTTAAAATCTCATGGGTTTAGTTTTTATGAACATTCATACTTTAAAATAGGGGTTTTCAATCAAATGCTAACAACTTGCTTTCAATATGATTTCTAAGTCATTTACTTTATGTCATGGGAATGGTTTGCCTATATACTTCAATGGTTGAAACCATGCATATGTGATTTGCGATTTTCCATGGAAGTTTGATAAATATGAATAGTAAATTGCTTTCAAATTCCCATGATAATGTCTTGATATCCCATATCATACAATGATCAACAAAAGAGATCATGAATTTGAAATAAATATTTTTCACCACTTGTAAATGATGAAGCACCTTGGTTTTTACATGATTATGCATATGTGAAAGTGATATTAAGGACTTCCAAGTCGGGTATGACGATACCCTATAGAATATGATATGTGATTGAATCAGATGAAATTCGAATGCATTGATTTTATATGAGATAGGCGGATACCCGACGAAGGCATTTGAGTGTAAGGGCACATCGCTGGAAAACGTGTTTACCGACACGGAGATTTGGTACCAGGCTAAGTGATCTTGTGTACTTGACTTTATGTCATTCCCAAATTGGGACTATAGGTAGGAGCCCGGGATAAGTGATCTTGAGCACTACCAGTGGGTTGAGACACCATGCTTTGTGGTCATGTGTGTCTCTCCCTCACTTATACTATAATCTTGGTGGCAACTGAGGTTAGACAGTTGGTGTAAATTAGTAGGGTATTCCACATAGCTCAGTTGCATTTCATTGTTGTTATGAAACTATTGCATTACGCCCATGTGTTTTCAAATGATTTGATATGAAATTGATTTATAATGGCTCAACTATATTTTGTAAAAATATTATGTTTTGTTTTGATATCTCTGCATGCCAGTACTTTTGTGCTGACCTCTTCCCCTCTCTAACCTCTCAGGTTCAGAGGCCCAGTCTAGGGGTCAAGAGAATCAGTAGATCATTCAAACAGAGTTGCAGAGACAAGTGGTGAGCCTTCTATGTTTCGGAAGGTCTTATGTCCTGAAGTCTTTTTATCTTATATTCAGTTTTGGGGTCTACTGGGGGCCTTGTCCCAATTTATATACGGTTACTTAACTCAGTCATTTGTTAGAGATTTTCGCAGACAGTTGTTTAGAGGTTGATTGATGTTGGGGGAACCTTATCTCCCCGTTATTGATTCTTTTCATATTTATGACCATGTTTCCAAATCATTGTGTTTCTTCCGCATTACTTTGATCATATGAATTAGGTGCATGATTACATAACAGATAGGGGTGTTTCGGGACTCCATGGTTCGGAATACTCGTCACGGCCAGGGCCTAGGTTCGTGTTGTGACACTTTAATATTTTCACCGTATGAGGTGGAGTTTTGCCAGTCAAGAAGTCACACGTCAAGTAGATCAAATTAGAGAAAATAGAATGTTGAGATAGATATGTAGGCATACCAGGAGAGACAAAATTAAGAACGAAGAGATCAAGGACAAGGTAGGAGTAGCCACCGTGGTTGAAAGATAAGAGAGATATTGCTGAAATGGTTCAAACATGTGAAGAGAACATACATAGATATCCAAATGAAGAGGTGTGACAGGCTATCTATGGTGGGATAAGAACAGGGAAGAGTTGACTAGATAAGACATATAGTTGATTATGTAGCTTATCAAAGACATGACACTAGATAGAAAGATATGGTGAAACATTAAGATGGAAGATAGTAGGTGTCATTTGTTGTCGTTACGACTCTATTCTCCATTATTTTTGGTATTTACTCCTTCACTATTGTATTTATTTTGCATACTTGACTTTTGATATGTCCTACTTGAGTCGGAAATCCATTGGAAACAGTCTCTCTACCTTTGTTAAGGTAAGAGTAGAATTGTGCGCACACTATCCTCCCATAACCCTACTTATGGAAGTACACTATGTATATTGTTGTATAACAGAACAACTACGTTGGTATACCCATATATGCAAACGACGTTAGAATAATGTAGTATATAAGACATTTATACATAATAAATTAAACGACAGATATGCAAAAACTAGAAACTCAGTATTGCAAGTAAACAACTTACATTATATCCTCATGGACAAATGTTCAAAAATATTAAATATGCAAAAATAATTTAACTAAAATTCAATAACATATCCTTTCTATCTTGAATCTATAAACTCAAAATTTTAGATCCGCCTATCAAGACCTGATGTTGCTAGCCACCACAGGATGTAAACCTGCAGAGCCAAAGCTGGATTTGCGCCGGTCAGCTGAACTTCCATCATCCTTTCGACTCAAAGAAACTTCCGTTTTTTCTCCTTTTCTCGCTCAGAGAACTGAACTTTCAAGGCTGCCTAATCTACTTAATGCAGCCATGAGTTGTTCACCTCTTGGACCCAGAACTCTTTTCTTAATCATAGAACAAGCCAGCATTATTTCCGTCTCTTTCTCTGGATCCATCTGCCATTGATTTTCGCTAGCAACCTGATCTGCCGATGTTATAAACAAATCGATCAGTTGGTAGGTGTAATACTCTTCAAACAAGTACACAGTACTTAAAATATATTTGCAAGTAAAAGCGAAAGGAGGGAGTAGTAAGATAATGACATGACTCACCAATACATAGAAATTGAAGATGAGTTTACCTAGTGACTTGGGCAACAAAGGTGTCATTCTTTCGGTCACACCAATGTCCTGAGAAGTGTTGTTTTCTTTTGAAGAGTTAATAGAACTTGGCGATCCTAGAGTAGACATTTGCACAGTCTTCTTCAATTCATTACCTGCAATCTTCGTGAGTTCATGAAAATCTGATGAGTTGATAGCACCAGTTGGTCTTGGAGCAGACGAATATGTGTCGATTGCAGAAGCATTGGATTCACTGACATAGGAAGCATGATTATTTGGAAGTGAAAGATAAAGTAGGCAGATAGTTTCCACATTATGCAATTGCAGTGCAACAAAATCTGAAAACCACAATGTCTCTCTTTGCATAAAACATAATATATGCTTCCTCTGCCAAAACAAGATCTTCGTGAACCCGAGAAATCTATGACAAACGAACATAATATCAAGTTAGTTATCGTTCAAGACGCTTGGAAAAATAGACTAACAGTGACATATAATAGAGAATATGATTGCACTATTTACGTACTGTCGAGTCATCAAATTTGTACCATTCATTGGGTTCAGTACAAATGAAGCTGCAATAGTGTCCCGAACTGGATGTAGACCCAGAGTGCACTATAACTGCATAAAGATCGTACTTCATTTCTTCCTATCAGAGACAAGTAAAAATTGAAAATAACATCATGTTACTACTAACAAAATATAAAGTAAATGTTCTAACAGATGCGAAGGGTAGAAGAGGTTAGAGAGGCTGTTCGCAGGATGCGAAGGGGTAGGGCGACGGGGCCGGACGAGATACCAGTGGAGTTTTGGAAGTTCGTTGGAGAAGCTGGTGTAAGGTGGTTGACTGGATTGTTCAACGAAATCTTCAAGACGGCAAAGATGCCCGAGGCTTGGAGGTGGAGCACCATGATCCCTCTCTATAAGAATAAGGGGGACATCCAGAGTTGCAATAACTATAGAGGGATTAAGTTATTGAGTCACTCTATGAAGATTTGGGAGAGAGTGGTCGAGGTGAGGCTGAGACGGATATTGTCTATCTCGGAAAACCAGTTTGGGTTTATGCCTGGCCGCTCGACGACGGAGGCAATCCACCTGGTGCGGAGGCTGGTGGAGCAGTATAGGGAAAGGAAGAAGGACCTGCACATGGTGTTTATCGACCTGGAGAAGTCATATGATAAAGTCCCCAGGGAGGTGCTTTGGAGGTGCTTGGAGGTGAGTGGAGTTCCGCAGGCTTATATCAGAGAAATTAAGGACATGTATGAGGGAGCAAAAACTCAGGTGAGGACGGCGGGAGGAGACTCAGAGCATTTCACCGTCTTGACAGGATTGCATCAGGGATCTACTCTTAGCCCCTTTTTGTTTGCCTTGGTAATGGATGTGTTGACGCGGCGGATTCAAGGGGAGGTGCCGTGGTGTATGCTATTCGCAGACGATATAGTTCTGATTGATGAGACTCGAGGGGGTGTGAATAATAAATTAGAGGTGTGGAGACAAACTCTTGAGTCTAAAGGGTTCAGGTTGAGCAGAAGCAAGACAGAGTATTTGGAATGCAAGTTTAATGACGTGAGGGTGGAGGATGAGGTGGTAGTGAAGTTGGAATCACAGGTGGTATGTAAGAGGGATAGTTTCAAGTATCTCGGGTCCGTGATCCAGGGAAACGGGGACATTGACGAGGATGTCTCGCACCGTATAGGGGTGGGATGGATGAAGTGGAAGCTCGCGTCGGGGGTGCTGTGCGATAAGAAGGTGCCGCCCAAGCTTAAAGGCAAATTCTACAGGGTGGTAGTCCGTCCGGCCATGTTGTATGGAGCGGAGTGTTGGCCAGTTAAGAAGTCCCACATCCAAAAAATAAAGGTGGCAGAGATGCGGATGTTGCGCTGGATGTGTGGGCTGACTAGAGGGGATAGAGTTCGGAACGAGACTATCAGGGAGAATGCTGGTGTGACCCCGGTGGAGTGCAAGATGCGGGAAGTCCGATTGAGCTGGTTCGGTCACGTGAAGAGGAGGGGCATGGATGCCCCGGTTCGTAGGTGTGAGAGGCTGGCGATGGATGGTTTTAGGCGGGGTAGGGGTAGGTCGAAGAAGTACTAGGGTGAGGTGATTAGGCGGGATATGGAGCAGTTACAGCTCACCGAGGACATGACCCTAGATAGGAAAGTCTGGAGGATGCGAATTAGGGCAGAGGACTAGAGGACTAGGGCCAGTATGGGTCGCTTGTGTAGGGAATTCCGCGTCCCTTGTTCTACTACGAACCTGGGTGCTCTCCTTTGTTTTCTTTTACTTTTACTTTCACTTTCACTTTCACTTTTGGATGCCGTATTTATGTTATATATTTTTGTAACCTCGTTTGGTGTTTTGCTTTGTAATTGTGTGGAATCTTGTGTCTTGAGCCGGGGGTCTTTCGGAAACAGCCTTTCTACTTCTTTAGAGGTAGAGGTATGGACTGCGTACATCTTACCCCCCCCCCCCCAAACCCCACCAGGTGGGAATACACTGGGTTTGTTGTTGTTGTTGTTGTTGTATGTTCTAACAGATACTCACATTATAGGATTGGATATTTTCGGTGTAAGGAAGCAAGTCCAATTCCAATGGAAATGAAACATGCTTGTCCACCTTTCGCACAATGGAACCGTCATTCTGGAATCGCTTCGAACGAAAGACAGCAATGGAAGGGTCATTGTATAGCATCAGCTGCTTCTCGATTGAGACTTGCACCTTACATCTTTCACAAGTATATTTGATCTCTGGATCATCAAGTTTCTCAACTCTTGTGTCCAATGATGAATGTAAGCTGTTGGTATCTTTGATCTCTAAGCTCACGTCTATAAGAGGCTCGTAAGTGTTGGAGCAGTGGCCACAGTTACAACAGCGAAGCTGCAATTTTAGAAAGAGATATTTAACATTACAAACATCATATTTACAAGATACATATGAATTATAAGATAGTATTCTAGTATGCTTACCTTGCTGACAAGTCGGCCGCTAAAAACTTGTTGGACAATGTCATTACATCGGCTTTCAAACCTATTGAGAAAGCATTGCAAGAATTCGTGAGCATCTTCTTGCTGATACTTACGGAAACCAGACGAAAAATCTGTAATTTTTTCACAATGTTAAGGACCACAAACTACACAAACATTCATCATCATCCATCATATTTGGCAAATTATTTTCTATTCCACTCGTGTGTGTGTGCCAAATGGGGAATATCTCGTTAAACCATAAACAACACATGACTAAGGATACAACTCAAATTGTCGACAAGTTTCCAAGGCGAAAGAGAATCACCATCATAACCCAAGGAACTGCCAATAAGCTCTTTGAAAACGCAAATTAAACAGAAACCAATGTAACCTGCAACGACTATACAAAAACAAGAAATGAACAGAACATCAATAATAACTAAAAATGGAACAAAACAATAGATATCTTTGAGAAACAATTGTCCTTACAATCACATGGCACATGAGTGTTACACAGAAGGAGGTCAAACAAAGGCACCGTGTGCATGAAATATTGCAATACCACGTTTAGAAAGCATGTGTTGCCTAAGTTAACAAGTCCAGCACCCTGACAGAACAACAAAAATGACAAAAATATGAGAATCTTAACTGATACATTCATACAAATATACACAGATGATGCAAATATAACAAGTTTGATATTTTGGATTAATTGAGATGTTATACATATATACATACATTTAGTCGAGGTGCATGAAGCTAGCTCGGACACCACAGTCAATTAAGATGCCATAACAAAGACCAGAACAATTAATTAAAAAGTAGTTGCCTTGGCAGATGTATAGCATATTATAATTCATGTATAACTAGTCTATTATTTATGTGTATATTGATTATAAGAGTTTTAAAAGTCCATACCTTGTAAGTTTTTAACACATTAGGTGTCCACATATTTTCTTCATTTTCTCTTGCAAAATCACACTTGGCCTCAAGTGACAAGATGGGCTTGGCTTCAAAATCACATTTGGGCCCAGTTGAGGTAATGGGATTCACCCCAAAATCACATTTGGACTCAATTGTCTAGATGGGCTTAACCTCAAAATCATATTTGGGCCCAACTGAGGTAATGGGCTTCACCTCAAAATCGTATTTGGGCCCAACTGAGGTAATGGGCTTAACCTCAAAATCACATTTGGACCCAACTGAGGTAATGGGCTTCACCTCAAAATCATATTTGGTCCCAACTGAGGTAATGGGCTTAACCTCAAAATCATATTTGGGCTCAACTGATGCAATGGGCTTAGCATCAATAGGCCCATCATTAGCAGCAAACCATTCTAAGTCCACTGTATCTGAATCATCATCAGAAGTAGAACTATCAATCCAAGGATCAGAATCAGAAGATTCCACATGATGAGTTGATTCTAGAGACGAACCAATCAAATCCTTGAAAGAATCAACTGACTTAATAGGTGTGTGTTGATTTTTTTTTGTTCTCCGTAAGAAAAGTAACAAAAAAATGATGAAAATCAAGATTCGTTTTTTTTTTTTTGAAAAAAAAATATCAAGATTTTTGTGTAAAGAATGGGATTCTAAGGATTTTTAAGACAAAAGTATTTTTTGTAATGACGAGGAAAACAACATATAGAATGGGGGTTTATATAGAAAATGAAATCAAGAAATAGGATTTTTGTTTTGGAAAGTAAATTAATATTTGTCTTTTGTTACTGAAGTTTTGAAGTATTTAGAATTTGGAGAGTTGGTTGGAAGTTACAATATAGTGAGGAGCGGATTTTCATAATTGAATGGATTTGAAAAGGGAGGGAAGGAAGCTAAATCCTCATGTATATACATGTACATATCATATCATAAAAATATATATCATATTACCTAAATCTTCTCTTATACACATATCATATACTCTTGAGTTTCATTTTACTTGGATCCTATATTAATAGTAAGTAAATTTGCTAAGTAGGAAAGTTAATTCTCATGCATACACATATGCATACCATAACATATATATATATATATATATATATATATATATATATATATATATATATATATATATATATATATATATATATATATATATATATATATATATATATATATATATATATATATATATATATACACACACACTCTTGAGTTTCATTTTACTTGGATCCTATATTAATAGTAAGTAAATTTTCTAAGTAGGAAAGTTAGTTAATTCTCATGCATACACATATACATACCATATATATATATATATATATATATATATATATATATATATATATATATATATATATATATATATATATATATATATATATATATATATATATATATATATATATATATATATATATATATAAATATATCATATTATCTAAATCCGTTCTTATTAAAATATCACCTACTCTCTCCGTTTCATTTTACTTGGATTATCCATTACTAATAGAAAGTTTATTTGCTAAGTGGGAAAGTTAGTTAATTGTAGATTAGGCTAAGTCTGCATGCATAAACATGTACATAACAGGGACTGTCAAATAGATAGAAATAGAAGATGAGTTTACCAGGGAAATCAACTCAGTATCTTTCAGGAATTGGAAATCGAGATGGTGTCTTCGTCAACAAAGCAACCATTCTTTCGATGTAGATGGTTTTCATTATGCATCCAGTTTAAATATGATTCATCCAACCACTCCATATGCATGCATGGAAATTTGAGGAGTTCATAGCATTAGGCGTTCCTGGATTGTATGCCTCAACAGTCTGTCTGCGACCAAAAAGAAAATCTCATGTTAGATTTTTGAAAATAGGTCTTTCATTCTCATTATATTTATTACAAAAAAAAAAAAGACTAGATAGAGAAATGGCAAGGATGAAATATGGACTATGGACTCTTTGAAGGACCAATTAAAATTAAGTTGTGGACAGGGAACTTTAGAGAGGCAAATTAACTATTGTATGAACAAAAACTATAAGTTTGAATGACTAAGTTATTTAGAAACCAATATGGATTGTGATAGGATAGTTAATATTCAAGTTATGTGCGCAAAGGCAATTTTTTTAGCCAAAATTTCCTAGGGGACGTTTCCTTTAAAAATATACTAAAGGAGACAAAAAGCTCGATCGGGTTTGAGTGACTTATTAGATAGCTGGCTGTCAAGAAGTTGCATGTCAAAAAAATGAAAATAGCCAAAAGAGGATGTTGAGATAAATGTGTGAACATACTAGAAAATACAAAATTAGGAACAAAGATATCAGGGACAAGGTAAGAGTGGTCCCTGTTATGGACAAGATGAGAGAATAAAAATTAAATTATTCAGATATGTGAAGAAGAGATGCACACATATCTCAATAAAGAGGTGTGAGAGGTTGATTATGAAGGGTATAAGGAGAGGTAGAAGTAGGCCGAAGAAAGAATTTTGAAAGAGGTAATTAAACAAGACATGGCTGATCTACAGCTTACCAAGAACATGACGCTAGGTAAAAGATATGGAGGCCGGAGATTAGAATTAAAGGTTAATATGTACTATTTGTTATTTCTACGATTCTATTCTTCATTGTTTTTAGTATGGCTTCTTCATTACCGTATTTGTTTCACATACTTGACTGAATCAACAATATATCAGAAACAACCTCTATACCTTTATCCACAATCTTGTTGAGTTCATGGGAGTCTGACGAGTTTATAGCACCAGTTGGTTCATGAATTCATGAGCATCTTCTTGTCGGTACCTACAGAAGATAGACTGAGAAATCTGATATTGTCACAAAGTTAAGGACCACAAACAACACAACCATTCATTATCATCCATAGTATTACGCATAGTATTCTCTATGTACTTTGTTATGAATCGGAATAAAGCAAACCACAAGCAAAAATAAAAGACAAGAACACACAAATTTATGTGGAAACCCTTGTGGGAAAAACCACGGACAGAGGCAAAGGAATTTCACTATGAAAGGAAAGGAGTACAATGTAGAGCACGACGTAATTTCTGAATGTTCAAAACCGACCCACTAATTGGACTTATATAGTATGTCCGTACAAATAGGTCATAGGCCCAATCCTACGCCCATTAAAAATCACAAACATGGGGCGCATCGCAAAACTTTCGGGGACAGATCAAAAAAATTTGGGTCACAACTCTAACAATTTCCAACTTGACACGATTCTGATTCAGAACTCAAATCCATTTCAAGAAAACTCTCTACCTCTTACACAAAAGCCCTAAGGGCACATCTTAATAGCTGACACCAACCAAGTTCAAGCAATGCTCAATCTTGGCACTTGGTAGTGTCTTGGTCATGATATCAGTAGG
This sequence comes from Capsicum baccatum var. pendulum, assembly GCA_030864225.1. Taxonomy (NCBI): domain Eukaryota; kingdom Viridiplantae; phylum Streptophyta; class Magnoliopsida; order Solanales; family Solanaceae; genus Capsicum; species Capsicum baccatum. Next base: position 129,465,097 of record CM061558.1, read on the forward strand.
GTTATCATGGGTACTAAACTTTCTTACCACAATATCACCACGAGCTATAATTTCACGCACAAAATGATACCGTGCATCAATATGTTTTGTCCTCTCATGAAGCATCTGATCTTTTTTAAGGAAGATCGCACTCTAACTATCACAAAAGACCATAGTAATTCAAAAGTCTTTGCTAAGTTCATGTTCACCAAATAGACCATTCAACAAAATAGCTTCCTTGAAAGCCTCTGTAATAGCCATGTACTCTGCCTTAGTAGTTGACAAAGCAACCGTAGTCTGTAAAGTAGCTTTCCAACTGATAGCACAACTACCAATGGTGAAAATATAGTCTGTAAGGGACCTCCTTTTATCATTGTCTCCTGTAAAATCAGAATCAACATACCCGATCAGTCCATCTCTATTTCTCCCAAACTATAAAAAAACATCAGCAAATCCATACAAATATCTGAAAATCCATTAAACTGTTTTCTAATGTTCTTTGCCAGGAATTACCATGTATATGCTAACTACACTGATAGCATATGTTAAAATTGGTCGAGAACACACCATCGCATACATAAGAGACCCGACAGCACTAGAGTATAGAACTCGAGACATCATCTGTCTTTGGAGATAAAGTGGCTGAGAGTTTGAAGTAAGCTGCTAATGGAGTACTAACAGGTTTGGCATTTCCCATATTGAACCTATGAAGCACTTTCTTAATATACCTTTTCTGACTCAAGTATAACTTGCACTTTTCTCTATCCCTCAGACTTTCTATGTCAAGAATCTTCTTTGCTGCTCCTAGATCCTTCATCTCAAACTCCTTGCTAAGTTGGGCTTTGACTTTTATTATCTCTCTCATATCCTTTGCTCCAATCAACATATATATACATGAGAAGATACATGAATGGACCACCACTTACCTCTTTAAAGTAGACACAACTATCATAACTACTCCTTCGAAACATATGAGAGGTTATAAAAGAGTCAAACCTCTTATACCATTGTCTAGGCAAATGTTTTAAGCCATAAAGAGACTTTTTCAGCAAGCATACATAGTCCTCATTTTCTGAAACTACAAAGCCCTCTGGTTGCTGCATATAGATGTCCTTCTCAAGTTCTCTATGTAAGAATGCAGTTTTGACATCCAATTGCTCAAGCTCAAGATTATGCATGTCCACAATACCGAGCAAAGCTCGAATCGAACTATGCTTTACAACTAGATAAAACACATCTGTGAAGTCAATACCTGGAATGTAGCATTAAGCAACTAGGCTTGTTTTGTACCTAGCATATTCAACTCCCGATGTTACTTCTTTCCTTTTAAATGCCCACTTATAAAGGACAACTTTCTTATCTTTAGGTAATTTCACCAGATCTAATGGGCCATTCTTATGAAGTGATTCCATGTCCTCCTGTATAAAATTCATCCATCGGCCAAAATCATTACAACTAACTTCCTCTGACCAAGAAGAAGGTTTTTCACCAGAATCAATACCTTCTACTACATTCAATGCATAAGCAATCAAATCAGCTTTAACATACTTCTGAGGAGGTCTAATATCTCTTCTAGGCCTGTGTTTAGTAATAGAATATTGTAGCATCACTGGTGAAGAAGAAATAGTATCACATTGTAGCTCCGTGCTAGATTGAGAAGTAGGCACTGGTGTAGGCTATGCTCCAATTGCAATTTAATGTGGGTGCTTGAATTTTGCTGATTCATGTCACTAATCTCATATGGAGGCAAAGAACTAGATTCGGAGAGAGCCCAAAGCATGGGAGTTTCATCAAACACAATATCCTTGCTAATTATGACCTTTCTTCTTTCTGGACACTAAAGCTTATAACCTTTAACACCAAGCTTATAACCCAAAAATAAGCACTTGAAAATTTTAAGTTCCAACTTTTCATTATCAACATGAGGATAAGCCAAACATCCAAATATTCTCAAATTAGAATAACTAGCAAAAGTACCAGACCATACCTCTTGTGGAGTCTTTTTATCAATTGCGACTAAGGAAGAGCGATTAATAAGAAGACCAGTTGTGGAAGCAGCTTCGACCTAAAAAGATTTGGGTAAACCAGCATTACAGAGTATACAACTCATCTTTTCCATTATAATCCTATTCATTCATTCGGCCACACCATTCTGCTGTAGTGTATGATGAACTGTAAAGTGCCTCAAAATTCCTTCTGACTTGCATAAAACATTAAATTCATTAGAACAGAACTCTAAACCATTATGAGTCCGAAGGTGTTTTACTTGTTTCCCTATTTGTTTTTCAATCATAGTCTTCCACTCCTTGAAAGTAGGCAACACATCATTCTTTTGCTTTAGGAAGAACACCCAAAGTTTTCTAGAATAGTCATCAATAATAGTCAAAAGATAATTAGCACCTCCTCTAAAAGGACCTCAGAGATCAGAATTAATGTAATCAAGTGTACCTTTAGTTTAGTGGATGCCTTTAGTGAATCTGACCGTAACGCCCCACATTTCAAGCTACAATATAGATTATGATTCTGATTCGTTGATAATCCCAAAGCCATAAATCCTATGCCAATATGGCATGTTAATTATTAGCATAATATGTGAATCCTTTCAAGCTTGAATTTAGACCATAGAGGTCCTTCAACTCAAGGACGAGTTGAAACTATTTCAATCGATTAAGTTTTAGTGGATGTAGTAATTTGTATCAGCTTCAATAGACCATAACTCTCTCTATATATTGAATTATAGAGCCTATTATGTGTCAAATGATAGGTCTTTGAGTTAGTTTTCCAACGATACTAATTTTGCTAAAATCCGCCACCCGAGCAAGAAGTTATGACCTTTCAAAGTAGTATGCATCGCCTAACCAATCACACATAGCCACTGGAAAACGTAGGCGATAGCATAGGCGACGCCTATGTAAACATAGGCGATAGCATAGGCGGTGCCTATGTAAATATAGGTGATAGTATAGGCGGCGCCTATATAAACATAGGCGATAGCATAGGCGACGCCTATGTATAGGTTTCAAGTGACTTAAACACTCCATTTTTGGGGCAAAATGGTCCTTTTCCCGCCCTTATTTAACCATAAACATGAAATTCAGTTCCCAAAGATCCCAAAATACACCTTCATTCATCCAAATTGTTCAAGAACTCTCTCTAAGGTTTCAAAAAAAAAACAATTAGTTCAAGATTCAACCATGGGTTTTCAAAATAAATTGAAGATTTGGAATCTCCGCAACGTAGGCTTCAAGAAGCACCTATCATATTCGCATATAGAGGTACGTGGGGTTATCTCAAAAATCTCATGGGCTTACAAATTCATGTTTTAAAAATGAGGGTTTTGAAATTATGAATATAAACATGTTTCAAGCATCTTTATGTATTGATTTGGTCTTTAGGTCTATTTCCGAAGTGATTTGATATATTAAATATGCATATGTTTGTGATTCAAAGATGTTAACTTGAGAGCATGAATTACATGAAACCACTCTCTTGATATGAAATTGTTTGAAATTTTCACATGATGTGAATTGTTTGAAATCATCTTGACAAGCATGACATGAACTATTTATAATTTTTGACTTGCAAGGAGAGGGTTATTATGTTGAAATATGATGAATATAATGGTTGCATGAAGTAATGATGTGATATTGATGACTTGCAAGTCGGGTATGATGATACCCTACATAATATGATATGTGATTGAATCAGATGAAATTTGAATGCATTGATTTTACACGAGATAGGTAGATGCCCGAAGAAGGCATTTGAGTATAAGGGCTCATCGCTGGAAACCGTGTTTTCTGACATGGAAACTTGGTACCATGCTTTGTGATCTTGCGTACCTGACTTTATGTCATTCCCAAATTGGTACTATGGTTAGGAGCCCTGCTTTGTGATCTTGTGTACTACCATTGGGTCAAGACACCCTGCTGTGTGATCTTGTGTGTATTCCCCTCACTTATACTCTAATATCAGCGGCAACTGAGGTTTGACAGTTGGTGTAAACATGATATGTAGGGTATTCCACCTAGTTCAGCTGCATTGCATTATTGTTGAAAACAATTACATTATGCCCATGTGTTTTCAAATGATTTGATATGAAACTGCTTTATAATGGTTCTCAACTATATTTTGTAAAAATATTATGTTTTGTTTTGATATCTCTGCGTACCAGTACTTTTGTATTGACCCCCTTCCTTCCCAAGTTTGGAGACACAGTCTAGGGGCCCGAAAAATCAGTAGATTTCCTCAAACAGATTTGCAGAGTCACTTGGTGAGCCTTCTATATTTTGGAAGGCCTGATATCTGGCATTTTAATTTATCATTTATTATTTTTGGGTCTACTGGGGGCCTTGTCCCAGTTTTTAGATAGATATTGTTTTTTGGTCTTGTAATAGAGATTTCACAGACGTTATAGAGATGTTGTGTTGAGATTGTGGGACATTATTCCCCATTATTGCTTTCGTATGATTCCTGACCATGTTTCCATAATATTGTTTATCTTCCATATTTCTTTTTCATATAAGTCATGTGCATGATTACCAGATAGATAAGGGGTGTTTCGGGCCTTGATGGTTCAGAATACTCATCACGGCTAGGGCCTCGGTTTGGGTCATGACACTAACTCTCTTTTGCTTCCCAAAAATGAAGTGCTCACAAAACTCCAATTTGGTATTACTCTGGTCATCAAGAAGTCCTCTCCTGCTAAGTGTTAGGTTCAAGGTGTATATGTGAATGGAAAATAGAGAGAAAATGGTGGAGAAAAGGGAGACATCAATTTGAAAAGTGTACTCCCAAATTAGAAAGTTCACTATTTCTCCCACATTGGTGGGAGAAGATAACTTGTAAGTGTTTATAATGAGGAACACTAACTCCACATGGATAGTGAGTCAAGAACTAGGTGATGCCTCACTCAGTCGTCATTGCTCGCTCGGCTCGAATTTGGATTTGAATTTGAAAAATGATCCATCGATAAGATCTAAGTTTTTAGACAAAATCTATTTGGAAATTGTTTACAAGTGAAAATTTAATCTAAAATCTGGTAGTATTAATTTTCTCCAAATGGACGCCATTCCAACACATACGCAATGCATATCACGAAGGGACGCGACCCTTCGAGAAGAGGCACACTATTTCGTATTGTAGGGTGATATGTGACCGTATACGTAGTGCAGGTATACGACCTGTGGTGCATACGTAGCACAGTTGCTCACTGGAATCTGCAAAACATCACATACAGCCACAGTCCAGGTGCATCTCCAGTGCAGTCTCAACGTAGGGATGTGACTGTTGCAGAAAAGGTGCCTTTTGTGAACCAATGCATCCTTTCTGAAAGGATACACTTTAGGCTATAAATACCTGATATTTCCTCAGGTGTTGGTATCAATTTTGATAGCAAAAACTCTCTTGTTATTATCAAAAACTCTGTATGATCATTAAGCTATTGAGTGAGTTCATTGAATCCAACAATTTGAGGTACTGCTATTGTTCGGATTGAACTCCATTTTATCGGGTACAATGAGGGGAATTATTCCTTAAGGACACTCCGTGAAGTTGGGGGACTTGTCCTTAAAATTCTGTTTCATCTTTTTTTATGAAATTTAACACTCTTTTTGGATAGATTATTCATAATCTTGTATTGAAGGTGTTAAGAAACTTCATAAGTGTTCTTGTTTTGTACATGAAATTGTGGTGAAGTTATTGTCGCATTTATACAGATTCTTGTACCCAAAATACATACAAGATAACACTAAGTTCAGCCATCCCGTTTTCACTCATAAGCCCCAGGCGCATATGCCAAAATTTAGCAATATCATTTTTTGACAGAGAGGAGGTAGAAGCAGTTGTATCACTTGTAACCGTAGATCCTTGCAAGACATACAAATTTGTAGTCTTTCTCTGTCCATTCACACAATAAGAGCACCTTAAGTAACCTTCAGGACTCCACCTTCACCAGTGTACCTATACCGCTCGAATCAAGGGTACTTAAGGAAAAAAGATTTCTCTTTAGGTCTGGGACATATCGCACATCACCAAGAGTCCTCACAACCCCATCAAACATCTTAATTCTAATTGTTCCAATACCAACTATCTTACAAGGTGTGTTAGTTTCCATCAACACAACACCTTTAGAGACTGTTTCATATGTTGTAAACCAATCCCAATTGCGAAACATATGAAATGTGCAAGCTGAATCAAGAATCCAATCCTCACAAGGTTTGGTGTTACCATTAGAAACTACCGAGAGTTATCTATCACTATTGTCGTCTTCAATAAAATTAGCTTCACCGGACTTCTCTAGTTGGTTTTCCTTCAGTTTTGGAGTTTCTCTTTTCTCTCTATTTTGTACCTTATAACACTCGAATTTGATATGGCCCTTCTTCTTGCAGTAATTACAAGTTTTGTTTCTATTTCTAGATTTAGACCTAAACCTGTCATTACCTCCAAAATTCCTCTCACGTGTCATTCCTCGAACAATGAGACCATCTCCTTGAGTCTCTGACCCATTCACAAGATGCTTCATCTTTTCTTTATATAACAAGGTATCATAGACTTCATCTATAGTAAGGGTGTCATGATTATATAAAATCATATCCCTAAAGGTTGTGTATGATGCAGGCAGCGAACATAACAAAATCAACCCTAGTCTTCCTCATCATACTTAACCTCTATAGTCTCTAAATCAGAGAAGATTTCCTTAAGGAGAGATAAGTGATCCTCTAAGGACGCAAACTTAGACATACAATGGGAATAAAGTCGTCATTTGAGATGCAACTTACTTGTTAGGCTCTTCATCATACATAAAGATTACAGTTTCAACCACAACGCAGCGACAATGGTCTTCTTCAAAACATCTTGTAGAATCCGATTGGATAAATGAAGGTTCAAAACATCCTGTAGAATCTGATTGGATAAATGAAGGTGGATCTAAGATAGAGCCTTCCAATCCTTACACTGTTTGCCCTCGTCCAACCACGATGAGGGAATCTTATCAAACCGTAATAGAGCATCGTCCAAATCCATCTGCGCTAGCACAACCCACATCTCAACCTGCCATAACGAAAATCTGGTGTTGCAATCCAATAATGGAATATCATACTTTATGCTAGTTATTCCCGAAAAATAATCAAATTGGCTCAGATACTAGTTTGTTATGAATCGGATGGAATAAAGAAAACCACAAGCAAAAAGAAAAGACAAGAACATATAGATTTACGTGGAAATCCTTGCAAAAAAAACCACGGGCAGAGGCAAAGGCAGAGGAATTTTACTATGAAAGGAGAGGATTATAATGTGGAGCACGATATGATTTCTGAATGTTCAAAACCGACCCACTAATTGCACTTATATAGTATGTGTGTACAAATAGGTCCTATGCCCGATCCCTATGCTACCACCACAAACCCATTGAAATTCACAAACATGGGTTGGGAAACAGAAAAGGGTTCAGAAATCACACTGGGCTCAAACCCAAAACCAACAGCCACATAAGGGGTCACATAGGATAAGGTAGATCCGGGATCAAATAACACACAGACATCATGGGAAAAGATTTATAACGTACCGGTAACAACATTTGGGGAAGCTTCCACCTCCTGCCGGTTGGTCAAGGCATATAATCGGTTGTGACTGCTTCCAGCAGCTGATGTGGTGCCCTTCTGAGATGGGGGTGGCGCTGTGGAATTGCCCTAAAACTTCACACCACCAGATGTGTTGACCAACCGCCAGGAGGCGGAAGCTTCCCCAGATGTTGTTACCGGTATGTTATAAATCTTTTCTCGTGATGTCTGTGTGTTACTTGATCCCAGATCTACCTTATCCTATGTGACCCCTTATGTGGCTGTTGGTTTCGGGTTTGAGCCCAGTGTGATTTCTGAACCCTTTTCTGTTTCTACCCCGGTGGGGGATTCTTTTGTTACTAGAAGGGTATATAGGGGTTGTGTGGTGACTGTTGGTAGTCGGGATATGGTGGCAGACCTTATAGAGTTGGACATGGTTGAATTTGATGCTATATTAGGGATGGATTGGCTCCATTCATGCTATGCCATATTGGATTGTAGGACCCATAGAGTTACCTTTTCTTTCCCGAATGAACCAATGATAGAATGGGAGGGACATTCTTTAGCACCCAAAGGGCACTTTATATCTTATCTCAGAGCCCGAAAACTCATTTCTAAGGGTTGCTTGTATCACCTTATTCAAGTCAAGGACTCTAAAGTTGAAAATCCTCCTCTTCAGTCTGTCCCTGTGGTGAATGAATTTCCAGAAGCCTTTCCCGAAGATCTCCCAGGGATACCCCCTGATAGGGAGATAGAGTTTGGTATTGATGTGTTGCCAGATACCCGTCCCATTTCTATTCCGCCATATAGAATGGCTCCCGCAGTGCTAAAAGAGTTGAAAGAGCAGCTAGCAGACCTCCTAGATAAGGGATTTATACGCCCCAGTGTATCTCCTTGGGGTGCACCTGTACTTTTCGTGCAGAAGAAAGATGGTTTCCTTCGTATATGCATAGATTACCGCCAGTTGAATAAGGTCACAATTAAAAACAACTATCCTCTTCCTAGGATTGATGATCTTTTTGAACAGCTTCAGGGTGTTAGATGTTTTTCAAAAATAGACCTTCGTTCGGGTTATCATCAGTTGAAAGTTAGGGAGTCAGACATTCCCAAAACATCTTTCCGAACCCGATATGGTCACTATGAGTTTCTTGTCATGTCCTTCGGGTTAACTAATGCCCCTGCAGCCTTCATGGATCTTATGAATAGAGTTTTCCATCAGTTTCTTGACTTATTTGTATTGTATTTATTGATGATATTCTGATTTATTCTAAGAGTAAGGAGGATCATGTCGATCACCTCCAAATCATTCTTCAGACCCATAAGGATCATCGGTTGTATGCCAAATTTTCCAAGTGTGAGTTCTGGTTAGATGCTATTGCCTTCTTAGGGCATATTGTTCCCAGTGACGGGATTAGAGTGGACCCCCAGAAAGTTAAGGCAGTGAGGAAAATGGCCCAGACCCACGACTCCAACCGATATTCGGAGCTTTTTGGGTTTGGCAGGTTATTACAGAAAGTTTGTAGAGAGTTTTTCATCCATAGCGGCCCCACTCACTAAACTGACTCAGAAAAAGGTAAAGTTTGTGTGGTCTGATTTATGTTAAGATAGTTTTGAGAAGGTGAAAGACAGACTGACCACTGCACCTATTTTGACTCTTCCCGAGGGTATTGATGGTTTTGTGGTTTACTGTGATGCATTCCGTGTGGGACTGGGCTGCGTTTTAATGCAACATGGTAAGGTGGTAGCTTATGCATCTAGGAAATTGAAGGTGCACGAGCGAAACTACTCTACTCATGATTTGGAGTTAGCGGTTGTGGTGTTTTCCCTTAAGATTTGGCGGCACTACTTGTACGATGTTCATGTTGATATCTTCACTGATCACAAGAGTCTGCAATATGTTTTCTCGCAGAAAGAATTGAATCTAAGGCAGAGACGGTAGTTGGAACTTCTAAAAGACTATGATATGAGCCTGCATTACCATCCGGGCAAGGCAAATATTGTAGCCGACGCCCTCAGCAGGTTGTCTATGGGCAGCCTTTCTCATGTAGAAGAAGAAAAGAAAGAGATGGTGAAGGATATTCACCTCCTTACGAATTTGGGAGTGTGACTGTTAGATTTCGAAGACGGAGGGGTGATTGCTCATGAGTTAGCTAAGTCATCCCTTTGTGCTGAATTGAAGGAGAAGCAGGTTAAAGATTCCATCTTGATGCAAATCAAGAAAGATGTGGGTCAACAGAAGGTGATGTCTTTTGAAATTGGTGGTGATGGCATTTTGTGGTTTCAGGGTAGATTATGTGTTCCGAATGTCGACGGGCTTCGAGAAAGAATTCTTGATGAAGCTCACACCTCGAGGTATGTTGTTCATCCTGGTTCTACTAAGATGTACCATGATTTGAAATCTATGTTTTGGTGGAATAATATGAAGCGAGATGTGGCTAACTTTGTTTCTAAGTGCTTGAATTGCAAACAAGTGAAAGTAGAACATTTGAGGCCCGGAGGTACTTCCCAAGAAATAGCGTTGCCCTTGTGGAAGTGGGAAATGATCAATATGGACTTTATTACAGGACTTCCAAAGTCCCGAAATTAGTATGACTCTATATGGATGATTGTAGATAGGCTGACCAAGTCAGCTCACTTTCTGCCTGTCAGGACTAACTATTTGGAGGAAGGTTATGCTAATCTATTCATTGCAGAAATTGTCCGTTTGCATGGAGCGCCTGTCTCCATTATATCCGATCGAGGTACGCAGTTTTCTTCTCAGTTTTGGAGATCGTTTCAGAAAGGTTTAGGTACCCAGGTGAACTTAAGTACAACATTCCACCCTCAGACTGATGGGCAGGCTGAACGCACTATCCAGACCCTGGAGGACATGTTGAGGGCCTGTGTGATTGACTTTAAAAGTTGTTGGTTTGATCACTTGCCACTGATAGAGTTTGCCTATAACAACAGTTTCCACTCTAGTATTAAGATGGCACCTTTTGAGGCATTGTATGGTAGGAGATGTAGGTATCCAATAGGCTGGTATGAAGTAGGTGAGATGCAGATGTATGGGCCTGATCTTGTCCATCAGGCAATGGAGGAAGTGAAACTCATTAGGGAATGACTTAAGACAGCTTAGAGTCGTCAGAAATCCTATGCCGATGTCAGAAGAAGAGAGTTAGAGTTTGAGATTGGAGATTGGGTTTTCCTCAAAGTTTCTCCCAAGAAGTGAGTTATGCATTTCGGGAAGAGGGGTAAGCTAAGTCCTCGCTAAATAGGCCCATATCAGATTGTAATAAGAATAGGTGGAGTTGCGTATGAATTAGAATTTCCTGCAAGTTTGGGTTCTGTTCATCCAGTATTCCACATATCCATGTTGAAGAAGTACATCGGAGATCACTCTTTGGTGGTGCCCATTGATGAGATCAAGGTGGGCGATTCCTTGTCTTGCAAGGAAGAGTCCATGGAAATCCTAGATCGACAAGTGAGAAAATTGAGGAGTAAAGAGATAGTCTCAGTTAAAGTGTTATGGCAAAATCAGAAAGTTGAAGAAGCAACTTGGGAGTCGGAGCATGACATGAAAGTGAGATACCCAAGCCTATTTGAACCAGCAAATAACGAATTGGAAGGTATACTTCTTGCTTTATGTTTCCTTCTATGTGTGAATCTGCTTGAAATCGTGCGTGACTGTTCCCTCGTCATCATTCAGGGATGAATGATCCCAAGGGGGGGATAATGTAACGCCCCGTAAAAGTTATGCATGTATTAGACTGGAATATCTGAGCTTTAGACTTAAGTTTTAAATTCTTCTAAGTATTGAAATGACTTAGACTCATTCTTAGCTGGCAACCTTCGGGATACAACTTCTCAACCTTCCCGACCTTCATTTTTGGATTTTTTTGTTGCGTTACGATGGGGCAAGGTTGTAGTACGTCTCGGAGAAAATTCAAAATTTTTGGACAAGCCTAAGGCCTCTTTTGGATTTCGATCCAGTGGCAGCGCGCGATTAGCCCGCGCCGCCTGCTGGATCGCGCCCGGCCAAAATGTTCAGTCCATCCGGATTTTTAATGGCATTTCCGTAAATACTCATTCTCCTATCAACTTAAACATGGGATTAAATCCCTAAAGAGCCAAAATATCATTATATTCTTCAAATTTGCTCAAGAACTCTCCCTAGGGTTTCAACATTAAAACCCAAGCAACTCAAGATTTAACCGCGGGTTCGTGAAACAAATTACAGATTTGGAATCCTCTCGACGTAGGCTTCGATAGACACCCAAAATTTGTGGAGAACAAGGTACGCGGGGTTTTTCCTAAATTCTCATGGGCATAGAAAAATCATGTTTTAGAATGGGATTTTAAACTATGTATATATATTTATGTAGAAGATGTTTTAACATCATTGTTTTGGTCTTTTGACCATTTCCAAAGTGATTTGACAGTTTATATACATATATGAATGAATGTGTTTCAATTTTGAATACATGAACTTGCTAAAGACATTTGACCACCAGGTGTTTGATGAAATTTCTTCATGAATTGAACTTTAAGTTTCGGAATATGAAATCCTTTACATCAGTTACATGTTTTGGTGGTCTAAACTATGTTTTGAATGAAAGCTCTTGCTTAATACATTATGGCTCAGAAAGATCATGACTTGCAATGTCTTGGTATGACGATACCAATTCAGACTAATGCCATATCACACTCAGACTAATAGACATTTCGGACTTTCATAATTTTAGACATTCAGAATGTTGCATGTACAGAAAAGGTTAAAAATGGGCATACAGAGGTGTTAGGTGGTTCCCCGAAGAGGGCTTGAGTTCAAGCGACTCATTGCCTAAAACCGTGGTTTGCCAACCCGGGTATACTATTATGCACTGACTTAAATGTCCTGTGGCGTATCAGACTCAGACACTCCAACCCTTGCGGCACACTTGGGTTGGGGGCTTCCCCGCCGAGTCAATAGCGGATTCCATACAGCCCGTGGAATATCATACTTGTAGGGAAATACCACCTAACTCAGAATTAAAACACAGATCATGATTTGAAATGAACAGACAGGTTACATGTTTTCAGAAAGTGCCCATGTATTTTTCAGAAACAGTTTTATACATGATGTCTTGATGAAAAATTGCTTTCACTTAATATGAATATATATATATATATATATATATATATATATATATATATATATATGTTCCATGATATTATTTTTGGATTGCTTCGCATGTCAGTACTTTTGTGCTAACCCCCCTCCTTCTAGGTTCTGAGGCACGGTCTAGGGGTCCAGCTACTCAGTAGACATTCTCGGATTTGCAGACTTTATCTCGCAGTGGTGAGCCTTCTATTATTCGGAAGGCCTAATTATGTCAGACATTATCTTATTTATTATGTTTTTGGTTTACTGGGGGCCATGTCCCAGTTTCTTTTCAGATAGATGTTTGTGTTCTTAGTAGAGATTTCGCAGACTGATGTCAGATAGTATTATTCAGAAATGTTGCAGAACTTGACCATGTTTTCCGTACTCAGTTTCAATTCCGCATTTTATTATGATTACGAATGTTGTGCATGATAACCAGATAGAGAATGGGTATTCCGGGCCTTCATGGTTCGGGATGTTCGTCACAACTAGGGCCTAGGCTCGGGTCGTGACAGCAACTTCAACAAAAACAATGACAAAATAGATGTAAGGTTATATTCTTCAAACTTTTCTGTAGGGATTTTCCCCTTCCTATATCTCTCCATAATATTGTCCACCACTATTTTCATATAGTGAATTTCAAGTTGGGAATAGTCAACGAGGCTTGAAACCATGTTTTAGAGAGAATATTCATCTTTACTGCTTCTTCATAACTAAGAAAAGAGAGTATTTTTTGAATGAGACATTCTGGTATTACGTCAGGTATAGCTCTCCTCATGGTCAGGTGTTGGAGGCTGCAAAACTAAGTAATCAGATTATTGATTACTTTGAAATTAGGAAAAGGGTATGACGAAAAAAGCAGAAAATATCTTCATACACTATACCTTTTACAGCATCCAAAGAGCAATGTGAAGCTAATTAATCAGAAGGAAAAGTTTATGAGAACCCGTAAGAGTTGCAAAAATCAAACTGGTCAATAGGTGCTTTTCCATCCTTATATCTCTCCACGATTTTTCTGTCCCTGTGTCTTTGCCACTGAATCGATTCTGAGTTCCAAGTTGGGAAGAGTATTTTGTGAATCACACATTCCGGTAATATGTCTGATGTAACTGCGGCACCGACTCCCCTTCTCATCTTCATGGCCTGAAATTTTCCATGATACAAAACCCTATATGTGCATTGGGAATTCAAAGATTGTGGTATTTGCAGGAATTCACATCCTTGACCTATATGTGAATAGTAAAAATAAATAAAACCAATTCTAACCATTAAATTGTTCTGGTATATGAAATTTGACATGGTTTCATCTATTTATAGATGTGTAAATGTTAGACCGCAAATTTATATTGTACGAATTATTAATGTTTGCCTTGTTTCTAGAAAAAACTTTCATAGATTGAGTCCAAATAAGAGGAGCTACAAATATCAAAAGAGTAAGATGAGTTCTGTTATTAGCAGCTTTTTCAGTGTAGTTTTTTAGCTATAAAACAGGTAGACTGATTATATGTTATATTCCGGGGATTGATTGAAACAGAACAGTTAGCTGAAACGAACAAAGAAGGATTTAATAGGTTTTCAATTTCATAATCATCCAAATCTTACAATTGTTTGGACTATTTCCGTCAACTGTCCAAAGTCAGGCAGTAGAGATAGGCATACCTAAAATATCCAATACAGATATCTGTAAACTTCGGCAGAGAGAAATACCAATCACGATATATGAGTTACCAATTCATCTTTTGAACGACATCTATAAGCCAAAAAGACGTACAACAAATTCACATGAACTACAAAGAAAACAGAAAACCAAACATACTGTCGCTGTAGCTTAATATTTCCCAACATAATCGTGTTTGATAAAAGACTATTTTAAATAAATAACTGACAGGAAAACTTAAATTTGAAGCTCATAAGTATCTAGGATCTAACCTGAATGAAAAATACAAATGAATAAGTGCATTTTCAATTTGTATTAGAATAAACTGGATCACCAATTAAATAAAATATAATATCTATCCATCTCATGAGGGTTCCTTGTTGACAGCTTCTCTCTTTTGTGTTCCACAGGATCCCAACTCCTGTTCTTTCTGTCAAATTTGTAGGTTTTTACTTTTTTAAGTTGACTATACCGAGGTTTGCTTCAATGAGAAGTCGACTGACTCGAATTCTTCAAATACATCAAACGATCTATGAAACATGTAACCATTTCTCTTTTTGATTGCAGGTTAAGTCTCCGAGGATGACAAGTCCATAGCAAAGCATCCAGAAATGTTAGGAACTCCTCATTCTGCCATGTAGAAATGACATTTAAAACGCCCACTTGGGGGGTACCAACTCCGTTATCCAGTTGCCAATCATTCATGTTGATCCTACTGCAGCCGGGAAAATAAAGGGAAACTTGAGACCAACAGGTCGAATTTGATAGAAACTTCCTCAACTTACCAAACCATGCAGCATTTACATTGCTGTTGCAGAAAAGATCGATTTTTGAGTGTTTCAATTGGTTTGACTCTCTTCCCAATTTAAGTTCAGGAATTTGAATTCCCCTATATTCAATTGACATCAAATTTGTTGCATCAATCTCCGTTATTCCATCACAATTCCAAAGCTTCAAGATCTTCAACGATTGACTCTTGCAAATGTTAAACCTTCCCAACCCCCTGTCAGAAACATTAGCTATCATCAAACTCTCGAGGAACTGAGATCTAGAAGTAAGATGCTGGAGAAATCCATCAGGAATATGATATCCTTTACACTCGATTGATACCAAATTTGGAGCATCAATCTCCTTTATGCCAAAACATGTCCGAAGCTTCAAGATCTTCAAGAATTGACTCTCGAAAGTGTTGAACCTTTCTGACCCACATGAAACATCATATAACATCAAACTCTCGAGGAATTGCGATGTAGAAATAAGGCGCTGCAAAAATCCATCAGATATATACACATCTGATAGTTCTAAAGATTTCAGATTCTGACATTCGACATCATCCAATCCTTCCGGAAAACCAGAATAAGACAAGTGTTCAAGAATTGGTGTTTGGATTTTAAGACGCTGGGTTTTATGTGCCTTAATTGAAACTAACTTGATCTTTTGAAGATTCAACAACTCAATCTTTTCCAACCCCTGACAATACTCAAGGATGAAAGAGACAATCAAGGGGCAACTATTAATTAGAGTTTGAAGCATGTTTTCATCTAATGTTACATGAGATAGTGTAACGCCCCGTAAAAGTCATGCATGTATTAGACTGTAATTTCTGAGCTTTAGACTTAAGTTTTAAAATTTTTCTAATTGTTGAAATGACTTAGACTCATTCTTAGCTGGCAACCTTCGGGATACAACTTCTCGACCTTCCCGACCTTCATTTTTAGATTTTCAAGTTGTGTTACGATCGGGCAATATCATAGTACATCTCGGATAAGTTTTGGAATTTTTCGGAATGCATAAGGCTGCGTTTGGATTTCAAAACAGTAGCAAAACGCATAGCCTATTGCCCAGTTTTTTTCAGCATTTCAGGGTCAACTTCAAACGATCATAACTCTGTGTATATAACGAAATGTGTGAGATATAATATATCAAACGAAAGATCTTTGAGTCCTATTTTAAATGCAGTTGGTTTCATCCAATTTGAATATATCAGTAAAATGTTATAATCGATTTACTCCAGCCTATCAAACTGTCAACTGAGGGACAGATTTGACCTTAATTGTTCCTTAGGGGTATTTTGGTCATCCTCCACCCCTATATATACCACCAATACGGGATTTAATCCCTCAAACACCATAATACACATGTTTTCCTCAAGATTGCTCAAGAATTCTCCTTAGGGTTTCAAAATAAAAACCCAAATAGTTCAAGATTCGACCGTAAGTTTTCAAAGATAATTACATATTCGGAATCACCAATCCGCAAGCTTCAAGAAACATCTATTATCCTTGGAAATAGAGGTACGCAGGGTTTTCCCTAAAATCTCATGGGCATAGAAATCATGTTTTAAGTATCGGGTTTTCGAATTCATGTGCATACTCATGTTTTAGAAGCTTTAATGATATTGTTTTGGCCTTTTGGCTTCCCCCAAAGTGGTTTGAAAATTATATGTATATGTATATATGTGTTTGTCCTGAAATATGAATTTAAAGCATGATTTTCATGGAACCCCTCTCTTAATGTAAATTTTTCCATGTTTCACGTAATATAAATTGTTTTGAAAGACATCTTGAAGAAAAGAAATTATGATATGAAGTGTTTTGACTTTTGCTATGTTTGAAATACGATTCTTGAACACGAAAGAGAGGGTTGTGAATGTTGAATATGCATGTAATGAAAGAATGCATGGTTTTGTCAAGATGCACATGACCACTATATGTTTGATAAAAGTTTTACATGAATTGAACTTTAAGTTTCGGAATATGAAATCCTTTACATCAGTTTCATGTTTTGGTGGTCTAAACTATGTTTTGAATGAAAGCTCTTGCTTAATACATTATGGCTCAGAAATAGGACTTGCAAGTTCTTGGTATGACGATACCAACTCAGACAAATGCCATATCAAACTCATACTAACAGACAAATCAGACTTTATCAGATTTACGTTTTAGAACTTCAGAATTATGCATGTTCAGAAAAGGCTAAAATAGGGCATAAAGAGAGCTTAGGTGGTTCCCTGAAGAAGGTGTGAGTTCAGACAACTATTTACCTAAAACCGTGGTTTGCCGATCCGGGTATATTATTATGCGCTGACTTAAATGTCCTGTGGCATATCAGACTCAGAGACTCCAACCCTTGCTGCACACTTGGGTTGGGGGCTTCCCCGCCGAGTCAATGTCGGATTCCATACAGCCCGTGGAATATCAGACTTGTAGGGGAATACTACCTAACTCAGAAGTAAAACACAGATCATGATTTGAAATGAACAGACAGGTTGGATGTTTTCAGAAAGTGCCCATGTATTTTTCAGAAATAGTTTTATACAGGATGTCTTGATGAAAAATTGCTTTCACTTATATATATGTATGTATGTTCCATTATACTATTTTTGGATTGCTTTGCGTGCCAATACTTTTGTGCTGACCCCCCTCCTTCCAGGTTCTGAGGCACAGTCTAGGGGTCCAGCAACTCAGTAGATATTCTCGGATTTGCAGACTTGATCTCATAGTAGTGAGCCTTCTATTATTCGGAAGGCCTAATTATGTCAGACATTATCTTATTTATTATATTTTTGGTTCACTGGGGGCCTTGTCCCAGTTTCTTTTCAGACAGATGTTTGTGTTCTTAGTAGAGATTTTCGCAGACTGATGTCAGATAGTAGTATTCAGAAATACTACAAGACTTGACCATATTTTCCATACTCAGTTTAAATTTCGCATTTTATTATGATTATAAATGTTGTGCATGATAACCAGATAGAGAATGGGTTTTTCGGGCCTTCATGTTCGGGATGCTCGTCACGGCTAGGGCCTAGGCTTGGGTCTTGACAAACTTGGTATCAGAGAATGGTTCATGGTCCCAGGGTGTCTGCGAAATCGCGTCGAGTAGAGTTCTTTTTATGGGTGTGTAGCGCGCCACACTTATAAACAGGAGGCTACTAGGCGTTTAGGAATGTTTCCCTTCCTTGTGATTTAGTTCGTGCTTCAGAGTCAGAATATTCCTCCTTCATACTCTAATTCGTGCTATGGTGACGTCCATACGAAAGTAAAATCATCCCAAATTCTTTCCTTACTCTGATGTTCTTAGACCAATCACATTTCTGGGGTGAATCAAGTGCAGAAGTTTAGAGTCTAAATGGTATTGTCCCTTCGGATCGCGTCATATAAGATCTTAAAATTGTGCAAGGACTTGAGAAGAGTCTGTTATTGCTTCAGAGTGTATGGGTTCTAGTGTGAACCTTGATCTTGATGAAATCGTGCTTTTCAGCCTTCTATATTGAGTATATTCGTCCCTTTTCAGAAATTTATGTTGCAGATGTCATGCTTAAGGGAAAAGATGTGTAGTAGAAGTGTTGGAATTGTATTTCCACCCAAATAGTAGTATAAGTTAAAGTGTTGTTGTCATGACCTATTGGTAGTGATATTGGACCAAGAAGTTGGGGATGTGAAGTCACAAAGTTAGAAGTCAGAGTGAGGGTGACTTTTGTGTAAATGAATATTTTAGTCGAATTACCGATGTTCGAGAATGATTTACCCCTCTTATGGTGATAGACTAATGTGGTAGCTAGTAGCATGTATGGATTGTATGGTAGTTAGTGAGGGAAGTGTTTAACTCAGACTTTTATTCTTACGAAGTAAGATGTGTATTCTTAGATTATGGAATGTTGTGTGACAAGTTTCTATATCTTGAAAATATTTTATCATCGTGTTGGTGAAACTAAAAAAATTCTAGTGAAGCCGTGTGGGGCTCTTTCGATTCACTAGCATAGTTGCCTTGTCATTCTTCTTATTTTCTGGTTCTAACAAAAAAAATCAAAGTCTAGTGAATCCGTGTGAGGCCTATTTCGATTCACTAGCAATTTGTCATTCAACGTGTGGTTCTTGTATTGATTGAATATATGTATAGATGAATCTTTTTGCATGAGATAGAGTTGGTAAAGAAGTGATTCGTCCTTGTGTATTAGTTATTAGTAGAAGACAGAGAAGGAGTTGTTAGGCGAGGTGAATTGTCCTTGCTTGAAGTATGAAAATGGCTAGATTAGCCAGTAGGTTATAAGTATAGACTCATGGTTGTTATGGATTTTGAAGGTAGTGTAAATGTATGCTTGGGTAAGTAATTGTGATGTGAGAAAGAAGTATAAGTAGATACGATTGTACGGGGTTATAATATAAGGATAAGGTTGACCATGTCTATTATGAGGCTTTAACCCCCTTGACCCTCTTTTCATTGGTAGTTGTAAACTAGTGCTACTTGTGAGAAGGTATGTAGTAGATTTTTGAGATATTTGGGTAGAATATCCCAATTTGATGGATTAGTATATTTATATTATGTTTCATTCTTCATTGGTGGTAAATGATTGATACTAAACTATAGGTTTGAATTTAAATGGTGTGGTGGTAAATAGTGGCACGAGTTTGATGATGCATGTTTTGTGGGATTAAATTAGTAGGCTTGATGTGCTGAAATAGTACATGCTAATGGATATGATAAGGAAAACCGTTAGGTCATGATCGATTATTGTGGTTATGAAGTTCTAGTGCACTAGTGTTTCGTGATGTTTATTTCATAGTTTCCAAGTGAAAATTTCGTGTGAGGTTGGGTTGTAAATCATGCATAGCACTAGATATTAAGTTTGAACAGTTGATGTCCATGAAGGTGGATGTGAAGATTTCTTGGTTAATGAATACTAGTTGTATAGAAGTGATGTAATAGCCTTAAACGGAGCATACAATAGAGTAAGTCTATTTGATTCGTAGTGGTGTATGATATTGCATGTATGATGTAGAAGTATGCCTAAGGTGACATGAGGTTGCGGCATTTTTCTAAGGCTAATACTTGTTGTGCATGGCTAGTAGTACCATTGAATTTTTAAGTGGAGAAAGACTAGTTAGATGGTACATGGTGATCTAAATAGCCATGTTAAGGTGTTTTGATTGATAGTGTTGGGCCTTTTGCGGTGATCTTGATTCTCATAGTAGAGGGATATAAACTTTGAGTCGCAATAGTGGTATTCTCTATCGAAAGAGATATGGTTCATCAAAAGCTTGGTGATACCCCGGAAGGTAGTCATTCGGGCTAAGTTCTATCATATGCATGTATTGTTATATATTTTTTCAGACCCTAGAGTGTAGTAAGTGTAGTTCTGTTAGAATCTGGTAAAGGATCTCCCAAACTCTAGATGATGACTTGAAGCTAAGGGGAGATGACAGAACGAATGACCAAGTAAGGCTCTCAGATTCTAGTAGTGATGTCGTATGATTTAGAACGTTAGAAAGTGAGGGTGAGACTCAACCCATTCTTATCACAGTATTTTTTTTCAGTTATCCCAATATCTACTCATGCCTTACGTTTCAGTCCAATGATCAAAATTCATGTTCATGCTTATGACAGAGAATCATGTACTCTTCAAGTTCCAAAATGAGAAGTTTCAGTTCATTCAGTAGTCGGAATCCCATTCCATAAGTTATGAACTCCAAATTGAGGTCATGTAGCTCATGACTCATGTACTCCCGCTTTATAGTATGCTTGTTTTAGATAAGATCATAAGTGTGAAGTAAGATCTGGGGCCAAGTTTTTGATATATGTGAGTTTTAGTGGAAATTTGTATGGGTATATTCTTGGGGTAGCGCATGGGAGTTATATTAATAGTGGTTTAGAGAATATGTGAAGTGT
The DNA here is from genome assembly GCA_030864225.1 of Capsicum baccatum var. pendulum. Taxonomy (NCBI): domain Eukaryota; kingdom Viridiplantae; phylum Streptophyta; class Magnoliopsida; order Solanales; family Solanaceae; genus Capsicum; species Capsicum baccatum. Next base: position 129,486,083 of record CM061558.1, read on the forward strand.
TTCTTCATGGGTGTTTGCCTTGAAGTTCATATGAGGTTACAAAGATAGGCTTGAATGACATGTTGGGATTTTAGTGAAGGGACGCAATATGCACTAGTGAATCTATAGTAAGAGTTCATAGTTAGTCATTAATGTGGGAAGGCATGATATGCTTAGGGTGTGAACTTTAAAAGGATGTGGAAGATTGAATCATATTGTTTAGACTAGTATCATGGTATGACATGTATTTTTGTGACTTGGAGTTAGGCTTGATCGCAGTGAAAGGATTTAAGCTACTATAGACATTGTAGAAAGAGCTATCAATGCCCATATGAGAGTTATAAGTTGAATGGAATGAATATGGTATTTAAGGGAAATAGTATAGTTAAGGGAGTATTAAAGAAGTGTGCAAAGCTTGACAAGAAGTTGCATTGTCCAAGATCTTTTTCTCCATAATGCCAGTAGAATTTCTTTAGACAGAGTGTTGAAGAGATACTCCAGTTGAATATAAGTTTCCGGTGTATTTCAGTTTAGCAGTAAGGCAGATAAGTTACGGTGGTTTCCACCTTTTCACCCAATCCTACTATCCGAAGTCTCATGTGTATGACCATCCCAATATATTTCACCCTAAGTTGCGAATTTAGTTCAGTCAAAGCATCATGTTTTAGATTCAGCTATTTAGTCGTGACTCAGTTCATGAGTGTTCAGTGCATAATCTCAAATACTTCCAAGTATTTTAGCCCAGTTAGTATAATACCCTGGTACGATCTAAGTCTTGATGCCTCATGATTCGTAATTGCATAAGTTATCACTTCTTAATTCAATATGTATGATTGGATCATGAACACTTCAAGGGAATCCTAAACTCTTAACATGAATCAGCGTCTTGAAGCAAGTAAGGGCAAACCAACTCAAAAATTCAGTTTTGTGATAGAAGTTAAATGTTTCAGATCAGTTATATACTTAGTTATATACTTTCTTAGAAGACACATCATGTCAGCGTCATTCTATACCTTTGAGCTTCAACATTTCCAATCCATCATTCGGGGACAAATGATCCCAAGGGGGAGATAATGTAACGCCCCGTAAAAGTCATGCATGTATTAGACTGTAATTTCTGAGCTTTAGACTTAAGTTTTAAAATTTTTCTAATTGTTGAAATGACTTAGACTCATTCTTAGCTGGCAACCTTCGGGATACAACTTCTCGACCTTACCGACCTTTATTTTTAGATTTTCAAGTTGCTTTACGATCCGTCAATCTCATAGTACATCTCGGATAAGCTTTGGAATTTTTCGGAATGCATAAGGCTGCGTTTGGATTTCAAAACAGTAGCAAAACGCATAGCCTATTGCCCAGTTTTTTTCAGCATTTCAGGGTCAACTTCAAACGATCATAACTCTCTGTATATAATGAACTGTGTGAGCTATAATATATCAAACGAAATATATTTCAGTCCTATTTCAAATGCAGTTGGTTTCATCCAATTTTAATATATCAGTAAAAAGTTATAATCGATTTACCCCAGCCTATCAAACTGTCAACTGAGGGACAGATTTGACCTTAATTGTTCCTTAGGGGTATTTTGGTCATCCTCCACCCCTATATATACCACCAACACGGAATTTAATCCCTCAAACACCATAATACACATGTTTGCCTCAAGATTTCTCAAGAATTCTCCTTAGGGTTTCAAAATAAAAACCCAAATAGTTCAAGATTCGACCGTAAGTTTTCAAAGATAATTACATATTCGGAATCACCAATCCGCAAGCTTCAAGAAACATCTATTATCCTTGGAAATAGAGGTACGCGGGGTTTTCCCTAAAATCTCATGGGCATAGAAATCATGTTTTAAGTATCGGCTTTTCGAATTCATGTGCATACTCATGTTTTAGAAGCTTTAATGATATTGTTTTGGCCTTTTGGCTTTCCCCCAAGGTGGTTTGAAAATTATATATATATGTATATATGTGTTTGTCCTGAAATATGAATTTAAAGCATGATTTTCATGGAACCCCTCTCTTAATGTAAATTTTTCCATGTTTCACGTAATATAAATTGTTTTGAAAGACATCTTGAAGAAAAGAAATTATGATATGAAGTGCTTTGACTTTTGCTATGTTTGAAATACGATTCTTGAACACGAAAGAGAGGGTTGTGAATGTTGAATATGCATGTAATGAAAGAATGCATGGTTTTGCCAAGATGCACATGACCACCATATGTTTGATAAAAGTTTTACATGAATTGAACTTTAAGTTTCGGAATATGAAATCCTTTACATCAGTTTCATGTTTTGGTGGTCTAAACTATGTTTTGAATGAAAGCTCTTGCTTAATACATTATGGCTCAGAAATAGGACTTGCAAGTTCTTGGTATGACGATACCAACTTAGACAAATGCCATATCAAACTCATACTAACACTCCTCAAATACTCACTTAACTGTACTATTTATCGTAGATACCACATTCATTCGATTCAACTTATTTGTTCTCGTATTTGCATTTATAAATCTTTCTACTAATGTCTATAGCAACTTAAATCCTCTTCACTGTGATCAAGCCTAACTCCACCGCACAAAATACTGCATGCCACTCCTCGATACAAGTCTAAACCATAAGATTCAACTTTCAATATCTCTTAAAAGATCACACCCTAAGCATATCATTCCTTACCACTTCAATGGCTAACTCTAAACTATTACTATGAAGTCGCTAGAACATATAGCGTTCCTTTACAAAAATTCCAACATGTCATTCAAGCCTATATCAATAACCACATATGAACTTCAAAGCAAACACTCATAAAGACATACTGTCATGACCCAACCCGGAGCCCTGGCCGTGACGAGCATTCCGAACCATATAGGCCCGAAACACCCCTATTTATTTGATAATCATGCACATAATTCATGACAAAAGAAATGCAGAAGATACACAATATAACGGAAATATGTTCAAGAATCATATGAAAACAAAAATGGGGAATAGTGTCCCACAATCTAAATCAACATCTCTAAAACCGTCTGCGAAATCTCTACTACATGATTGAAACAATGTCTATCTGAAAATTGGGACAAGGCCCCCAACAGAACCAAAACTAATAAATGATAAATCAAATAGCAGACGTCAGGCCTTACAAAATATAGAAGGCTTACCACTTGATTCTGCGATCCGTTGGAAGAAATTTACTGGTTATCTGGACCACTAGACTGTGCCTTCGAACCTGAGAGGAAAGGGGGTCAATACAAAAGTACTGGTACACAGAAAAATCAAAATAGAAGTATAATATTTCTACACAATGTAGGTGAGCTCCATTATAAAGCAGTTTTATATCAAATCATTTAAAAATACATGGGCATAATGTAATTGTTTTCAATAACAATGAAATGCAGCTGAGTTAGGTGGAATACCCTACATAATTTACACCAACTGTCAAACCCCGGTTGCCCCCTAGATTAGAGTATACGTGAGGGGAAGACACACAAGATCACACAGCATGGTGTCTCGACCCAATGGTAGTGCCTAAGATCACTTAGCCCGGGATCCTACCTATAAACCCAATTTGGGAATGACATAAATTCAAGTAATCAAGATCAATTAGCCTGGTACCAAATTCCCGTGCTGGGAAACACGGTTTCCAGTGATGAGCCCTTACACTCAAACGCCTTCTTTCGGGCATCCACCTATCTCATGTAAAACTAATGCATTCAAATTTTATCTGATTCAATCACATATCATATTCGGTATCGTCATACCCGACTTGCAAGCCATTAATATCACATTATTATTCTCATTCAACCATTATATTCAACATGTTTCGGCAAAAATAACCCTCTCATTTTCAAGTCAAAATCATATCAATTCTCAAAACATTTCATTTCATGCTTTTCAAGATGTTTTCAAACAATTTACATCATATGCACATTCAAAACAAATTCACATTAAGAGAGGGATTTCATATAATTCATGCTCTCAAAATATCACTTTTCGAAACACAAGCATATACATATATAATATGTCAAATCGTTCGGAAGTAGGCCAAAAGACCAAATTCAATATTATAGAAACGTTCAAAACATAATTATATTCGTAGTTTCAAAACCTCCATTTGTAAAACATGAATTTAAAGACCCATGAGATTTTTGGATAACCCCACGTACCTCTATATGCGAATATGATAGGTGTTTCTTGATGCCTAAGTTTTGGGGATTCCAAATATATAATTGGTTTCAAAAACCCACGGCTAAATCTTAAGTTAATTGGGTTTTTATTTTGAAACCCCAAGGAGTGTTCTTGAGATAATTTGATGAATATGATAATATTTTGGTGTTTGAGGGATTAAATCCCGTGTTGGTGGTATATATAGTGGTGGAGGATGACCAAAATACCCCTAAGGAACGATTAAGGTCAAATCTGTTCCTCAGTTGACAGTTTGATAGGCTGGAGTAAATATATTATAACTTTTTACTCATAGACTCAAATTGGATTAAACCAACTTCATTTAAAATAGGACTCAAAGATATTTCGTTTGATATATTATATCTCACACAGTTCATTATATACAGGGAGTTATGATCGTTTGAAGTTGACACTGAAATGCTGAAAACTGGGCAAGAAGGCTATGCATTTTGCTACTGTTTTGAAATCCAAACGCAGCCTTATGTGTTCCAAAATATTCCAAAACTTATACGAGATGTACTATTATCTTGAACGATCGTAACAAATCTTGAAAATCTAAAAAAGGATGTCGTAAAGGTTAAAAAGTTGTATCCCGAAGATTGTCTGCCAAAATGACTCTAAGTCCTCATTGCACTTAGAAAAATTTTCAAGTTTTTAAGTCTAAGGGCACAATATTAAAGACTAATCCATGCACGAATTTTACGGGGTGTTACATTATCTACCCTTTGGGATCGTTCATCCTCAAATAATGGGTAGGAACTTGTTGAAGCCTTAAGATATGGAATAACGCGGACACCACATGTCCTCTAATAAAAAATACACTGATATGAAACATGACCATATGGCTGGAACTACTGATATTCTAAATTCTTATATCAGACACGCATATCTCATGCATGGAATACATGACTGAAGCTATTCATAAGCTGAATTCTCATAATGAACATGCATATCTGATGCATGGATCTGTGACTGAGTTGTTCTCATGAACGCAGGGCTAAATACACTGTTAAGCTGAACTTTTTCTATTGAACATGCATTTCTAATGCTCGCATATCTGACTAGAATAATGTGTGAATGTATGACTAATTACGCAATGATAACTGGTGCGAGGCTTGTAATAAGAATCTATGCATGCAACTGAATGAGGTATATCCCCTTTGGGATCCTATGTCCCTCTATGAATGCTCAATTCACTAAGATATTCGGGGAACTGAGGCGATGCACAGGGCACCAACAAATTGAATCATAACTGAACCCCTGGAATCTAAACCTAATGCATGGCTCATGAACTGATCTATACTCATAATTACTAGTATACTCTATCTTGGAATAGTAGCATGTCTGATATTTTGGGTAGCATGAATAAATGAAAAGACGAGGAAACAAGCCATGTGAATCTGCTTGTTAAACTGACTTACTGATTATAAGACTGAATTATGTTGGACCTTCACACTTAATTGGAGTATTCTCTTCAACACTCTCTCTAAGGAAGTTCTAGAAGTAATAGGGAGCCATGAATCTTGGGTATGGATTACACAAGACCCCCACTAAGGAATCATCACAATGACACCACTCTGTAGTCTGGAATATTGACATATAACTCCTAAATTACGATAGAATTACCAGACCTTTGGCAATACAACTTTTTAATTTCAAGCTTAGCACACTTCTCGAATATCCTTTAACTATATTATTCCCTATAAATATCATATTCATTCAATTTAGCTTAAGATTCTCATATGAGCATTGACAATTTTCTTTTTCTACTAATGTCTAAAATAGCTTAATCCTTACACTGCGATCAAGCCTAACTCTAAATCACAAAAATACAACATTCTACACCACGCTATTATTCTAAACCATATGATGCCACCTTCTATACCTCTTTTAAAAATAACATCCTAAGCATAACATGCTTTACCACTTCAATGACTACTCTGAACTCTTAATATGAAGTCGTTAATGCATATGGCGACCTTCCACTATAATCCTAAAACATCATTCAAGCCTAATTTATAACCACATGTTAACTTCAAGGCAAACACCCATAAATACATACTTCACATAGTTTCTAAACTATTATCAATATAACTCCCACGTGCTATCCTAAAAACATACACACACAAACGTTTCCACTAACCATTACATGTATCAAAGACTTGGACCCAAATCTTACTTCATACTTATGGCCGTATCTAAACAAGCATTCTATGATATTCCATCAACAATAACATTTACATCATCACCACTATCATTGCATAGGGTGGGTCACAAAAAGTTTAAAACATAAGACCCTAAAACATGAAAAGATTTTTATAAGGGACAGAGCACACTATAAAGAGTTAGTACATGTGTCATGAGTTGCATGACCTCAACTAGAGTTCATAACATAAGGAATGTGATTCCGACTACTTGAATGAACTAGAACTCATTATCTCGGAACTGGAAGAGTACGTGACTCTCTATCATATACAGGAATCATGAACTACTATCACAGAACTAGATCGTAAGGCATGAGTAAGCATCCGAATAACAAAAAAAAATACTGAGGAAGGAATGGGTTGAGATTCACCCTCACTTTCTGATGTTCTAAATCATACTGCATCACTACTAGAATCTGAGAGCCTTACTTGGTCATTCGTTCTATTATCTCCCCCTTAGCTTCAAGTCATCATCTAGAGTTTGGGAGATCCCTTACCAGATTCTAACTGAACTACACTTACTGCACTCTAAGGTCTGAAAGAAAAAAAATGGTAATACATGCATATCGTAGAATGCTTGCACACTTATTTCTATCAGTTCAACCTTCAAAACTCAAACTTAGATTCTAACACTTAACATGGCTATTTACATCACCATATACCATCTAACTAGTCTTTATCCACTTAACAATTCAATGGTACCACTAGCCACACAAATTATGTAATAGTCTTAGAAAAATATGCTGCAACCTCATATCACCTTGGCATACTTCTACACCATACCTACAACATTATACTTCAATACGAATCAATTTAAACTTAAGCCATTTCATACACAGTTCAAGCCTATTAGATCACTTTCATATAACTAACATCATTGATCAAGAAATCATCACATCCACCTTTATGAACTTCAACTATTCAAACTTAATGTCTAGTGCTAAACATGATTTTACAATCCAATCTTACGCATGATTCTCACTTGGAAACCATGAAATAAACATCAAGAAACACTAGTATGCTAGAACTTCATAAAAACAATAATCGACCTTGACCTTACGGTCTTCCTTATCATAACTCATTAGCACGTACTATTTCAACACATCAAGCCTTCTAATATTTATTCCCATTAACATACATCATTAATCTCATGCCACTATTCTTACATCCACATCCTACATTAGATTCAATCCAATGGTCTAGCATCAATCATGCAACATAATATATTAAGCCACCAAATTGGAAAATTCTATCCCAAATACTTCAAAATCTGCTACATACCTTCTCATAAGTAGTACTAGTTTACAACTACCAACAAAAGAAGGTCAAGGGGTAAGGTCACATAATAGACATGATCAACTTTAATCTTATATTATAACCCCATACAATCTTTTCTACTTATACGGATTTCTCACCTCATACTTACTCACTCATTCATACATTTAGACTGCCTTTAAATTCCTCAAACAACCATGAGTCTGTAATCATAACTTACTCGCTAATATAGTCATTTTCACATTCAAGAAACCAACAAATCACCCTGACTAACAACTCCTTCTCTACCTTATACTAAACTAACTCACAAGGATGAATTACCTCTTTAACAACTCAATCTCATGCAAACAGATTCAGCCATACATATATTAAACCAACGAAAGAACAACAAGTTGCTAGTGAATCGAAACAAGCCTCACACGGCTTCACTAGACTTTGGTTTTGTATTTTGAACAAGAAAATGAGATGGATGACAAGGCAGCTATGCTAGTGAATCGAAAGAGCCCCACACGGCTTCACTAGACTTTAATTTTTTTTTTTTTCAAAAACTCCATGATAAAAAGATTACATATTACAAGGGATAGAAAATTGACACATAATATTTAATAGTCTAAGAATATACATATTATTCTGTATAAATAAAATCTGAGTAAAACACTTCCTCCATGGACTACCATACCATCCACACACGCTGCTAGCTACCACATTGGTTTATCAATATAAAGGGGTAAATCATCCTCAAACATCGGTTATTCAACTAAAATATTCATTTACACAAAATCACCCTCACTCTGACTTCTAACTTTGTGACTTTACATCACCAACTTCTTGGTCTAATATCACTACCAATAGGTCATGACAACAACACTTTAACTTATGCTACTATTCGGGTAGAAATACAGTTCCAACATTCTGCTATACATTGTCCACATCTATAACAAGATTTTGAGAGGGACAAGATACACTTAATACGTTAAGCTGGAACGTACGATTCCATCAAGATTAATATTTACATCAGAATCAACACATATTGATGCACTAACAGACTTCTATCGAGTTTTTGCATAATTTTTTTAAAATCTTATAGGACTCAATTGGTGAGGACTATATCATGTATATTCTAAACTTTTTGCACTTGAATCAGCCCAATAATGGGACATGTCTGAGAACATCAAAGTAAGGAAAGAATTTGGGATAACTTTACTTTCATATGGGCGACACCATAGCATGAATTAGAGCATGAAAGAGGAACATTCTGACCCTATTGCACGAACTAGAACATGAAGAAAGAGACATTCCTAAACGCCTAGTAGCCTTCTGCTTGTAAGTGTGGCACCCTACACACCCATAAACAAGACTCTACCCGACGCGATTTCGCAGACACCCTATGTCACAACCCAAACCATGGCCTGGCCGTGACGAGTATTTCGAACCATGGAGGCCCGAAACACCCCTATCTGTCTGGTAATCATGCACCTAATTCATATGATCAAAGTAATGAGGAAGAAACATAATAATTCAGAAACATGGTCATAAATATGATAAGAAACAATAACGGGAAAATAAAGTTTCCTCCAGCATCAATCAACCTCTAAACAACTGTCTGCGAAAATCTCTAACAAATGACTGAGTCAAGTAACTGTATATAAACTGGGACAAGGCCCCCAGTAGACCCCAAAACTAAATATAAGATAAAAGAACAGCAGGACATAAGACCTTCCGAAACATAGAAGGCTCACCACTTGTCTCTGCAACTCTGTCTGAATGATCTACTAATTCTCTTGACCCCTAGATTGGGCCTCTTAACCTGAGAGGTTGGAGAGGGGAGGGGGTCAGCATAAAAGTACTGGCACGCAGAGAAATCAAAACAAAACATAATATTTTTACAAAATATAGTTGAGAGACATTATAAAGCAATTTCATATCAAATCATTTAAAAATACATGGGCATAATGCAATAGTTTCTCACCAACAATGAAATGCAACTGAGCTAGGTGGAATACCCTACATAATTTACACCATCAAACCTCGGTTGCTGTCGAGATTAGAGTATAAGTGAGGGAGATACACACAAGACCACGAAGCATGGTGTCTTGACCCAATGGTAGTGCCCAAGATCACTTAGCCCGGGCTCCTACCTATAGTCCCAGTTTGGGAATGACATAAAGTCAAGTACACAAGATCACTTAGCCTGGTACCAAATTTCCTTGTCGGCAAATATGATTTCCAGCGATGAGCCCTTACACTCAAACGCCTTCTTCGGGCATCCACCGATCTCATGTAAAATCAATCCATTCAAATTTCATCTGATTCAATCACATATCATATTCTGTAGGGTATCGTCATACCCGACTTGCAAGCCATCAATATCACATCATTCTTCTCATTCATCCATTGTATTCAACATGAATAACCTTCTCGTTTTCAAGTCAAAATCATATAAATTCTCAAAATATTTCATGTCATGCTCTTCAAGATGTTTTCAAACAATTTACATCATATGAACATTTAAAATAAATTCACATCAAGAGAGGAAATTTCATATCATTCATGCTCTCAAGTTAACATCTTTTCAAAATACATGCATATACATATATCATATAGCAAATCACTTTGGGAGTAGGACTAAGGGCCAAATCAATATCATAAAACGTTTAAAACATAATCATATTCGTAATTTCAAAATCCCCATTTGAAAACATGAATTTTTAAAGCCCATGAGATTTTTGAGATACCCCCACGTACCTCGATTACTACGAATATTAGATGCTTCCCAAAGCCTACCTTGAGAGGATTCCAAATATGCAATTTGTTCCTAAAACCCCCGGTTAAATCTCAAGTTGCTTGGGTTTTTATTTTGAAACCCTAAGGAGAATCCTTGAGCACTTTTCATGAATGAAGGTGTATTTTGGGGTCCTTGGAACTGAATTTCGTGTTTTAGGGCTAAGTAAAGATTGAAAAGGACCATTTTACCCCAAAAACAGAGTGTTTAAGTCACTTTAATTCTATACATAGGCACCACCCATTCCATCGCCTATGTTTACATAGGCGCCGCCTAGGCTATCGCCTATGCTTTCCAGTGGCCATGGGCGATTAGTTAGGCGATGCATATCACTTTGAAAGGTCATAACTTCTTGCTCGGGTGTCGGATTTTAGCAAAATTGGTATCGTTAGAAAGCTAACTCGAAGACCTATCATTTGACACAAAGTAGGCTCCCTAATTCGACATATATAGAGAGTTATGGTCAATGGAAGCTGACATAATTTACAACATCCACTAAAACTTAGTCGATCGAAATAGTTTCAACTCGTCCTTGAGTTGAAGAACTACTATGGTCTAAATTCAAGCTTGAATGGATTCACATGCTACACAAATAATTAACATGTCATATTGGCATAGGATTTTATGGCTTCGGGATTTATCAACACATCGGAATCATGGTCTATATTGTAGCCTGAAATGCGGGGCGTTACACCCTGGGACCATGAACCATTCTTTGATACCAAGTTTGTCACGACCCAAACTGGGGCCCTGACTGTGACGAGCATTCCGAACCATAAAGGCACGAAACACCCCTATCTGTCTGATAATCATGCATATAATTCATCACAAAAGAAATGCGGGAGATACACAATATAAAGGAAGCATGGTCAAGAATCATATGAAAACAAAAATAGGGAATAGTGTCCCACAATCTAAATCAACATCTCTAAAACCGTCTGCAAAATCTCTACTACATGACTGAAACAATGTCTATCTGAAAACTGGAACAAGGCCCCCAGCAGAACCAAAACTAATAAATGATAAATCAAATAGCAGACGTCAGGCCTTCCAAAATATAGAAGGCTCACCACTTGATTCTGTGATCTTTCGGAAGAAATTTACTGGTTATCTGGACCCCTAGACTATGCCTCCGAACCTGAGAGGGAAGGGGGTCAATACAAAAGTACTGGTACGCAAAGAAATCAAAAAAGAAGTATAGTATTTTTACACAATATAGGTGAGAGCCATTATAAAGCAGTTTCATATCAAATCATTTGAAAATACATGGGCATAATGTAATTGTTTTCAATAACAATGAAATGCAGCTGAGCTAGGTGGAATACCCTACATAATTTACACCAAATGTCAAACCCCGGTTGCCCCCGAGATTAGAGTATACGTAAGGGGAAGACACACAAGATCACACAACATGGTGTCTCGACCCAATGGTAGTGCCCAAGATCACTTATCCCGGGCTCCTACCTATAATCCCAATTTGGGAATTACATAAAGTCAAGTACTTAAGATCACTTATCCTGGTACCAAATTCCCGTGTCAGCAAACACGGTTTCTAGCGATGAGACCTTACACTCAAACTCTTCTTCGAGCATCCACCTATCTCATGTAAAATCAATGCATTCAAATTTTATCTGATTCAATCACATATCATATTCTGTAGGGTATCATCATACCCGACTTGCAAGCCATCAATATCACATTATTCTTCTCATTCAACCATTGTATTCAACGTGTTTTAACACAAATAACCCTCTCGTTTTCAAGTCAAAATCATATCAATTCTCAAAACATTTCATGTCATGCTTTTCAAGATGTTTTCAAACAACTTACATCATATGCATATTCAAAACAAATTCATATCAAGAGAGGGATTTCATATAATTCATGCTCTCAAAATATCACCTTTTTTGAAACACACGCATATACATATATAATATGTCAAATCATTTAGAAGTAGGCCTAAAGACCAAATTCAATATTATATAAACGTTCAAAACATAATTATATTCGTAGTTTCAAAACCCCCATTTGTAAAACATGAATTTAAAGACCCATGAAATTTTTGGATAATCCCACGTACCTCTATATGCGAATATGATAGGTGCTTCTTGATGCCTACATTCTGGGGATTTCAAATATGTAATTGGTTTCAAAAAACCACGGCTAAATCTTAAGTTAATTGGGTTTTTATTTTGAAACCCCAAGTAGTGTTCTTGAGATAATTTGATGAATATAATAATATTTTGGTGTTTGAGGGATTAAATCCCGTGTTGGTGGTATATATAGGGGTGGAGGATGACCAAAATACCTCTAAGGAACAATTAAGGTCAAATCTGTCCCTCAGTTGACAGTTTGATAGGCTGGAGTAAATAGATTATAACTTTTACTCATAGACGAAAATTGGATGAAACCAACTTTATCTGAAATAGGACTCAAAGAGATTTTGTTTGATACATTATAGCTCACACAGTTCATTATATACAGGGAGTTATGATTGTTTGAAGTTGACCCTGAAATGCTGAAAAACTAGGCAAGAAGGCTATGCGTTTTGCTCCTGTTTTGAAATCCAAACGCAGCCTTATGTGTTCCGAAGAATTCCAAAACTTATCCGAGATGTACTATGAGCTTTCCCGATTGTAACGCATCCTTATGTGTTCCGAAAAATTCTGAAACTTATTCGAGATGTACTATGAGCTTTCCCGATTGTAACGCAACTTGAAAATCTAAAAACGGATGTCGGAAAGGTTGAATAGTTATATCCCGAAGTTTGCCAGCTAAAATGACTCTAAGTCCTCATTGCACTTAGAAAAATTTTCAAGTTTTTAAGTCTAAGGGCATTCTATTAAAGGCTAATCCATGCACGAATTTCACGGGATGTTACACATACTTCACATATTATCTAAAGCACTATCAATATCACTCCCACGCGCTACCCCAAGAACATACACACACAAAATTCCACTAACCATCACATGCATCAAAGATTTGGCCCCATTCTTACTTCACACTTATGGCCTTATCTAAAATAAGCATACTATGATCTTCCATCAACAAGAAACATTTACTCATCACTACTATTATACATAAAGAGGAGTCACTAAAAATTAGAACATAGGATCTTGAAGCATGGAAGGATATTATATAAAACTTGGCACTTAACTGATGCCTGAGAGATATCAAATCAACATCCGGGATTTATCAAAGAAAAATATGAATTAGGGCATACATGGCTATGAACTATATTTCGCCCATCATAAAGAGTATAGCATGAATTATGGGAACTGACCACACTATAAGGCGTGAATACATGAGTCATGAGCTGCATGATCTCAATTTAGAGTTTGTAACATATGGAATGTAATTCCAACTACTGAATGAACTGGAACTCTTCATTTTAGAACTGGAAGAGTACATGATTCTCTATCACAGGCATGATCATGAACTATGATTATCGAACTAATATGTAAGGCATGAGTATGTATTGGGATCACTGAAAAATACTAAGATAGGAATGGGTTGAGCCTCACCCTCACTTTCTGACGTTCTATGTCGTCATGACATCACTACTAGAATCAGAGAGCCTGACTTGGTTATTCATTCTATCATCTCCCCCTTGGCTTCAACCCATCATATTAAGTTCAAGAGATCCCTTATTACTAGACTCTGAACTGAACTACACACACTGTACTCAGGGGTCTAGATTAACCCGAATGACCACACCAGAAAGTGGAAGACCCACTGCTAATACTACTTTCTTAGGTACACTCTATCTTTCTATAGCCCCAAAAGTCATCGTATAATACTAGCACATTTACTAACTTCAAATCTTCAAAAGAAAGCTCAAACTTAGCTTCTAACGCTTAACATGGATATCACCAAGCCTTTGATGAATAATACTACTTCCGTCATAGCGTACTAATATTGCTACTCCAAACTTATATCTCTCTACCATGAGAATCAAGATCACATTAAAAGGCTCAACACTATCAATCAAAGCTTCTTGACTTGGCTATCTAGAACACCATATACCATCTAACTAGTCTTTTTCCACCTAGCAACTCAACAGTACCACTTGCCACACAAATCATGTAATAGTCTTAGAAAAATACTGCAACCTCATATCACCTTGGCATACTTCTACATCATACATACCACATCATACTTCATTGAGAATCAATTAAACTTAATCTCTTTCGTACATTGTTCAAGCCTATTAGATCACTTCTATAAAACTAGTGTCATTACCCAAGAAATCATCTCATCCACCTTCATAGACTTCAACTGTTCAAACTTAATGTCTCGTGCTAAACATAATTTTACAACCCAACCTTACACATTATTCTCACTTGGAAACCATGAAATAAACACCATGAAACACTAGTACACTAGAACTTCATAACAACAATAATCGATCTTTCCTTACGGTCTTCCTTATCATAACTCATTAGCATGTACTAGTTCAACACATCAAGCCTACATCATTAACCTCATGCCACTATTTTTACCACCACATTCTACACTTAAATTCAAGTCTATAGTTTAGCATCAATCATCTACCACTAATGACGCGTGCAACATAATATAATAGTCCATCAAATTGGAATATTATATCCAAATACCTCAAAATCCACTACATACCTTCTCACAAGTTGTACTAGTTTACAACTACCAACAAAAGAAGGTCAAGGGGGGGTAAAGTCACATAATAGGCATGGTCAGCCTTAATCTGATATTATAACCCCCTACAATCTTATCTACTTATACTGATCTCTCACCTCCTACTTACTTACTCAATCTCATGCAAACAGATTCTGCTATACATATATTAAACCAACACAAGAACAAGAAGTTGGACAGCAAGCTACTAGTGAATCAAAATACGCCTCACACGGCTTCACCAGACTTTGTTTTTTTGTGTTATGAACAAGAAATGAAATGAATAACAAAGAAACTATGATAGTGAATCAAAAGAGCCCTACACGGCTTCACTAGACTTTGATTTTTTTCAAAAATACCATGATAATAAGATTACATATTACAAGAGATAGAAAATTGACACACAATATTCAATGATCTAAGGATACACATCTTACTCTGTATAAATAAAAATCTGAGTCAAACACTTCTCCCACAGACTACTATGTAATCCACACATACTACTAGCTACCACATTATCCTATCACCATAAGGGAGGTAAATCATTCTCGAACATCGGTTATTCAACTAAAATATTCATTTACACAAAAGTCACCCTAACTCTGAATTCTAAATTTATGACTTCACATCCCAACTTCTTGGTCCAATATCACTACCAATAGGTCATGACAACAAGACTTTAACGCATACTACTATTCGGGTGGAAATACAGTTCCAACATTCTACTACACATCATCCCCCCTTTAGCAAGACATTTGTAACATAAATTTGAAAGGGACTAAATACAATTAATACCTCAAGTTGAAAAGCACGATTCCATCAAGATCAATGTTTACATCAAAATCAAGACACATTGAAGCACTAACGGACTCTTCTCAAGTCCTTGAACAAATTTTAACTCTTATATGGTTTAATCAGAAAGGACCACACCATTTAGATTCTAAACTTTTGTACTTGAATTACCTCAATAATGAGACATATCTGAGGACATTAGAGTAAGGAAAGAATTTGGGATGACTTTTTAATTTCGTATGGGCGACACCACAGCACGAATTAAAATATGAAAAAGGAACATCCTGACTCTATTGCACGAAGTAGAACATGAAGAAAGAGATACATTCCTAAACGCCTACTAGCCTCTTGCTTATAAGTGTGGCGTGCTACACACCCATAAAAAAGACTCTACCCGACGCGATTTCAGAGACACCCTGGGACCATGAACCGTGCTTTGATACCAAGTTTGTCATGACTCAAATTGGGGCCCTGGACGTGACGAGCATTCCCTAATTGTGTAGGCCTAAAACACCCTTCTCTATCTGGTAATCTTGCACAACATTCATATACAAAAGAAAAAAAATGCGGAATTATACATCAAATACGGAAACATGGTCATACTTTGAAATTAATTTAACAGTGAAGGAAAACTCCAACAATACCTAAACATCATCTGACTCAGTCTGCGAAATCTCTACTACATGAAAATCTGACGACGATCTAAAGCTGGGACAAGGCCCCTAGTAGACCAAAACTGAAATAAGTGTCATGTTCTAAAAAGACAGGCCTTCTGTAATAGAGAAGGCTTACCACTGCACAATCTGATCACCTGTCAGAAATATCAACTACTTAGCTGGACCCTTAGACTGAACCTCAGAACTTAGAGGAAGGAGGGGGGTCAATACAGAATGTACTGGTATACAGAGCAAATCCAAAATAATCATTTATAATCAACATATATGAGAGCAGTTTAAAACAGTTCATAAACATGTCATACAGTAAGAAATCACATGGGCATTTTAAAATACTCTGTGAAAATCATCATGACTCTGGGAAATCTGTATTACATCTGCGTTAGGTGGTATACCCTACAACTCTAAAAAATTCCATGGGCTATATGAAAACTTTCATTAACTCAACAGCGAAGCCCCCAACCCAAGTGTGTCGCAAGGGTCAGAGTCTCTGACTCTTCTATGCCACACGGCCGTAGCCAGCGTACAATAATAATCTACCCATATTGGCAAACACGATTTTCGGCTAAGAGTTACTTAAACTCGCGCCTTCTTAGGAAAATCACCTAACCCTCTTTAAGCCCCTTTTTAAAATTCTATCAAAACATGCAGTCTTTGAAAACATGCTCTGAAAACACACTCTGAAAACATAATCTGTTATGACATAAATACATATGGTATCGTCATACCATTGACTTGCAAGTCACATCTCTGAGCCATAATTAGTCTGTCATAAATCTCTATTTTCAAAACACAAGTTTTGGGACCACCATTTCAATAATTCAATTCAAGAAACTCTTTCTCAAACCTCATGTAAAACACATGCAAGGAACTCATCTTTGTCAAGCATTTCAATAGTACAGTACAAGGTGGTCATACCAAAGTTCTCAATTCACATGCAATTCTTTCTTTTAAACACAAGAATACACTTATATATATCAAGAACCACCCTCTCACAATTTTAAATCATGATCAAATGCAATAATATTGCGAAAACATCTTTCAAATCAAAAAACCATAATCCTTAATTAGATACACGAGAGAGATTTCATAATTTATGCTCTCAAACAATCTTAAATCTCGAATTCCATACATATACGTATACATGTAAATCAATTTAGGGGATAGGACCACAAGGTCAAAACAATAACAACATCGAAACTTTCAAATTACATAATCAATAATATAGTTTTCAAAAACCCCATAAAATACATGCATCAAAACCTTAAAATCATGCTCTAATGGTTTTAAGCCCATGTAGTTTTTAGGATAAACCCCACATACCTCTATTTCAGAAAATAATGGATGATTCCTGAAGCTTACGGATTGGGGATTCCAAATCTCTAATTATCTTCTAAAACCCACGGTTGAATCTTGAGTTATTTAGGAATCTTGTTTGAAACCCTAAGGGGTGTTCTTGAGAGAAAATTTGAGAAAAGGATTATATTTTGATGAATTGGGGGTTAAATATGGTGCTATAGATGAAATTTGGGTGAGGTAAAATGACTAAAATTCCCCTAAGAAAACAAACAAAGTCGAAACTGTCCTTCAGTTGACAATCTGACAAGATGAAGTAAAACGAGTGCAACTCCTTACTCAAATATTGTATTTGGATGAAATAAGTTGCATTGGAAAGAAGACTCAAATATGTTTCATTTGATATGTAGAAGATCTTCCAGTTCATTATATTCAGAGAGTTATGATTGTTTGAAGTTGACCCTAAAATGCTGAAAACTGGGCAATAGGCTATGCGTTTTGCTACTGTTTTGAAATCCAAACATAGCCTTATGCATTCCAAAAAATTCCAAAAATTATCCTAGATATACTATGAGCTTTCCCGATCATAACTCTACTTGAAAATCTAAAAACGGATGTCGGGAAGGTTGAAAAGTTGTATCCCAAAGATTGCCAGCTAAAATGACTCTAAGTCCTCATTACACTTAGAAAAATTTTCAGATTTTTAAGTCTAAGAGCACTCTATTAAAGGCTAATTCATGCACGAATTTTACGGGGTGTTACATTAACGGACGCTTGGACACTACGAAATTGCACATAGGTCGGCCCCTGAGACCACTTAGCTCATTGTTCTGTTTTTTGAACATTTCCTGTAGATTTATGACAAAGTGCATAGATATTTTTTATGTTGTCTCAAACCAAGACAAAAATTGTCAGTATCAGATGCCTTAGAGAAATAGATAAGAACAAGACAATTTAAACAGCAGGCCTTGCCCCTCAGAAGGAGGCAGAGATAAGTTGTGATGAGAGATAGGTTTTTTTTTAACAAAAAAAAAAAAAAAAAAAAAAAAAAAAAAGATAAGCATCTGATACCCCTCGAACTATAGTCAAAGTTACTACGACACACTCCAAATTCATAGGAGTCCTGTTACCACTGAATTCAATTTTAGCGTGTTTTTCACCCATTTATGCTGACATGACAACTTTATTACATAAAATGAGGCCCACATCAACTAAAAAGTTTGAGAAAATGTGTCACATCAGCTAAAAAGGTTGATGAAAACACGCTAAAATTTAATTCAGGAATAATAGGATACCATGAAGTTAAAGTGTGTCGTAGAAAATTTGGCCTAGTTCAGGGTTACTAGATGCTTTACTCAAAAAATAAAGACAAATTAAGTGACATTCCTTGTTGCTCATAAACTAAGCTTTGGTTGTTTTCATTCGTTTTCTTGTGATTGCAATCAAATAATTTCTTCGGGAACATATGTATTCTCTCACCCATATTATATTAGTTCTAGTAGAGATTAGATCTTCAACGTCTGTAGTGGTACAGCCATGCCTCTGTAATCTTAGTAATATAAATAAAAAGTCGTTTTTATCAAAAAAAAAAATTCTATAACTTAGAGAGATAGAAAGTTCCTATTGTGGTCGTATAAATCGCTAGTTTCTTAAAGTTGCATCGATTTTTATTTGGACACTTTATCTACATATTGTTCAGTTTAAACATCTTAACTGGTGTCTTACTATGTAATATTGATACTTTTTACACAATCAGTAAAAATATATCATATATCATGTTCGTGGATCACAATGAGAAAGAAGATGAAGAAAATAAAAATATAAATCATCTAAATAAGCTTTTCATGCATTTTAAGTGGGTATGTCACACTCATTTTATCATGTCAGCGAAAAGTGATAGAAAAGACACAGCGAAACACTAGTTTAAATGTTTAAAATGAACAATGGACAGTTAAATGCCAAAATTAAAATTGATGTCAAATTAAGGAGGTTGGCGATGTGTATGCCCTTCTATTATTAGTAAATTCCAATATTTCCATCCACAAGACAAGTGAAAATTTCCCCTCTTTTTTCCCTCTCTTGATCCTAATTATCTCAACTTAATAACAAACAATAATAATAAGTGGAGTCTAGAAAAAATTGTGTGCTAATTTTATTTTTAGATAAAAAATTATTTTTGATAGATTTTTAGCTCAAATATATATTTTTTCAAATTTGAATAATACAAAAATAAATAAGATAAGATGAAAATATATAATTGACGTATCTTCTTTTTTTGGTTTCCCATCCAGTGTTCGATATCTGCATTGGAGTCCGACTAATCAGGATTCGCACAGGGTAGGGCTCCATTCGAGGGATACCGCTCCCAACAGAGTTTTCTCCATGCCCAGAGTCGGACCCTTAATCCCTGATTAAAGGTGGAGCAGACAGTTGACATATCAAACAGCATAGAAATGAAAATATCTTGGACAAATGTTTATTGTACCTCCATAAATTATTTTTGGATTGAAGACAAAAAGATGAAAATACCTTGCACAAATCTTTAGTAGTCGTTTGTCCATGAAAATTTAATCCAAAATCTGGAAGTATTAATTTTCTCCAAATGGACGTCATTTCAATGCATACGCAGGGCACATCCCAAAGGGATGTGACAAGAGGCAAACTATTTCGTGTTGTAGGGTGACATGCGGTCGCATATGCAGCGCAGGTATACGAACTATGGCGCATACGTAGCGCAGTTGCTCACTGGAATCTGCGAAACGTCACATGTGGCCGCAGTCCAGACGCATCTCCAGCGCAGTCCCAACGTAGGGACGTGACTGTTGCAGAAAAGGTGTCTTTATGCTGAACCAATGCATCCTTTCTAAAAGGATATACTTTAGGCTATAAATACCTGATATTTTCCTCAGGTGTTGGTATCAATTTTGACAGCAAAAACTCTCTTATTATTCACAAAAACTCTATGTGATCATTAAGTTGTTGAGTGAATTCGTTGAATCCAATAATTTGATGTACCAGTATTGTTCAGATTGAAGACCATTTTATCCGAGGAGGAAGATTCCATAACCTCGGGTGCACTGAGGAAAATTATTCCTTAAGGACACTCCGTGAAATCGGGGGACTTGACCTTAAAATTCTGTTTCATTTTTTTTTTTCTGAAATTTAACACATTTTTTGGATAGAATATTCATAATCTTGTATTGAAGTGTTAAGGAACTTCATAAGTGTTCTTGTTTTGTACATGAACTTGTAGTGAAGTTATTGTTGCATTTATACAGATTCTTGTACCCAAAATACATACAAGATAACACTAAGTTCAGCCACCCCGTGTAACACCCCACATTTTTTTCGGACTAGAAATCGAAGCGTCGTTCCTATGTGTATTGACCCGAACTAGATGATTCTTTGTTAATATATGTGTGGTGATAAATCCTACATTGTGCGAATACCTTTGGATACGAATTGAGGTCACAAAAATCCCCTAACTCAAAGACAAGTTGAAAACAACTCCATCGAGTACATTTTAGTGGACACTTCAACTTAGGTCAATTTTTGCCGAGCATAACTTCTGTTATATAATGAACTGGGTAGCCTTCTATATATCAAATGAATGAACTTTGAGTCCTCTTTCCAACGCAATTAAGTTCATCAAATTCCATCATCGGAGTAAAAAGTTATACCCAATTTACTTCAGCATGCCAGTCTGTCAAACCGAGGGACTGCTGCGGCGGTATTTTGGTATTTTTGTCATCCCAAACTTCTTCCACACGATTTAAATCATCCAAAACACTCTATAATTCATTTATTTTATCAGTTTTAATCTCTAAATTCCTCTCCTCTCTCAAGAGTAAAATGGAAACTGGGCTTTCTTTCAAGATCAAGAATCAATCTCGTAAGTCCAAAATTTCTAAAGAACAAATCAAGATTCGAGTTCTACTCTTCAAACCTTGTAATCTAAGGTACGTGGGGTTTTCCTAAATCTACATGGGCATGGTAAATTCTTATTAATCATGTTAAAGGTTTAGAAATTATGAATTTACAAAAAGGGGGTTTTGGATTTATAATTAAATTCATGCTTTTAAAGTTTTTGATGATATTAATTTGGTCTTGAGGCCTTTCCCCCAAATCTAATTTATAACCATGTCTAAGTAGATATATGTATGAGTTTGATGAGTTTGAATTATGAATTGAGAGCATGAACTATTTAAAATCCCTCTCTTATGTACAAGACAATTCAAACAGCAGGCCTTGTCCCTCACAAGGAGGCAGAGATAAGTTCTGAAGAGAGAGAGTTTTTAAAAAAAGAAAAAAAAAAAAAGATAAGCATTTGATACCTCTCGAATTATAGTCAAAGTTGCTATGATACACTCCAACATCACAAGAGTCCTATTACTCCTGAATTCAATTTTAGCGTATTTTTTCACCCTTTTATGCTGATATGACAACTTTATTACATAAAATGAGGCCCACATCAACTAAAAAGTTTGAAAAAATGTGTCACATCAGCTAAAAAAGTTGATGAAAACACGCTAAAATTTAATTCAGGGATAATAGGGGCCCATGAAATTAAAGTGTGTCGTAGCAAATTTGGTCATAATTCAGGAGTTACTAGATGTTTTACTCAAAAAATAAAGACAAATTAAGTGACATTCCTTGTTGCTCATAAACTAAGCTTTTGTTGTTTTCATTCGTTTTCTTGTGATTGCAATCAAATAATTTCTCAGGGGAACATATGTATTGTCATTTCATTTTTTTTAATTTCTGAAGTTAAATTATTTATTTTGATATAAACACTGATTGCATGTAAATTTTTATCGATCAAGGACTTAGGAATACCACAGAATTATTTTGAACTATTTTAGTCTTCCAAATCCTAAATACTTACCTTTTTCTGAATGTTTTCATAACATTGTCAACAAAATAAAATCAATATTTCATACCCAGACTAGAAATATTGGATTCAATTGAAGTGACAATGGAAATATATAACTCAAAGAGATACCACGTGTACAGAGAGCAGAATAAGTTATCAGATGTAATAGCTAGGAATGGCGGTAGTTAAATAATATTGTCTTTATTGTTGTATTGTTTTGGAAATCTCCACCATCATTTTTAGTGATTTTGTGTGCGGACCAGAATGGAGTTCCAAGTATTTGAAAGGTGACGCAGACTCTCTCTCACCCATATTATATTAGTTCTAGTAGAGATGTCCAGCTTGTACAACATAGATCTTCATCGTCACAGCCTCTGCCTCTGTAATCTTTGTAATATAAATAAAAAATTGTTTTTATCAGAAAAAGAAATCTATAACTTAGAGAGATATAAAGTTCCTATTGTGGTCGAATACATCGACAGTTTCTTAAAGTTGGCATCGATTTTTATTTGGGCACTTTAACTACATACCGTTCATTTTAAATATCCTAACCGGTGTCTTACTATGTAATTTCGATACTTTTTACACAATCAGTAAAAATATATCATGTGTGTGGATCACAATGAGAAAGAAGATGAAGAAAATAAAAATAAAAATCATCTAAATAAGCTTCTCATGCACTTTAAGGGGGTATGTCACACTCATTTTATCATGTCAGCGAAAAGTGATCAAAAAGACATAGCGAAACATTAGTTTAAATGTTTAAAATAAACAATGGACAGTTAAGATGTCAAAATTAAAATTGATGCCAAATTAAGGAGGTTGGCGATGTGTATGCTCTTCTATTATTAGTAAATTCCAATATTTCCATCCACAAGATAAGTGAAAATTTCCCCTCTTTTTTCCCTCTCTTGATCCTAATAATCTCAACTTAATAACAAACAATAATAATAAGTGAAGTCCAGAAAAAATTGTGTTAATTTTATTTTTAGATAAAAAAATTATTTTTGATAGATTTTTAGCTCAAATATATATTTTTTCAAATTTGAAAAATACAAAAATAAATAAGATAAGATGAACATATACAATTGACATATCTTCTTTTTTTGGTTTCTCATCCGGTGTCCGATACCTACATTGGAGCCTGACTAATCCAGATTCACACCGGGTAGGACTCCATTCAGGAGATAGCGCTCCCAACAGAGTTTTCTCCATGCCCAGAATCGAACCCTCGATTTCTGATTAAAAGTGGAGCAGACAATTGACATATCAAACAGCATAGAAATGAAAATATCTTGGACAAATGTTTATTGTACCTCCATAAATTATTTTTGGATTGAATACCTCCATAAATTATTTTTGGATTGAAGACAAAAAGATGAAAATATTTTGCACAAATCTTTAATGTACCTCCGCAAATTATTTTTGAATTGAAGACAAAAAAATGAAATATTTTGCCCAAATCTTAAATGTACCTCCATAAATTATTTTTGGATTGAAGACAAAAAGATTTCACATCACATTCCTTTATTATATTTAATTAAATTTAACCTTTTTTCTTTATGTCCCAGGGTTTGAAATTCGATAGATAATGAACCCTACCTCAATCTAACTTTTTCCACTTGAATATCAATTTTTTTTAATTAATATCGTGCATTCTGCTTTTATCACTAAATCAAAATTGAATGCATTCCTAATTGAATTAATCTTGGAGAGAAATGTTTTCTCATATCTTTAATCCTTGTAATTATGACTAATTCATATCTGAATTTATCTGCCTATGTGTTTCAATGTCCATGAATTCTAATAAGCTTTCCACACCACCTTCAACAATTGACGTTTAACTTAATAGATATTTTTTTTGTTTATTTTTACTTGTTTATGTTAATAAAATAAATATTTAATAATGCTTGTTTAGATTTAAAAATTACTGTATATTTTATTTATTTGTATTCATTTATCTTTGTTATTAAATACTATTTATTATCTAATATATTTTTTAATATATTAAATTTATTATATTTAAAAAATGATATAAATAAAATTACCTTATTGGTTAAGTGATTGACATTTTAAAATTCATGTTTCAATCATGATCTAGATGTGAAAGCAACCTAATTTTTTTTATATTTTTAGAAAAGGAGAATTGACCTCTATGTAGCTGACAGTTATGTGTGATATCATAATTTATCCCTTCAAAAAGAACGATTCACTTTTTTTTAAGTTTATTTCAAAAAAAGTATATATTTTTTTTTCCTTTTCGATAATATTTTAATTTTATCTTTTCAGTGTATAAGATCACAAAATTTTTGATATATTTAACATAATTTTAATTTAAGATCATAATTTAAAATTTTTTTTATTTTCTTAAATTTCGTGTCAAGTCAAAATAAATTATTTTTAAATTATTTTTGGTGTTTGATATAATAGAAGTTATTTTCTGCCAATTGCATTTTCCTATCACTCCCAGACCCCATTAGGTGGGAGGGAATAATACACTGGGTTTGTTATTCATGTTGCATTTTCCTATCACAATTATTTTCTACTATATTTGTTAGAAGTCATTTTCATAAGAACCCACAAATGACTTGCATTTCCCTTGCTCATGGGTGGAAGTACTTAGCACTCAAAAGACTAGTATTGTTATTATTAATTTTGTATATTCATTTTTTTAAAAAAAAAAATATTTTTCACCGAACCAAATACACTAATCTGCATAAGCATGCTTCTGAATTCTGATATCTGATCAACCAAAACTGTCAATCAATATCACAACATGGTATCAATTTGGATTATGAATACACTTGTCTTAGAACATAAACATATAGTGCTTAAACTATGCAAGAAGATTGAAACAAGTAGTTTAATAACAAGAACTTAGCATTAAACATTACATTTGACAACCTATTAACAAGACAAAGCTTGCAAAAATACAACATCGAACGCAACCTAAAGGGCAGCCCAGAGTGGGAAGGGCCGGATCACAAGGATCTATTGTATGCAACTGTAATTTGTATTTCTGCAAGAGGTTATTTCAACATCAAATGCAAACACAAGGCGAAGCTAGGCTCTCAATGTAAGTAACTGCTTGTACTTGAAGACAACAACGTGATGCATTCCTGTTGTATGTACATACTTATATCTGTACCGAGCTTCACTAAACCATCATCGCCGTTCTATGACACAAACAAAGGAGAGATATATCCCCTACGACCAAAGAGAGACCCGAGAAGAGAGGATATTCTTCACCGCGTACTCCTTCATCACCCACAGATCTATCCTATCGGGATAATTGCTATAGCAGGCAACTAGGTAACGTCTACCTAAAACACTTAACATCCAACGAAAGTTTCCATTTCCACAACTAAGCAACACCATTATCCCATACGTCTTATCAACCAAATTCAAAGTCATAATCTCCCAAGCTACTTACTTACTCACCAGTCATCACCAACATGAGGTGAAGCTAGACTCTCAATGTAAGTAATCGCTTGTACTTGAAGACGATAACCTGCTGAATGAATCTCCAAGGATTTGTATGAAGCGTTCCTCGTTTCATACAAACTTATATCCGTACCAAGCTTCACTAAAACTTCATCACCATTCTCCGACACAAACAAAGGCCAGATATAACCCATACGACCAAAAGGAGACAACAACGACACCAACTTAGTCCACGACTTCTCCACACCATACTCTTTCATCACCCACATATCCGTTCTATTAGGACAATAGTTACTGTTAGCCCATATGTTATTGGGCCTTTAGTTTATGGACCTTTAGGTTATTGGCTATGTATATATAGCCTACTTTTGGTTTAGTCAGTTTTTATGCTTTTCAGATTAAATTGTAAACCTTAGCCTTTCTTTCTTTCAATAAAGTTCTATTAATATGGTATCAAAGCTAGTTCGATCCATGTCCTTTGATTTGTTGGTTGAAGATTTTGTAGCAGGCACCTACTGCGCGGATCGAACTCCGCGGTGAGTTCGCTGGGGGGTACGGGGGGCAGCGCGCCCCCGTCCGGGGTTCGGGGCGGAGCCCCGAATTTTATTTTTTGAGGTGCTGCTGTATTCGTTTGCTGTCTGGTATTGTTCGTCTTTCGTTCTTTTGCTTGCTGCCATTGTTGTTCGTTCGGAATTGTTCAACCTAGGGTTTTGCATCTTTTTATTTTTTGAATTATTTGTGTGTTGCTGTGTTTACAATGACTGGAAAGGATGATTCTCTCCAGTCCATTAGTACTCAATTAGATGGTAAGAACTATGCCTATTGGAGTTATGTCATGAAGAATTTTCTTCGTGGGAAGAATATGTGGGGTTATATCACTGGAGTAAAACCAAGACCTATCGATGATACAACTGAAAATTTTGATTTGTTGGTGGACTTATGGGAAACTAATAACTCCAAGATTATCACTTGGATCAACAATTCTGTAACTCAGTCAATTGGTATGCAATTGGCTAAGTATGACACAGCAAAGGAGGTCTGGGATCATTTGGAAAGACTGTACACTCAGTCTAATTTTGCTACACAGTACCAGTTGGAGTATGATATCCGTGCTCTTCAACAGCATGACCTCAGTATTCAAGATTTTTATGCTGCCATGTCGGATTTGTGGGATCAATTGGCACTTACTGAATCTGCAGAGTTAAAAGGTTTTGGGCCGTACATTGCTAGACGGGAAGAGCAACGCTTGGTTCAGTTTTTGATGGCACTACGTTCTGACTTTGAGGGCCTACGTGGAACAATCCTTCATCGATCTCCCCTCCCTACTGTTGATTCTGTGGTTCATGAACTGATTGCAGAGGAGACTCGTATCAAGTCTCAAGTGGTTCAAGGGTCTAAAGTAACTACTACTCCTGTCGTGTTTGCTGCTTCAACTGATCAGTCTAGGCCACCACGTACTCAGACTCGACAATCTCCTAAAGTTGCATTTGATGAGTGTGCATTCTGCAAACAGAAAAATCATTGGAAGGCTCAGTGTCCGTTGTTACTTAACAAGGTCAAACAGCCTCAATCTGGGCAGCAACAGAAATATGGGCAGCAAAAGTCTCCGTCACGCTCCTCTGGTGCTCCTCCATGGTCATCTCGTCCTCCACAGTTCGCTGCTGCTGCACCATCTGTAGATGTTGAGTCTGTTAGCACTATGCCACCTTCTGCGTTGGATCCCCAGGTTTTCGAACAGTTCAGACAGTTCTTCGTTTCTAATCCTGCGGCCATGTCAGCATCTATGTCTCATTCGGGTTCAGTTTCTTCTAGTACCTCAGGTATTCCTTCCTCCTTGTGGATATTGGATTCTGGTGCGTCTCATCACATGTCCCCTCATTTGTCATCGTTTGGTTCTTTGTCACACATTTCACCAATTTCTGTTATGTCCGCGAGTGCTGTACCTATGTCAGTCGAGGGTGTTGGTTCTGTTACTACCCCTCACATTGTCCTCTCTGATGTTTATTACATTCCCAAACTTGCTTTAAATCTTGTTTCGGTCAGTCAGTTGTGTAAGGCCGGTAATTGGGTGTTTTTTTCTGAATCTGTTTGTGTTATACAGGACCAACACACTCAGAGGGTGATTGGGACCGGCCGTAGGTTGGGGGAACTCTATGTCTTGGAGAATCTCAAAGTGTCTGCAGTTGCTGCCTCTAGCATAGATTTATCTTCTTTTCGTTTGAGTCCTTTGTCTTCTCCGTTTTATCTTTGGCATTCCAGATTAGGACATGTGTCAGTTTCACGTTTACGTTTTTTGGTCTCTAGTGGTGCTTTGGGTCATGTGAACACTAGTGATATTTCAGATTGTAGTGGTTGTAAACTGGCAAACTTTTCTGCCTTACCGTTTAATAAAAGTGTGTCTTATTCTGTTGCTCCTTTTGATATTATTCATTCTGATGTATGGGGACCAGCGCCAGTTTCCACTAAGGGTGGATCGACCTATTATGTTTCGTTTATAGATGACTATACTCGTTATACCTGGGTGTATCTTATGAAACGCAGATCTGATTTCTTTGGCATTTACAACAACTTTAGAGCCCTTGTTAAAACACAACATTCGGCTGTGATAAAGTGTTTCAGGTGTGACTTAGGGGGTGAATATACCTCTAATGACTTCACTCAGTTACTTGCCTCTGATGGTACCATACACCAGTCATCTTGTACCGACACTCCTGAGCAGAACGGTCTGGCAGAAAGAAAACATCGTCATATTGTTGAGACAGCACGCTCTTTACTTTTGTCTGCAGAGGTTCCTAGTATTTTTTGGGGAGAAGCAGTCCTAACTGCTGTATATGTGATTAATCGTATTCCTACTGCATTGACTTCAGGGATGTCTCCATTTGAGAAACTATATGGTCACCCGCCGAATTATTCTGCATTACGAGTTTTTGGATGTACTTGCTTTGTTCTTCGTCCTCATGTTGAACGAAATAAGTTAGGGTCGAAATCAGCTATATGTGTGTTTTTGGGGTATGGTATTGGACAAAAAGGATATCGTTGCTATGATCCTGTAAGTCAGAAATTATATGTTTCACGACATGTCACTTTTTTGGAACATATTCCTTTTTATTCCATTCCAGCTAAAACCCATGATGTGACAAAGTCAGATATTCGGCTTATTGATCCCTTTGGGATTGACATAGAGGTTCCAGTTCCGGATTCATCCATGCCATCTGGTGTGCCACCTGATAGTGCTTCAGCCTCGCCTGTGCCTGAGTCTGCTCCTTCGACTGTTGAGACTGGAGACCCACCACCTCTGAGGAGGTCTACTCGACCTTGTAAGTCCACCAAACTGCCAGATTTTTCCTATTCTACATATTCAGCCTCATTTGCTTCCTTTATTGCAAACATACATCATTTGTCTGAACCTGAGTCGTATAGAGAGGCTGTGTCTGATCCTCTTTGGCAGAATGCTATGGCTGAGGAACTTGCTGCTCTTCATCATACACATACATGGGATTTGGTTACTCTCCCACCTGGTAAGCATGCGGTTGGTTGTCGATGGGTGTATAAGATAAAAACAAAATCTGATGGGTCTGTTGAGCGATACAAGGCGAGACTTGTGGCAAAAGGGTACTCACAACAATATGGTATGGATTATGAGGAGACTTTTTCCCCCGTAGCAAAGATGACGACTGTTCGCACTATGATTGCTGTTGCATCCGTTCGACAGTGGAAGATATTTCAGATGGATGTCAAGAATGCTTTTCTGAACGGTGATCTCCACGAGGAAGTTTATATGACTCCTCCCCCAGGTATTGACCACCAGCCAGGTGAAGTTTGTCGGCTTCGAAAAGCTTTATATGGTCTCAAACAAGCCCCTCGTGCTTGGTTTGAGAAATTCTCCACTGTTATTACTTCCCTTGGATTTGTCCCGAGTAACCATGATTCAACATTGTTTGTTAGATATACAAGTGCAGGGCGAATTCTATTGTCCTTATATGTAGATGATATGATTATTACTGGTGATGATCATAGTGGTATTGAGTTATTGAAGCATGATTTGGCTCATCGATTTGCAATGAAGGACTTGGGCTTGCTGCGTTATTTTCTGGGTATTGAGGTGGCTCAGTCTAAGAAAGGGTATCTTCTTTCTCAGACTAAGTATATATCTGACTTGTTTACACGGGCGCGTCTTTCTGACAACAGGACTGTAGATACTCCCCTTGAAACCAATGCACGTTACTCTCCTAGTGATGGTGTTCCATTATCAGATCCGAGTCTTTATCGGACTATTGTGGGTAGTTTGGTTTATCTTACGGTTACTCGTCCAGATATAGCACATGCAGTTCATGTTGTTAGCCAGTTTGTTACTGCTCCTACTTCTGTGCACTGGGGAGCTGTACTTCGTATTCTAAGGTATCTTCGTGGCACTCAGTTTCAGAATCTCTTGTTTCCCTCGACGTCATCTCTCGAGTTGCGAGCCTATAGTGATGCTGATTGGGATGGAGATCGCAATGATCGTAAATCCACCACTGGTTTTTGTGTGTTTCTTGGAGACTCTTTAATCTCGTGGAAGAGCAAGAAACAAGATGTTGTCTCTAGATCTTCCACGGAGGCTGAGTATCGTGCCATGGCTGTGACTACATGTGAGATTATTTGGTTACGTTGGCTTCTTGCAGATATGGGGGTTCACATTTCTATGCCTACTCCCCTGCATTGTGATAACAAAAGTGCGGTACAAATTGCAAAGAATTCTGTCTTCCATGAGCGTACGAAGCACATTGAGATTGATTGTCACTTCACCCGTCATCATTTGCAGCTCGGGACCATTTTCTTTCAATAAAGTTCTATTAATAGTTACAACAAGCAACTAAATTCCCACCTACAACACTCAACCCCCAACTAACATTCCCCTTTTCACAATTAGGCAACCCCATTACCCCATACGTCTCCGTAGCCAAATCCAACGTCATAATCTCAGAACAATCACCCGAACCGCGACAATCGCTTACCTCCCAATGCAAAAATCCATTCACAAACACCCCCGATTGTGCATTCATATAACCACTCACAAACCCCTCACCTATCTTCCAAGAATCACCTCTCAAGCTATAAATATTCACCACATTCTCATACTTCACCTTATCTATAGCAAAACTAAAAATCTTAACAACCTTAAAATCATCATTAACAACATCATAACCCAAACCATACCTAATATAACAACCTCCAACACTCTGAACATATGAATCTTGAAACTCTTTGTACTTTCCAGTACATGGATTCCACAACATCAGCTTAAATGACATTGGTGTTAAACATATCAATCCATTACAAGAGCCCAAGAATTTACAAGATCCAAAAGGGTGTTTCAAAGGGAAATCAACTTCACCAAATTTTAATCCTAGAGAGTAAATATTACACATTTTACCCACTGCAACAACAAGTCTAAAATTCACATCCTTGCATTCTTTAACACAAAAATTGATTTGACTTTTCATAAATTGTGAACTTGATAGTAAAAAAAACCAAGATTTTGAAACACACCTTAGTTTCAAGAGAGATTTAACTGGAAGCCTTAAGAGTATTTCAATGATGATTTCATCTGGAAGACATGAAAATTGTTGCAATTCTAGGGAAATATTTGTGGGAATTTTTGCAACTATTTGATTTTCCATTGTAAGCTAAGATTGGAGATGTGGAAGCCTTTTGGAGTTCACGGTTTGGCAGATATCTACAGGACAAGTTGGGAATGGAAGTACTTATAATGAAAGTGAACATCAATTCCAAAATAAATTAACTGTGGAGCTATTTTTTAATATTTAGATAAATAAATTATTTATTTTTTAAGAGATATGTAAATTTTTTTCAATTTTATCCTTTCATTTAATAAGTTCTTAACTTGACATTTTCTAAGAGAATAATTAAAAAGATAATAGTGATTTATGTCCTCAAAGATTTTGCTGTGTCATATGTCAATAATTTAATTATTTTGAAGTGAAGGAAGTAGTATTTTACATTTTATATTTTTTTTATTGGTTTCCTCATTTTTTGTCAATCAATTTAATTAAGTTTTAAAATTAAATTAGATTATATTAATTTAATTTTTAAAATTAAAATTTAGATATTCAAAAACTACGTGTAAGTAATATAAATTATTTTTCTTTTTTTAAATTTAATTAAAAAATACACCTTAAAATATTAATTAAAATTTATATCATCTGATACTAAAAAAGAAAATGAAACAATTAAAAAGAAATGAGAAGAAGTAATATACTGACTTCAAATTTATTTTTAAACTTAATGAAAATAATTTGCTAAGGTTCTATCGAAAACAATCTTTTTATCTCTAAGGTAATAGTATAAATTGTATATATTTTATCCTCTCTGAACCTCACTGTATAAGATTATATCGAGTATGTTATTGATGTTGTTATTATTGTACTTAATAAAGTAATTTGAAGCTATACAAATACTTAAAATTTATTTTCTAACACAAAAATTTAAATTAATTTTCATTATTAAATTTATTATTGAGTTAAAATATCATAATATAAATTGTGAAAAAGAATATGCTTCATTCATTTATTTTTATTTGTTCAATATACTAATTTGTGAGGGTTTTTTATTCAACTCCTCCCTCCGTTTAAAAAACAATGATCTACTTTTCTTTTTAGTCTGTTTAAAAAGGAATGATCCCTTTCTCTTTTTGATAATACTTTAATTTCAACTTTCCACATGATATATTTAGGACCACAAGATTAAAGGGTGTTTTGGTATATTTGACACAATTTTAATTTAAGGTCACAAGATTCAAAAATCTTATTTATTTTCTTAAATTTTATGTCAAATTAAAATGAGTCATTCTTTTAAAATGAAGTAAGTATTTGATTTTGAATTTCCATTGGGATGTGAAGGTAGTGAGAGAAAAGAAACATGGTGCAAGTCTTTTGGATTGTGGATTTTGGAGTTCACTTCAAAAGTTTTGGTGCATATCTACAAGACAAGTTAGAATGAAAGACCTTTTATATATATAATTAAATTTTGATTTTAAGAGTATATTAAAATGAATCTCCCCAAAAATACGGAAAAAGCTTAGCTTATTGGCTAAGTGGGATCATTTTCTAGCCATCGTCGCGGGTTCAAATCCCACGCTGCTTTGGAAAGAATCCCATAGCAAAGTCTCTACAATTTTTTTTTTCATCCAGTGTTCGACATCCGCATTGAAGTTCGATTAATTTGAATTTGCGTCGGGTAAGGCTCCATTCGAGGGGCAGCTATTCTTACCAAGGATTTTTCTATACTCAGACAGTGGCGAAGCCACAGCCAACGAAGGGTGGTCAGATGAACACTTTTCGTCGAAAAAATTTTTCGAGTATGTAGGTTAAATATAGATATTTATGGTTATATACATATTGTTGCACACCCTTGACAAGCTAGAAAAACATAGTCCAGTGATCAAGAGTTTGCATTTCTGCATCAACAACCCGGGTTCGAACCTTGATAGGTGTAACAATGCTTTATTTTCTTTGTTTATGAAATAATTCTTTGCCCAAGAAAAAATATGAACACCCTTAACTAAAAGTCTGACTCCGCCACTGTACTCATAGCTCGAACCCGAGATTTTTAATTAAGGATGGAGCAACTCCATCCACTCACTACTTCCTTTGGTGGTAAGGTTCTAAAATCTTTGTTCTTCTTCTTTTTCATTATTTTTCTCTTTTATGCATTCTTTTTAATTTGTTTTTGTTCAAATTTATTAGTCATATTCTTTTTTTTTTGTCTTTTATTTTTTTATTTCTATATTTTTTTTTTTATTTAACTCTCTCTTCATGTACTAACTTAAAGAAACTCTTTCAAAACATGGTGAATTAGTATTAAACTTGAAATTGAAATAGAAAAAAATCTCTTAAAATAAAGTAAATTAAATTTAATCAAATAAAGAAATTTTAATTTATAGTCGTAAATGTTGTTTTAGCAATATCGATTTAAATGAAGTTTTTTTTATTCAATTTCATGATATTTCTCTCCCATTTTTTCTAATTCTATTTTAGAGAGATGGAAACTAAACTTTTTTTTTTTACATGGAAATTAAAGTAAACTAACTAAACTTACTTGATTTATTCATCATTTGTCCTTTTCTTTTTCATTTACTAACCTATAAATTTGAACTAAAAAAATCAGCAATGCTATTTGTTTATCTTTTGAATATACATTATAACATTAGTAGCTCAATCCTTACATACTTTTGAAAAATCTTGACTATTTTTAAAGTAACATATAATTGAATGAATTTTAACTCTGAACTTTAAAAAGTGCAAAATAAAGTAGAATACTGCAAAAAAGAAAACACACTAAAATACACAACGATTAAGATTGATCTTTTTCTTTTCGGTTTTTCATCTTGTAAATTTTACATGTTTGCTTCTTAATAGTTTAAAATTTCTCGGAAAAAACTTTGAATTCGTCAGTGCTTATATTGAAGAGTGAATTAATTTCAGCTACAAAATTAATTTTGTCCCCCCATTTTAATTTACTCAGCACTCTATGTTCTAATATAATATTTTAGATATTTTATAATAATTAAATTTTAAAATTCTTATTTTACGTTGTATAAAATAATCTATAGCTATAAAAATATTTAAAATATATTCTACAACTCAAAATTTTAAAATATTCTTTCATTATTAAATGCGGTAGAGAGTAATAAGTATCTCCTTTACTATAATTATTTAATAATTATCTCACAATCAATATATTTAGATCTTTCTATAACAACCATTTTCTATTATAAGATTTTATTGTAGTAATAAAGTTTTCTTTGGAATCAATTTTCATGTTAGGTTAGAGTTAATGGTCTAAAACACATCTAAAGTATTCTGAATTTTTGAGTTTCATACATGAACTATCACGTGTACGTGAATTTCCTCACTAAATTATCACTAACTATTTATGAAAACACCTCGATTAGTGTGTTTGATAAATAATTAATGATAATCATGTAGAAATTCACTTATTTAATAGTTCAGTTTATGTATAAAATTCAATAAAATAAACATACTTTTGATTATATTTTCTTGTAATAATATTTTGCTATAGCAATAAAAAATATCCGGACAAATTTGTCTTTTATTAGAGTTTTCATCACTAACAAATGAAATAAAATTTGAAACTTCAACTTTATGCCATTTTAAAAAGTAAACGTGACAGCAGTCACCCAATCAATCATTTTCTTAATTTAATAAATACTTAAATGTTGATCTATTATAGTGAACTAAACGGTCTCTATAAGCCATTTAAAAATATTAAAAGTACGTCTTGTTGTCAATAAGACAATCATTTTTCTTGAATCAAGCATGTGAAAATAGTGTTGCCTTGTGATAATAATAAAATTGGAACTTTGGTTCATGTTGAATTTTGTGTATATCAGAAGTTTATTTATTGTGATTATTTAGATATTTCAACTCGATATAGTTATATATTACAAAATATTTTAATTTAAAGGCGGTGCATTTTAGATATGTCTTTTTAAAATTAGAATATGTATAAGATTAATTTAATAAAGTTAAGATGTCTAAATATAATTTTTATATGTTGAAATGATTAGTTACCAATTAAATTTGAATTAAGTGCTGGACTAGCTCATGGAAAAGTAAAAAGTTTCCTTTTGAATATAAAACATAAAAAATCTAACCTTGTGCAATTATAAAAGTACATGACAACAACCACTACCTAACTATCCCTTTTCTTTATTTGAAAATTTCTTAAACATACAGTTGAGTAGGAGTGACAAAATTAATTCAAACTCAATGACCCGTCCAACTCCTCTGAGGTTTGATGAGTTTGGGCAAAAGTGATTTTGATAATGGCTAATTTGAATTAGTCTAAGTCCATCTATTACAAATCATTAATTCAAATAGATTCATGATGATGCTCAAAGTTGATCAATCAATTGCTTAAAACTTTTATCGAAATCTTGTTATATTAATCTAGACTTAATATGCAATGAAAATTTAAGCAAATCGAGAGGGAAATATGTACCTCATATGTTTGAATAATTCATTTTGTATTTTTTCAATTAAAAGTAAAGTGATAATTTTATTATAAAAGCAAAAATTGTAAGATCTGTTTATGTTAACTGAAGAACAACTATTATTTCTTCTCGCTAATAGCATCAGCACACTACAAGAGAACTTTAAAGATATCATCATATGTAGTATGATTCTTTATATTGTTGGAAAGGTAAAACTATTTTAAACAAATCCTTATGCTTGTACTTTATAGGAAGGGATGTATAAAAGTATATAATAAAATATTTTCTTCATATAAAATTTTTAAATTTCTAAAATACAGAACTTGTACCTTGAATTTGTGCTTGCTGTTGTATTTCTTTAGAAATATTTGGTTGCTGATATTTGTTAGTAATTCTTAAAAGTACGGAAGAAAAGGTTGATCAAGTTGGGTGAATTAGGCTACAACCCATTATTTAGTTCATTTTGACCCAGCCCATATTAGCCCAAGTTATTTGAACAGAATTGATTAAGTATAAATAACATAAATACCAACCCTTTTAAAAATAATTAGAAGTATGTCTTCTTATTTAATCTTTTTTTTTTTGCCCTTGAATCAAGCATGTGAGAATATTATGTTGCTTGGTGATAGTAAAATTTGAGCTTAGAATCTTTATCCCTTTTGGCACCATGTTGAATTGTGAGAACCAGAAATTTATTCACAAACTGCTTCTTAGTTATTATAAGCCTGTTTGGTCATGATTCATCTCATATTTTTTTTTATTTTTATTCTTTTGTGAAAATTAACTCTAGAAATATCTCTTTTTGATGGGATAATTGGTTTGGCTTTGAGACCCTGAACAATTATCTCAATATGAGTTTTAACCATGACAATAACACTTGGTGGTCATTGGTGGCTCAATAAGAACGGTGGCCTAAAGCCAATGTTAACGGAAAGTTCTCTTTGTTTCTCATCCTACCTTGACTAGAGGTCTTGAATAAAAAACTTAAAATGAAAAAAATTCTTGTTACGGAATAATTTTCTCTTAATGGATCGGACATGTTCCAAAATTGAATTAATCAAAAAATTCAATATCTAAACACCGGATTGAAAATGATTGGGGCCCGAAATGTTGTGGCCTAAAACCCTTCCTTCAGTGGCTTGACCCTCTGGCCGCCCCCGTTGATGACTACATATGGGATGACAGATGGAATACCACTAAGAATAAGGTTAGGTCACTATCTAAAAGTAAACTTTTCGCTCTATTCCTCTTACATCACAAGCACAATTTTCTATTTTGGAAACTCTCTAACGATCGTAATTTTCATGTTTTTTCTAGACAAAAAAAAAAGTATGGCTGATATATAGATAAGCACTGTAACTTGACTTTTACCGTTGAGCACCTTAATTTTCATTGTGATCATCCAGACACTTCAACTTGACATATGTGTGTCTTGCCAACATCTTAATTTTGAAAATGCACATGTAGACATATTTAAGAGGTTTCTATATCTTGTTTGGTTCAGTGATTTTTACATTAGAATATATAAGTCGAGTCTTCGAGAGAACTACCAATTACAGTGGATTTATAAGAAGTTCACCCTTACTGTAAATAGAGTTCAATATTTTTTTTTCTTTTAAAAAAAATTTAGAAATTGAAAGCCATTACCTAATGCTAAATATAGTCAAATTGCAAGACTGCAAAAGCAGAACAAGTCTGGATCATGAAAATTGGATCGTTGAATAAACTACATTACCAGTCTAATAAAAAGAAATATTTCTCCAACTCGCTAATGTCCCTTATTTCTCCTCTTACAAGATACCAATACTGACTTTTTTTAAAATCAAATTTGAAAACTTTTGCTTCTTTTAATTGACTATGCCAAGGCTCGTTTTCATCAGAAAGAGAGTAGCTCAGATTCTCCACTTGCAGATTCTAGGTTCAATTTCCTAGGATGACAATTCCCTAGCAAAGCATTCACAGACGATGGGCACTCCTCATCGCATTGATTGTCCAAAGTCGGGCATTAGAGATATACATAGCTAAGTATCTAATACAGATATCTCTGTAAACTTTGACGGAGAGAAATACCAATCATGACATCTCTGGAGTGACATTTATAAGCCAAAGAGACGTACAACACATTCACATGAACTTCAAAGAAAACTGAAAACCATACTGTACGTCGTTGTAGCTTGATATTTCCAACTTAATCATGTTTAATAAAAGAAAAGGGCAGCCCGGTGCACTAAAGCTACCACTAAAGACATTCCGGCAATATGTCAGCCATGGTCGTGACTTGGAAGTTGCTGATTCCTGAATTAGATTTTAGTTGCAAATACGGCTGTCAAAAGAAAAAAAAACCCTATTCTACGAATTCTAATTCTACGAAACTTCCCACAAAATCCCTTCTAATGTTCAAACCCGTTTGCAAATCATGACTTTCTTTACTTGAAAATCCTCAATTCACCAAGCACCATTATTACCTGAACCAAATTTTAAAGGCCTTCAAAAAGACAGACACAAATCACTCAACAATTCTGCATAAATTTTGTGAATTCTCGCGTCAACGGTATTTTTTTTTCTAGCTATATAGTTTCCCGACAAAAATATTCCGATCCAAATAAGACTTCGTTAACTGATGTTTAATTAACAGACCACATATGCTGGAAAATTCAACTTCCCATGGGTAATTTTTTTTTTTTCTATTAAATAATGTTCTGCTAGGGACAAGAGACATACTCTACGTTATTAGTTAATTAAAGTTGTGGACTGTTTTTGGAAGAAATCATCAGCCAACTATCTCAAATATAATAGAAATTAAGCAAGTATTTAATAGCTAAACAACATTCGAAAATAATAATAATATCAGATAAACGGGGATGGTTTTCTATTAAGTCCAATGATCATAACTACGTACTAGAATGGGTAACTGCAGCTGATATTCTTCAAACTTCGATAATTCAAAGTTTCTATAGGGATTTTCCCCTTCCTATATCTCTCCATAATATTGTCTGCCACTATCAGATAAACGGGGATGTTTTTCTGTTAAGTCCAATCAAGTCTGTTAGGATCTATTTTTTGACTAGGTTTTCGACAAGTATTCTTCAGAATGTTGAATCAAGTCTGTTTACTGTAGGAGGATCACTGGTGTGACAGACGTCTGATCAAGCATAATATTGCGAAGCTATAATCCTGCTATAATATAATATTGTGAATCCTGGAATATAATATTGCCAAGCTATAATAGCTTCTGGCATACTGTGGCTTGTAGCATATAATCCTAACTTAAGCTTCATGATGTTATTATATTCCAGGCCTTCACGATGTTATTATATTCCAGGCCTATAATCCTAACATGGGAACCTTCATGATGTTATTATATAGTAGGTCAATAAGCCACTTTCCCTGCGTTCTCCAGCTACCAAATCAAAAATTTCCGGTAAAAGCACGCAAAAACATTTTTTTTCCAAGGTTACTTGAAACTAGCTTTACTATAATTTTTCATCCCAAGCAGTCTTAACATTAATAGTAACATTAAATGATACTGGTTTTGACTTTTGATCTACAGAAAACCAGCAGAGACGGGAATGTTATATATTTTCATTGTTTTCCAAGATGATAAATGGTCAGAACAGCAACAAACCAAATCAACTCAAAATAACTAAATGAGTAGAAATTCACCATCACATTTTTACATAAGATTTCAGTTCAATGATCATAACTACGTACTAGAATGGGTTACTGCAGCTGATATTCTTCAAACATTGATAATTCAAATGTTTCTATAGGGATTTTTTCCCTTCCTATATCTCTCCATAATATTGTACGCCACTATTTTCATATTGCCGTTGCTATGATCAACAGTGAATTTCAAGTTGGGAAGAGTTAATGAGGCTTGCAACCATGTTTTAGAGAGAATACTCATCTTTGCTGTTTACAGTAGTAGGATCGCTTTTTTTTTTCTAGGTTTTCGACAAGTATTTTTCAGAATGTTGATTAATCTGATCAAGCCTGTCGATTTTAATAAGGATGGAGATATATTGATTTTGATTCAGTAGTGTGTTTTTCATTTGAATTAGCTATCCATCTTGTCTTGTGCTGTTTCGAAATTAGTTACAACATTAGAGGGAACAGATCTAGTTATAATATTGTTACATCACAGTTATAAAGAGCTAAATGAGAAAATTATATTACAAGACGAGGTGATTTAACTTCTATACTCCTTTAGAATCCTCAGAATTAGTTGTTTTCTTTGCCGGAAGCTACTTATTAATATTAATTTAGTGATGACTAAATATTGGTTTTGTACTTAACAAAGCAAAACCATGTGTAGATTAGGCTATGAATCCTTATGCATAGACATGTACATACTATATCACACACACACATATATGTATATATATATCATATTACCTAAATTCTCTCTTATAAAAATATCATATACCCTCTCCGTTTCATTTTACTTAGATCCTATATTAATAGTAAGTAAATTTGCTAAGTAGGAAAGTTAGTTAATTGTAGATTAGGCTAAATCCTTATGCAAACACATGTTGTTTTCACAAAGTTAAGAACCACAAACAACACAACCATATTTCATCATCATCCATGCTAGTACGCCTAGTATTCTCTATGTACTTCATTGATGAGAATGTTGTTTCGACAATTCCAGTTGCAACATGTAAAATCAAAGTAAACTTCAGAAGGAAATAAATAAATGTTTAGGTCTAATCCAACGTTGTCTCTATCATAATTGGAGGAGTGTGAGTGACGTTAATTATATATAAAAGGTAACCAAGAAACAAGATGAAAAAAATGTGTAACTAAATAAAAGAAGGGATCAAACATCCAAGTTATAAAATCTAATCACAAAAATAGTACTGATATGTGTGGCATAGAGAC
The DNA here is from genome assembly GCA_030864225.1 of Capsicum baccatum var. pendulum. Taxonomy (NCBI): domain Eukaryota; kingdom Viridiplantae; phylum Streptophyta; class Magnoliopsida; order Solanales; family Solanaceae; genus Capsicum; species Capsicum baccatum. Next base: position 129,527,140 of record CM061558.1, read on the forward strand.
GGGACGGGAGCATGGCTACCCGTGAACCCACCCGTCTCCATGTGAATCCACCCGTGCGTGTGTGTGCCAAGACATGAGTAAGGATACAGCTGAAATTTTCAACAAGTCTCAACGGCGCGATAGAACCATCCTCAAAAGCCTACGAAAAGTCAATAAGCTCTCTAAAAACGCAAAGTACACAGAATGCGCTCGTGAAACCTGCAACTAGTATACAACAGCAAGAAATGACGATCAGCTAAGGAAAAAAGCCACTCCAATACACTCAATATCAGTAACTCAAAACAATGGATATTCTGAGAAGAGTTTAAGTCTTGTGCACCGTCAGTATACAAAAACTTTTACACTCTAGGCAGTGGCGGAGCCAGACTTTTGGTTAAGGGTGTTCATATTTTCTCTTGGGCAAAAAACTATTTAAAAAACAAAGAAAATAAAGCACTGTTGCACCTGCCAAGGTTTGAACCCAGGTTGTTGATGCAGAAATGCACACTCTTGACCACTGGACTATGCTTCTCTAGCTTGTCAAGGGTGTGCAACAACATGTATATAACCATAAATATCTATATTTAACCTATATACTCGAAAAAATTTTCCAACGAAGGGTGTTCATCTGACCACCCTTCGTTGGCTGTGGCTCCGCCACTGACTCTAGGTTAACTTGACTTGCTAATGTAGGTTATCCAATTTTTTCCATAAAAATTGAAAAAACAAACTTTTGAGTAACCTGCAATAGTAGGTTAAGTTTACTAATAGTGTAGAATATTTTGTACACTGTTAGTGCACAAAACCTAAATTTTTCTGAGAAACAAATGTCCTTACTATCACATGGAAATGCATGATGGTTCCACACAATGAGGTGAAACAAAGACACCGTGTGCATGAAACATTGCAAAACCGCATTCAGAAAGCAAGTGTTGCGCAAGTTAACAAGTACAACACCCTAATAAGTAATAACAACCGATAACAAAACCGGCAGAAACAACAGCAGAGTTGCAGAAAAAGAAACTGAGATTTTATTCGAGCTAATAGACAACACATTACATGAGAATCTTACTAATTTACCTTAATAGACAAAAATGTTTAACATTGGCATTATAACACTCAACAAAATGGAACGATACAAAAAAAATTCATATAGCAGAACCAAACTAGATTGATATTTTTTTGATTGAAAATATCCTCTAACAGAAATGCAAGGTAACGCTGCGTACAATTGGTCCCTTCCTCGGACCCTGCGTATAATGGGAGCTTTAGTGCACTGGGATGCCATTTTTATTGAGATGTTATACATATATACATATATTTAGCAACCACTAATTTGGCTCAAAATATAGACTATTAAAATCAACAAAAATCATATAAGTGACTGCCCAAGAGATCATTCATGATATTGCTAAACCTAATCAGGGAGGAAATATGGTGATCAAACTTGACATGGCAAAGGCATACGATAGGTTATCCTGTTCCTTTCTTTTTAATGTCCTGCATAAATTTGGTTTCAGTAGTGACTGGATAGACCTTATCAAAAGGCTCATTTCTAATGTCTGGTACTCAGTCCTAATAATGGTACCAGACAAGGATTTTTCCATTCCACTCAAGGGCTCAAACAAGGGGATCCCATATCCCCTTCCTTTTTTATCTTAGCAGCCGAGGTTCTTTCAAGATCTCTGAACAACTTGAACAATGATAACAAGTTTATCCCTTTCTCCATGAACAAAAGAGGGCCTCAAATTAATCATTTAGCTTACCTAGATGACATTGTCATATTCTCCAGTGGTAATACAAATTCAGTTAAGATGATTATGAAGCAAATTAAGAGATACGAAAAGGCTTCTGGTCAAAAGGTCAACAACGACAAGAGTTTCTTTTTAACATGCCCCAAGACTAGTCCATATAGAATCAATAGATTGAGACAATGCACTGGCTATATGGACAAGTAATTTCCTTTTACTTATTTGGGTTGCCTTCTGTATTATGGTAGAAAAAAAGTGGAATATTTTGATGGTATGATTTCTAAGGTAGTTAAGAGGATGAACGGTTGTCAAGGTAAGATGCTCACGTACGGGGCAAGATCCGTAATTATTAAGAGTGTCCTTCAATCTCTGCTGATTTATACTCTCTCTGCACTTAACCCTCCTAAAGCCACTCTGAATATGATTGAGAAACACATGGCCAGGTTTTACTGGGGTTCTACTACTGAGAGGAGAAAGTTTCACTGGAGCTCTTGGACTAATTTATGTCATCCAAAATATGAAGGAGGCATAGGTATTAGAAGCCTGGTTGATATCTCCAACACCCTGGCAATCAAAAGGTGGTGGAGATTGAGAACGAAAAACACTATTTGGGCTGATTTTTTGAAAAACAAGTATTGCGCTAATAAACATTTGGTTCAAAAGAAATGGATGTCTGGTAACTCTCAAGGATGGAAAAGTCTTGTATGGGCCAGGAATATTGCAGAAAACCATATCAAATGGAACATCAATAGTGGAAATTGCAATTTTTGGTGGGATAGATGGACAGATTTCGGCCCTTTGGCTCTTATTCCTTCTATCTACTGTGATGGGCTTTTTGCTAAATAGTGTGTTAAAGATTTCATGTTGGATCGAAAATGGGATGAAAGAATTTTGTCGTGTTCTTCCTACAAACATTGTTCAAAGTATTATGCACATCGATATTGGGCCAAATGACCAGGAAGATGATCCTATTTGGATGTGTACTGAAGATGGTCATTACTCTAATAAAACCGCTTGGAATTTGGTGAGAAATGTGAAGCCAAAAAATTATTTTATGCAAAATCAGTGGCATAAGTCTATACCATTTAAGATATCTTTTCTTGCTTGGAGATTATGCCAAGGGAAACTTCCTTTTGGTGAGGTTGTATCTAGATTTGGACAACATTCTAGTGTTGAATGCTACTGCTGCACAAATCCTGTAACTGATTCCATCCAACACACCTTTACTCAGGGGAATGCTGCTATGCATATTTGGAAATATATTGGAGCACCTTTGGGCATAATCCATCGGCCAGGACCTACAAGAAGAATTTTCAATAATTGGTGGAGTGTTACGAACAAAAATAGTGTACACAACATGATCATTCATATTGCCCCTATATTTATATGTTGGGAAATCTGGAAAAAATGGACAAATTGTAAGTTTGGGGGTCAAAACAAGATGTACCACAAGAAGATGGAGTATCAAATAATATGGAATATTACTGCTGCCCTCGACATCACTTTTCCGTTAGTAACCGTAACAGGAAACTGGCCCAACATGGGTGACACTTTTGAAAGATTGCAACCTAAGGTCAATGTCAAACAAGTTATTTGGCAAAAACCAGAAGCAGGGGACTACAAAATTAATGTCGATGGCAGCTACAACAAGGACACAGGAAAGCAGGTATCGGAGGCATAGTTAGAGACAGAAATGGAGACTTAGTGATGGGTTTTTCAAGGGTAGTGCATTTTACCAGTAATGGAGACTTAGTGATGGCTAAAATCCGGCACCCGAGCAAGAAGTTATGGCCTTTCAAAGTAATATGCGTCGCCTAACCAATCGCACATGGCCACTAGAAAGCATAGGCGATAGCCTAGGCGGCGCCTATGTAAAGGTTTCAAGTGACTTAACACTCCGTTTTTGGGGCAACATGGTCCTTTTCCACCCTTAGCCCTAAACACGAAATTCAGTTCCAAAGACCCCAAAATACACCTTCATTCATCAAAAGTGCTCAAGGATTCTCCTTAGGGTTTCAAAATAAAAATCCAAGCAACTCAAGATTCAACCGGGGGTTTTAGAAACTAATTGCTTTTTGGAATCCTCTTAATGTAGGCTTCAAGAAGCACCTAATATTCGTAGTAATCGAGGTAAGTGGGGTTATCCAAAAATCTCATGGGTGTAGTTTTATGAACATGCATGCTTTTAAAGGGGGGTTTTCAATAAAATACTAATAACTTGCTTTTATTATGATTTCTAAGTCGTTTTTTTTTAAAGTCATGGGAGTTGTTTGCCTATATACTTCAATGGTTGAAACCATGCATATGTGATTTGAGATTTTCCATGAAAGTTTGATAAATATGAATGATAAATTGCTTTCAAATTCCCATGATAATGTTTCGATACCCCCTTATTATATTGTGACCAACAAAAGAGAGCATGAATTTGAAATAATTATTGTCCACTACTTGTAAATGATGAAAGCATCTTGATTTTTACATGATTATGCATATGTTGATGTGATATTGATGACTTACAAGTCGGGTTTGACGATACCCTACAAATAAGATATGTGATTGAATCAGATAAAATTTGAATGCATTGATTTTACATGAGATAGGTAGATGCCCGAAGAAGGCGCTTGAGTGTAAGGGCTCATTACTGGAAACCGTGTTTGCCGACATGGGAATTTGGTACCCTGCTTTGTGATCTTACGTACCTGACTTTATGTCATTCCCAAATTGGGACTATGGTTAGGAGCCCTACTTTGTGATCTTGTTCACTACCATTGGGTCGAGACACCCTGCTGTGTGATCTTGTGTGTCTTCCCCTCACGTATACTCTAACCTCGGCAGCAACCGAGGTTTGACAGTTGGTGTAAATGTGATATGTAGGGTATTTCACCTAGCCTAGCTGCATTACATTCTTGTTGAAAAACAATTACATTATGCCCATGTGTTTTCAAATGACTTGATATGAAACTGCTTTATAATAGCTCTCAACTATATTTTATAAAAATATTTATGTTTTTTTTTATATCTCTGCGTACCAATACTTTTATATTGACCCCCTTCCTCCAGGTTCGGAGGCGCAGTCTAGGGGTCCAAAAAATCAGTAGATTCCTTGGACAGATTTGCAGAGTCACTTGGTGATCCTTCTATATTTTGGAAGGCCTGATTATCTGGTAGTGTCATTTATCACTTATTAGTTTTGGGTCTACTGGGGGTTTGTCCCAGTTTTCAGATAGACATTTGTTTCAGTCATGTAGTAGAGATTTCGCAGACGTTATAGAGGTGTTGATTTGAGATTTTAGGACATTATTCCCTATTATTGCTTTCATATGACTCCTGACCATGTTTTCCATAATGTTATTTGTCTTCCGCATTTCTTTATCATTTGAATTATGTGCATGATTACCAGATAGATAAGGGTGTTTTGGGCCTTTATGGTTCGGGATACTCATCACGGCCAGGGCCCTGGTTTGGGTCGTGACAAACTTGGTATCAAAGCGCGGTTCATGGTCCCAGGGTATCTACGAAATCGTGTTGGGTAGAGTCCTGTTTATGGGTGTGTAGCGCGCCACACTTATAAGAATGAGGCTGCTAGGCATTTAGGAAATATTTCCCTTCTTTGTGATTTAGTTTGTGATTTAGAGTCTGAACTGTCCCTTAATCAATGATCTCTTGTATTTCAGAAACACAGTTATGCCTCCACGTCGTATCATCGATCAGAATACTCAGGCATATGAGGTCCGTCTCACCCATGGGATGTGGAACCAAAATAGATTTCACACTCCAGAACTTGTCCCTACTCCGAGAGTCCCTCCAGTCCCGATCAATCCACCTCGGGCTCTACGAACTAATGTCAACCGTCCTCCAACTGCTTAGGGAGATATTTCAAATGCAGAATTCAGATGGTCTATTCATATACTGACACAGTTGGTAGCTAACTAGGCTCAACGATCAGAAGATGTTGGGTCTGCATCTATTGCGTCTGAGGCTACTAGGGTCGGATATTTCATGAAGATAAACCCACCTAAGTTCACTAGCACCAAGGTGGAGAAAGATCCACAGGAGTTCGTGGATGAGATGGAAAAGATCTTTAAGGTAATATATGTGGATGAGGTTAAAGGGGTGGAACTAGCAACTTATCAGCTCAAGGATATTGTGAATCAGTGGTATGCCGACTGGAAGGATGCAAAAAGTGAGAGTGCTAAGCCCACAGTTTGGGGCAAATTTGTGAAAGCTTTCCTTGATCTATTCTTTCCTCTGGAGTTGAGGAAGGCCAAAGCAGAAGAGTTTATGAATCTGAAGTAGGGAAGTATGAGTGTCCAGGAGTATACTTTTAAGTTTAATAAACTAGCCCTCTATGCCCCAGAGTTGACTAGTAGTATGAGAGCCCGGATGAGGGAATTTGCATCCGGCCTTTCTGATAACCTGGTGCTTGAGTGCCAGGGGGTAATGTTGAATAAAGAGCTAGACTTTGCTCAGCTGACCGTTCATATGCAGCAGATAGAAGAGAAGAAAAAGAAAATTTCAGAAACAAGAGAGAAAGACAGGCAAGCAAAGAGAGCCAGAACCGTAGATCAGAATCACAGCCAACCATAGAGCGGCAACTAAGGAAATAGATGGCAAAAAAAAAGTCTTGGAGTAATGCACAGTCAGCTACCAGCACCCCAGTGCCTAGACCACCAGCAGACAGACGATCGCAGAGTTTTCATAGATTTAGAGCCGCAGATACTCAGTCACAGGGCAGTGTGTCCCAACAGAGTCGTACTTATCCACGGTGCGAGACTTGTGGGAAGAATCACTCAGGGAGGTGTTATTTTGAGGGAAGGAATTGTTATACTTGTGGCAAGGTGGGCCACCTTCAAAAAGACTGCCCTTCTGCTGGAGGAAATGCGGGGGACTAAGCCCTAAGTCGCGTTCACAACTCCTCCTCAAAAGGGTGCTCCTTCAGCTGCTGGGAACAGTTGCAACCGAATATATACTCTGAACAACCTCCAGGAGGCGGAAGTTTCCCCAGATGTTGTTACCGGTACGTTACAAATCTTTTCCCGTGATGTATATGTGTTACTTGATCCTAGGTTTACTTTATCCTATGTGACCCCTTATGTGGCTGTTGGTTTTGGGTTTGAGCCCAGTGTGATTTATGAATACTTTTCTATTTCCACCCTGGTGGGGGATTCTATTGTTGCTAGGAGGGTGTACAGGGGTTGTGTTATGACTGTTGGTAGTCGGGATACGCTAGCAGATCTCATAGAGTTAGATATGGTTACTTTTGATGCTATCTTGGGAATGGATTGGCTCCATTCTTGCTATACCACATTAGATTGTAGGACTCGAAGGGTCATTTTTTCTTTCCCAAAGGAACCAGTGATAGAGTGGGAAGGACATTCTTTAGCACCCAGAGGGCATTTTATATCCTATCTAAGAGCCTGCAAACTCATTTCTAAAGGTTACTTGTACCACCTTATCCGAGTTAAGGACTCCAATGCCGAGAGTCTTCCTCTACAATCTGTTCCCATAGTAAAAGAATTACCATAAGTCTTTCCAAATGATCTCCCAGGAATACCACCTGATAGGGAGATTGAGTTTGGTATTGACGTGTTGCCAGACACTCATTCTATTTCCATTCCGCCATATAAAATGGCTCCTACAGAACTAAAAAAGTTGAAAGAACAGTTAGCAGATCTCTTAGATAGGGGTTTTATATGCCCCAGTGTGTATCCTTAGGGCGCGCCTGTACTTTTCGTGCAAAAGAAAGATGGTTCCCTTCGTATGTGCATAGACTACCTTCAGCTAAATAAGGTCATGATTAAAAATAAATATCCTCTTCCTAGGATTGACGACCTTTTTGACCAGCTTTAGGGTGCCAAGTGTTTTTCAAAGATAGACCTTCGTTCGGGTTATCATCAGTTGAAAGTTAGGGAGTCAGACATACCCAAGATAGCCTTCCAAACCCGATATGGTCACTACAAATTTCTAGTCATGTCCTTCGGGTTGACTAACGCCCCTACAGCCTTCATAAATCTTATGAATAGAGTATTCCATCAGTTTCTTGACTTGTTCATCATTGTATTTATTGATGATATTCTAATCTATTCTAAAAGTAAAGAGGATCACGTCAATCACCTTTGAATTATTCTTCAGACCCTTAAGGATCATCAGCTGTATGCCAAATTTTCTAAGTGTGAATTCTGGTTAGATGCTATTATCTTCTTGGGGAATATTGTGTCCAGTGACGGGATAAGAGTGGATCCCCAGAAAGTTGAAGCAGTGAGAAAATGGACCAGACCCACAACTCCAACCGATATTCGGAGCTTTTTGGGTTTGGCAGGGTATTATAGAAGGTTCGTAGAGAGTTTCTCTTCCATAGCTGCTCCACTCACTAAATTGACTCAGAAAAAGGTGAAGTTTGTGTGGTCTGATCTGTGTGAGAATAGTTTTGAGAAGTTGAAAGACAAACTGACCACTGCTCCTGTTTTGACCCTCCCCGAGGGTGTAGATGGCTTTGTGGTATACTGTGATGCATCCCGTGTGGGACTTGGTTTTGTGTTGATGTAGCATGGCAAGGTAGTGGCTTATGCATCTAGGCAGTTGAAGGTGCACGAGCAGAACTACCCCACCCATGATTTGGAGTTAGAGGCTGTGGTGTTTGCACTTAAGATTTGGCGGTACTACTTGTACGGTGTTCATGTTGATATCTTTACTGACCACAAGAGTCTGCAGTATGTTTTCTCGCAGAAAGAATTGAACCTCAGGAAGAGGCGCTGGATGAAGCTTCTGAAAGACTATGATATGAGCTTGTATTACCATTCGGGCAAGGCAAATGTTGTAGCCGACGCCCTCAGAAGGTTCTCTATGGGTAGCCTTTCTTATGTAGAAGAATGAAATAAAGAGATGGTGAAGGATATTCACCGCCTTGCAAATCTGGGAGTATGACTCTTAGATTCCGAAGATGGAGGGGTGATTGTTCATTAGTTAGCTAAGTCATCCCTTTGTGCTGAAGTTAAGGAGAAGCAGGTTGAAGATCCCATCTTGATGCAAATCAATAAAGATGTGGATCAACAAAAGGTTATGTCGTTTGAAATTAGTGGTGATGGTATTCTGAGATTTTAGGGTAGGTTATGCGTTCTGAATGTTGATGGACTGCAGGAAAGAATCCTTGATGAGGCACACACTTTAAGGTATGTTGTTCACCCAGACTCTACTAAGATGTACCATGATCTGAAAACCTTGTATTGGTGGAATAACATGAAACGTGATGTAGCTAATTTTATGTCCAAGTGTTTGAGCTGTCAACAAGTAAAGATAGAACACATGAGGCCAGTTGGTACTTCCCAAGAGATAGCCCTGCCTTTATGGAAGTGGGAGATGATAAATATAGACTTCATTACATGACTTTCGAGATCCCGAAACTAGTATGATTCTATATGGGTGATTGTAGATCGGTTGACAAAGTCATCCCACTTTTTGCCTGTGAGGACTAATTATTTGGGAGAGGGTTATGCTAAGATTTACATTGAGGAGATAGTTCGGTTGCATGGGGCACCAGTGTTCATTATATCCGATAGAGGTACGCAGTTTTCATCTCAGTTCTGGAGATCTTTTCAGAAGGGTTTAGGTACATAAGTAAATTTGAGCACAACTTTCCACCCTTAGATGAATGGCCAAGCTGAGTGTACTATTCAGACCCTCGAGGATATGTTGAGGGAATGCATCATTGATTTCAAAGGTAGTTGGGTAGATCACCTGGCACTGGTTGAATTTGCTTACAATAATAGTTACCATGCCAGCATCAAGATGGCTCCTTTTGAGGCTTTGTATGGGAAGAGATGTAGGTCTCTGATAGGATGGTATGAAGTGGGTGAGACTCAGTTGTATGGGCCTGATCTTGTTCATCAGATGATGGAGAAATTGAATATCATTAGAGAACGACTCAAGACTGCTCAGAGAAGATCATTAGAGAATGACTCAAGACTGCTCAGATTTGTCAGAAGTTCTATGCCGATGTTCAAAGAAGATAACTAGAGTTTGAAGTTGGTGATTAGGTGTTTCTCAAGGTTTCTCCTATAAAGGGAGTTATGAGGTTTAGAAAAAGGGGTAAATTGAGCCCTCGCTATATAGGGCCATATCAGATTCTAAGAAAGATTAGTGTTGTTGCTTATGAGCTAGAATTACCTGCAAGTTTGGGTTCCATTCATCCGGTTCCATGTATCCATGTTGAAGAAATGCATTGGAGATCATTCTTTGGTATTGCCAGTGGAGGGTGTCAAAGTGACAGATTAATTGTCTTACGAAGAAGAGCCCGTTGAAATTTTAGATCGCCAAAATTGAAAGCTGAGGAGCAAAGAGATAGCCTCGGTAAAGGTACTGTGGAGGAATCAGAAATTCGAAGAAGCAACTTGGGAGTCAGAAGATGACATGAGAATTACATATCCCAATTTGTTTGCTTCGATGGAGGATGAGACAGAATGTACTATTCCTATCTTATCTTTCCTAGTCCTTTATTATGCTTGAAATCGTGTCTGTCTGTGTCCCGCATCATCATTCGGGGATGAATGATCCTAAGGGGGGATAATGTAATGCCCCACATTTTGGGCTACAATATAGACCATGATTCCGATGTGTTGATAAATCCCGAAGCCATAAATCCTATGCCAATACGGCATGTTAATTATTTGTGTAGCATGTGAATCCATTCAAGCTTGAATTTAGACCATAGGGGTCATTTGACTCAAGGACGAGTTAAAACTACTTTGATCGATTAAGCTTAAGTGGACATTATAATTTGTGTCAACTTCTATCGACCATGAATCTTTGTATATGTCGAATTAGAAAGCTTGCTATGTGTAAAATGATAGGTTTCCGAGTTAGCTTTCCAACGATACAAATTTTGCTAAAATCCGGCACCCGAGCAAGAAGTTATGGCCTTTTAAAGTAATATGCGTCGCCTAACCAATCACACATGGCCACTGGAAAGCATAGGTGATAGCCTAGGCGGCGCCTATGTAAAGGTTTCAAGTGACTTAACACTCCGTTTTTGGGGCAAAATGGTCCTTTTCTACCCTTAGCCCTAAACACGAAATTCAATTCCAAAGACCCCAAAATACACCTTCATTCATCAAAAGTGCTCAAGGATTCTCCTTAGGGTTTCAAAATAAAAATCCAAGCAACTCAAGATTCAACCGGGGGTTTTAGAAACTAATTGCATATTTGGAATCCTCTTAACGTAGGCTTCAAGAAGCACCTAATATTCATAGTAATAGAGGTACGTGGGGTTATCCAAAAATCTCATGGGTGTAGTTTTATGAACATGCATGCTTTTAAAGGGGGGTTTTCAATAAAATACTAATAACTTGCTTTTATTATGATTTCTAAGTCGTTTTTTTTAAAGTCATGGGAATTGTTTGCCTATATACTTCAATGGTTGAAACCATGCATATGTGATTTGAGATTTTCCATGAAAGTTTGATAAATATGAATGATAAATTGCTTTCAAATTCCCATGATAATGTTTCGATACCCCATATTATATTGTGACCAACAAAAGAGAGCATGAATTTGAAATAATTATCGTCCACTACTTGTAAATGATGAAAACATCTTGATTTTTACATGATTATGCATATGTTGATGTGATATTGATGACTTGCAAGTCGGGTATGATGATACCCTAGAAATAAGATATGTGATTGAATCAGATGAAATTTGAATGCATTGATTTTACATGAGATAGGTGAATGCCCGAAGAAGGCGCTTGAGTGTAAGGGCTCATTGCTGGAAACCGTGTTTGCCAACATGGGAATTTGGTACCCTGCTTTGTGATCTTGCGTACCTGACTTTATGTCATTCCCAAATTGGGACTATGGTTAGGAGCCCTTCTTTGTGATCTTGTGCACTATCATTCGGTCGAGACACCCTGCTGTGTGATCTTGTGTGTCTTCCCCTCACGTATACTCTAACCTCGGCAGCAAACGAGGTTTGACAGTTGGTGTAAATGTGATATGTAGGGTATTTCACCTAGCTCAGCTGCATTACATTGTTGTTGAAAAACAATTACATTATGCCCATGTGTTTTCAAATGACTTGATATGAAACTACTTTATAATGGTTCTCAGCTATATTTTATAAAAATATTTATGTTTTTTTTATATCTCTGCGTACCAATACTTTTGTATTGACCCCCTTCCTCCCAGGTTCGGAGGCGCAGTCTAGGGGTCCAAAAAATCAGTAGATTCCTCGGACAGATTTGCAGAGTCACTTGGTGAGCCTTCTGTATTTCAGAAGGCCTGATTATCTGGCGGTGTCATTTATCACTTATTAGTTTTGGGTCTACTGGGGGCCTTGTCCTAGTTTTCAAATAGACATTTGTTTCAGTCATGTAGTAGAGATTTCGCAGACGTTATAGAGGTGTTGATTTGAGATTTTGGGACATTATTCCCTATTATTGCTTTCATATGACTCCTGGCCATGTTTTTCGTAATGTTATTTGTCTTGCACATTTCCTTATCATTTGAATTATGTGCATGATTACCAGACAGATAGGGGTGTTTTGGGCCTTCATGGTTCGGGATACTCGTCACGGCCAGGGCCCCGGTTCGGGTCGTGACACTCATGCTCTTGAATATTATTCCTATAGGCTTCCTTTTAGTAGGATTATCTATAGCATTTAAAGGTGCACTTGTTTGAGCAACAAGTTGTCCTGCGGCTAAAGATGGAATAACCATTAGGATAATTTGGCACAATGCGGGGGCTACTAGACTCAACTTGCTGTGCGTTGGAGGGGATGAGACTCAACAAAATGTTATACATATATACATTCGTTTAGCAACCCCTAATTTACCTTAAAGTAGAGACTATTAAAATCAACAAAAAATCATATAACTGACTTCAACTAATTTTAAATAGATACATATTGATAAAGCAATTTGAAATATATCCACAGTCAATGGCAGCGGATTAAGCAAATCATTTAATTCAGATTTGCATTAAAGATTCTCTTGATAAAGTACTCTCTACTGAAAACAATTTCATTCACAGGACTTAAAATAGAGACATTTAATTAACAATAAACTATGAAGGAGTCTTGAACCCCTATAATATCAAATCTTTTGATAGTAAGGATTTTACCCCTTACTAAGCTTATGCAATATGAGTTTAACCTCCATCTAATTAAAATTTATATTGAAAAGTCTCACTTTATAAGTTAGAAAAATTACTTCAGATCATCATACGTTTTTTTCTGTGGAAAAGAAAAAGGAAATTTCATTATTTAACTTCGTTTTACACAAAAGCGCACATTTATCAACTAAATACGATTACAACTTGCTTGATACAGAGGAATAATGTTTGTAATATATAACTACTATATGTCATATGTGTAGAGAATAGCAGAAGAAAGGTTTAGTTGGAGAGATCTTCTACTAGCCCAAGATAGTTAACTAAGATCAGAAGATTCAACTAAGAAGAGGAAGCTAGAAAGGTGAAGGAAGATATTGAAAGGAAACTTGGGTATAGAAGAAGACTAGTTGACTTGATTTGATTTTGGTTGGCTACAAATGCCTAGTGTCATCCCCTATTTATACTTGTGTAGGGATGATTCTAGATACTACAAATCTAGAGTATTCTACCCTATTCTACAAATGCCATCCTCAAATATCTAACACTCTAGAATATCTAGACTTGTACTAAGTAAATATCAAAGAGACTATACTATAACTTTCTAGATTCTTCTACCAAGAAATACCTAGAAATATAGATATTTCTTCAATTTGATTATCCTAAATACTACTCTAGACTATTCTAGAAACTTAGATAGAAATATATGATTCCAAAAAAACTACTTTAATACTTTCACACTCCCCCTTAAAGTGATTTTTTGGAAGCTACCCCAAGCTTGTCGCGGAAGAACTCAAACAAAGCTTTGAACCATGCCTTGGTGAAACTCTTAGCAGTTTTTTCCCAACTCCTTTTTCTCATTTCAATAATGAAGATTTTCCATCATCGATTTGTCCTTGTTGTGTTTTATGATGTTGAGTTCTCGAACTCTCCCTTTCTATGACCTCCTCCACAACTTCATTACCTGGAGACATGCATGGGATGGAAAAATTTAGAGCTCTAGGATTCAAGATTTTAGAACTTACTCTTTGTAAAGCAACTCCATAATATAAGAATATTTTATCTGTAGCAGCCTCCACATTTGATTCAATGACGATCTGATCATTAATTTTCTGTGAATCCTTAGTATCATAAAAGAATCCACCACTAGATTTCATTTATAGCTCTTCAATCATATTGTATATTTCTCCATCTGAAATTGGGGCTTCATCGTTCATTAGATCTTTAACTTTTTCATCAACTTCCAATATTTTCTCTGAGCCAATGATTGACCTTGATATGATGGATGACTAATCTGAGACTTCAACTTTCACTATATCTCCCTTAATGCTTTCTCCGATAATGTCATCACTGGCATATTGATTTTCAGAACTATCTCCTCAGAATCTACTTCAATATCTTTCACGTTCAGACTTTTACGTCCAATTTCAAGATTTGCTTCTTTGATTTCCTCGATAGCAGCTACCACGTATCCAGTCTAAACGTCTTTAGTATCCTCTTGATTCTTATTAGGAACTTCTTGCTCCACATTATGGATTGTATTAGATCTGATCCAATCTCTTTCCAAATTTATTAAAGCCAATGTATTTATTTCTCTACTCTTAGCTTCTAAGAATCGTTCCTAGCCTTCCTCTTCTTCAACAACTTTTTCATTAGAGCCACGTTGCTATCTGTGGCTCTCCTAATGTGTCCGACTTTACCACACCGATAACACCTAAGAGGCCTTTTACCATAATTGTCATAAAACGCTTCCTTCTTTCCAGGCAAGCTTGAACCACTAGAGAATCGAGAGTAAGGAATATCTCTTATCTTTCCACTAACATTTCTCTTGTCAGCTACAAGAGAATTTTCTTCCCTTTCTTTGACAAATTCACCAGCTAATTGTTTGGCTAGTAACTCCTGTGACGATAACAAATTCTCAAATACCTCCAAAGATGGTTGTTGAGCCCATCCTTGAATTGATGTCACAAAAGGAATATATCCTGTCTTCAAACCACGAATAATATTTCTTCTTATTCGTGCTTCAGAGATAGCCTCATCCAGAATTAATAAAGAGATATCAGAACATAAATTTTTAATCCTCAAGAAATACTCGGCAATAGAAAGATTACCTTGATTAGCGTTAGCCAAATCATTCTCCAATATCTGTAGCCGGGCTTCATTCCCCCAAATATCATGAGCTGATTTACACCTTATAATATGGTCAAATAAATCTAAAAAGATGAACCTCTTCAAAATGAACTCCGTCTTTGCATTAATATGCTTCGACTTCTTGTATGCACTACTATTCTCCGGTCCATCTTTCAGAGGACTTGTGTTACTCCCATTAACAACATCCCACAAATCTTCCCCTACAATATATGATTCCATACAAGTCTTCCATACAATGTAATTAGACTGATTCAACAACTCCATTCCCAGTCCATTAACGCGACCACTTAAATCCATTAGGACAAACTAGTTGAATCGATCACAAACCCGATCTTGAAATAAACTTCAGAAGCCAACGTGTGGCTATGGCTCTGATACTATGTAGAGAATAGTAGAAGGAAAGTGTAGTTAGAGTGATCTTATGCTAGCCCAAGATCGTTAACTAATATCGGAAGATTCAACTAAGAAGAGGAATCTAGAAAGGTGAAGGAAGATATTGAAAGGAAACTTGGGTATAGAAGAAGACTAGTTGAATTGATTTGATTTTGGTTGGTTACAAATGCCTAGTGTCATCTCCTATTTATACTTGTGTAGGGATGATTCTAGATACTACAAATCTAGATTATTCTACCCTATTCTACAAATGTCATCCTCAAATATCTCACAGTACTCTAGAATAGCTAGACTTGTACTAAGTAAATATCAAAGAGACTATACTATAACTTTCTAGATTCTTCTACCAAGAAATACTAGAAATATAGATATTTCTTCAATTTGATTATCCTAAATACTACACTAGACTATTCTAGAAACTTAGCTAGAAATATATGATTCCAAAAAATCTACTTTAAATTTTGGCTAGTCAAGAAGTCACACGTCAAGTAGATCAAATTAGAGAAAATAGGATGTTGAGATAAATATGTAGGCATACCAGGAGAGACAAAATTAGGAACGAAGAGATCAAGGACAAGGTAGGAGTAGCCACCGTGGTGGGAAACATAAGAGAGATGTTGCTGAAATGGTTCGAACAAGTGAAGAGAAGATACATAGATATCCGAATGAAGAGGTGCGACAGGCTATCTATGGTGGGGTAAGAACAGGGAATAGGTGACTAGATAAGACATATAGTTGATTCTGCAGGTTACCAAAGACATGACACTAGATAGAAAGATATGGTGACACATTAAGATAGAAGATAGTAGGTGTCATTTGTTGTCGTTACGACTCGATTCTCCATTATTTTTAGTATTGACTGCTTCACTATTGTATTTGTTTTGCATACTTGACTTTTGATATGTCCTACTTGAGTCGGAAATCCATTGGAAATAGTCTTTCTACCTTTGTTAAGGTAAGAGTAGAATTGTGCACACACTATCCTCCCGTAACCCTACTTATGGAAGTACACTATGTATATTGTTGTATAACAGAACAACTACATTGGTATACCCATATATGCAAATGACGTTATAATAGTGTAGTATATAAGACATTTATACATAATAAATTAAACGATAGATGTGCAAAAACTAAAAACTCAGTATTGCAAGTAAACAACTTACATTATATCCTCATGGACAAATGTTCAAAAATATTAAATATGCATAAATAATTTAACTAAAATCCAATAACATATCCTTTCTATCTTGAATCTATAAACTCAAAATTTTAGATCCGCCTATCAAGACCTGATGTTGCTAGCCACCACAGGATGTAAACCTGCAGAGCCAAAGGTGGATTTGCGCCGGTCAGCTGAACTTCCATTTTTCTCCTTTTCTCACTCAGAGAACTGAACTTTCAAGGCTGCCTAATCTGTGTAATGCAGCATGAGTTGTTCACCTCTTGGACCCGGAACTCTTTTCTTAATCATAGAACAAGCCAACATTATTTCCGTCTCTTGCTCTGGATCCATCTGCCATTGATTTTCGCTAGCAACCTGATCTTCCGATGTTATAAACAAATCGATCAGTTGGTAGGTGTAATACTCATCAAACAAGTACACAGTACTTAAAATATATTTTCAAGTAAAAGCGAACGGAGGGAGTAGTAAACTAATGACATGACTCACCAATACATAGAAATGGAAGATGAGTTTATCTAGTGACTTGGGCAACAAAGGTGCCGTTCTTTCGGTCACACTAATGTCCTGAGAAGCGTTGTTTTCTTTTAAAGATTTAATAGCACTAGGAAGTCCTAGAGTAGACATTTGCAGAGTCTTCTTCAATTCATTATCCGCAATCTTCGTGAGTTCATGAAAATCTGAAGAGTTGATAGCACCAGTTGGTCTTGGAGCAGACGAAGATGTGTCGATTGCATAAGCATTGGATCCACTGACATAGGAAGCATGATTATTTGGTAGTGAAATATAAAGTAGGTGGATAGTGTCCACATTATGCAATTGTAGTGCAACAAAATCTGAAAACCACAGTGTGTCTGTCTCTGCATAAAACATAATATATGCTTCCTCTGCCAAAACAAGATCTTCGTGAACCCGAGAAATCTATGACAAACGAACATAATATCAAGTTAGTTATCGTTCAAGAAGCTTGGAAAAATAGACTATCAGTGACATATAACAGAGAATATGACTACACTTTCTACGTACCATCGAGTCATCAAATTTGTACCATTCATTGGGTTCATCACAAATGAAGCCGTAATAGTGTCCCCAACTGGATTGTAGACCCGACGTGCTCTATAACTGCATAAAGATCTTACGTCATTTCTTCCTGTCAGAGACAAGTAAAAATTGAAAATAACATCACGTTACTACTAACAAAATATGAAAGAAAGGGAAGAAAGGTCTTAAAAAGTAAATGTACTAACAATACTCACATTATAGGATTGGATATTTTCAGTGTAAGGAAGCAAGTCCAATTCCAATGGAAATGAAACATGCTTGTCCTTAAAGTGAAATAGCAATTCAAAATGAGACCAAGTCTCTTTGACACTTGAAATATTTTTCAGCTTTTAACTCAACAAGCATGCTACAATGATATAAAACATGAAGGATTTTTTTAGGGGGTGCTACATATATGATTCCAAAAAATCTACTTCAACATTTTCACACTCCCCCTTAAAGTGATTTTTTAGAATCTACCCCAAGCTTGTCGCGGAAGAACTCAAACGAAGCTTTGAACCATGCCTTGGTGAAAATCTTAGCAGTTTTTTCCCAACTCTTTTTTCTCGTTTCAATAATGAAGATTTTTTGTCATCAATTTGTCCTTGTTGTGTTTTATGATGTTGAGTTATCGAACTCCCCCTTTCTCTGAACTCCTCCACAACTTCATTACCTGTAGACAGACATGGGAAGGAAAAATTTGAAGCTCTAGGATTCAAGATTTTAGAACTTACTCTTACTGAAGAAACTCCATAATATAAGAATATTTCATCTGTAGCAGCCTACTCATTTGATTCGATTACGATCTGATCATTAACTTTCTGTGAATCCTTAGTATCGTACCAGAATCCACCACTAAATTTCATTTCTAGCTCTTCAATCATATTGTATATCTCTTCTCTGAAATTGGGGCTTCATCGTTCATTAGATCTTTAACTTCTTCATCAACTTCCAATATTTACTTTGACCCAATGATTGACCTTGATATGATGGATGACTGATCTAAGACTTCAACTTTCACTATATCTCCCTTAATTCTTTCTCCGATAATGTCATCACTGGGATATTGATTTTCAGAAACTGTCTCCTCGGAATCTACTTCAATATCTTTCACGTTCAGACTTTTACGTCCAATTTCAAGATCTGCTTCTTTGATTTCCTCAATAGTATCTACCACGTCTCTAGTATCCTCTTGATTCTTATCAGGGCCTTTTTGCTCCACATTATGGATTGTATTAGATCTGATCCAATCTCTTTCCAAATTTATTGAAGCCAATGTATTTATTGCTCGACTCTTAGCTTCTAAGCATCGTTCCCAGCCTTCCTCTTCTTCAACAAATTTTTCCATTAGAGCCATGTTTCTCTCTGTGGATCAACAATATCTCCTAATGTGTCCTACTTTACCACACCGATAATACCTGAGAGGCCTTTTACCATAATTGTCATAAAACTCTTCCTTCTTTCCAGGCGAGCTTGAACCACTAGAGAATTGAGAGTGAGGCATATCTCTTGTCTTTCCTCTAACATTTCTCTTTTCAGCTACAAGAGCATTTTCTTCTCTTTCTTTGACAAATTCACCAGCCAATTGTTTGGCTAGTAACTCCTGTGACGATAACAAATTCTCAAATTCCTCCAAAGATGGTTGTTGAGCCCATCCTTGAATCGATGTCACAAAAGGAATATATTCTTGATTCAAACCATGAATAATATTTCTTCTTATTCGTTCTTCAGAGATAGCCTTATCCAGAGTTAATAAAGAGACCTCAGAACATAAATTTTTAATCCTCAAGAAATACTCGGCAATAGAAAGATTACCTCGATTGCCGTTAGCCAAATCATTCTCCAATATCTGTAGCCGGGCTTCATTCTTCTTATTGAATAACTGATCGAGCGTCCTCCAAATATCATGAACTGATTTACACCTTATAATTTGATCAAATAAATTTGAGAAGATGGACCCTCTTCAAAATGAACTCCGCTTTTACATTAATCTGCTTCCATTTCTTGTATGCACTACTATTCTCCGATCCATCTTTCAGAGGACTTGTGTTAATCCCATTAACATCCCACAAATCCTCCCCACAAGGTAGGATTCTATAAAAGTCTTCCATACCTTGTAATTGGACTGATTCAATAACTCCATTCCCAATCCATTAACGCAATCACTTAAATTCATTAGGACAAACTAGTTGAATCGACCACAAACCCGATCTTGAAATAAACTTCAGAAGCCAACGTGTGGCTATGGCTCTGATACCATGTAGAGAATAGAAGAAGAAAGGTGTAGTTAAAGAGATCTTCTTCTAGCCCAAGTGTCACGACCCGAGCCTAGGCCCTAGCCGTGACGAGCATCCCGAACCATGAAGGCCCGGAACACCCATTATCTATCTGGTTATCATGCACAACATTCGTAATCATAATAAAATGTGGAATTGAAACTGAGTACGGAATACATGGTCAGTCTGAGAAATCTCTACTATGAACACAAACATCTGTCTGAAAAGAAACTGGGAAAAGGACCCCAGTAAATCAAAAACATAATAAATAAGATAATGTCTGACATAATTAGGCCTTCCGAATAATAGAAGGCTCACCACTGCGAGATCAAGTCTGCAAATCCGAGAATGTCTACTGAGTAGCTGGACCCTAGACTGTGCCTCAGGACCTGGAAGGGGGGGGGGGGTCAGCACAAAAGTACTGGCACGCGAAGCAATCCAAAAATAATATAATGAAACATACATATATATATATATATATATATTAAGTGAAAGCAATTTTCCATCAAGACATCATGCATAAAACTGTTTTCGAAAAATACATGGGCACTTTCTGAAAACATGTAACCTGCCTGTTCATTTCAAATCATGATCTGTGTTTTAATTCTGAGTTAGGTGGTATTCCCCTACAAGTTTGATATTCCACGGGCTGTATGGAATCCGCCATTGACTCGGTGGGGAAGCCCCCGACCCAAGTGTGCCGCAAGGGTCGGAGTTTCTGAGTCTGATACGCCACAGGACATTTAAGTCAGCGCATAATAGTATACCCGGGTCGGCAAACCACGGTTTTAGGCAATGAGTTGCTTGAAATCAAGCCCTCTTCGGGGAACCACCTAACATCTCTGTATGCCCATTTTTAACCTTTTCTGTACATGCAACATTCTAAATGTCTAAAATCATAAAAGTCTGAAATGTCTGTTAGTCTGAGTCTGATATGGCGTTAGTCTGAATTGGTATCGTCATACCAAGACATTGCAAGTCATGATTTTTCTGAGCCATAATGTATTAAGCAAGAGCTTTCATTCAAAACATAGTTTAGACCACCAAAACTTGTAACTGATGTAAAGGATTTCATATTCCGAAACTTAAAGTTCAATTCATGCAGAAATTTCATCAAACACCTGGTGGTCAAATGTCTTTAGCAAGTTCATGTATTCAAAATTGAAACACATTCATTCATATATGTATATAAACTATCAAATCGCTTTGGAGATGGTCAAAAGACCAAAACAATGATGTTAAAACATCTTATACATAAATATATATACATAATTTAAAACCCCATTCTAAAATATGATTTTTTTTCTATGCCCATGAGAATTTAGGAAAAATCCCGCGTACCTTGTTCTCCATGAATTTTGGGTGTCTATCGAAGCCTACATCTAGAGGATTCCAAATCTGTAATTTATTTCACGAACCCGTGGTTAAATCTTGAGTTGCTTGGGTTTTAATGTTGAAACACTAGGGAGAGTTCTTGAGCATATTTGAAAATATAATGATATTTTGGCTCTTTAGGAATTTAATCCCGTGTTTAAGTTGATAGGAGAATGAGTATTTATGGAAATTCCATTAAAAATCCGGATGGACTAAACATTTTGGCCAGGCGCGATCCAGCAGGTGGCTCGGGCTAATCGCGCGCTGCCACTGGATCGAAATCCAAACGAGGCCTTAGGATCGTCCAAAACTTCTGAATTTTCTTCGAGACGTACTACAACCTTGCCCCATCGTAACGCAACAAAAAAATCCAAAAATGAAGGTCAGGAAGGTCGAGAAGTTGTATCCCGATGGTTGCCAGCTAAGAATGAGTCTAAGTCATTTCAACAGTTAGAAGAATTTAAAACTTAAGTCTAAAGCTCATAAATTACAGTCTAATACATGCGTGACTTTTACGGGGCGTTACATTATCCCCCCCTTGGGATCATTCATCCCCGAATGATGAGGCGGGAATAGTCACGCACGATTTCAAGCAGATTCATACATAGAAGGAAACATAAAGCAAGAATTGTACCTTCCAATTCATTATTTGCTGGTTCAAATAGGCTTGGGTATCTCACTTTCATGTCATGCTCCGACTCCCAAGTTGCTTCTTCAACTTTCTGATTTTCGCCATAACACTTTAACTGAGACTATCTCCTTACTCTTCAATTTTCTCACTTGTCGATCTAGGATTTCCACGGGCTCTTCCTCGTAAGACAAGGAATCGTCCACCTTGATCTCATCAATGGGCACCACCAAAGAGTGATCTCCGATGCACTTCTTCAACATGGATATGTGGAATACTGGATGAACAGAACCCAAACTTGCAGGCAATTCTAATTCATACGCAACTCCACCTATTCTCCTTACAATCTGATACGGGCCTATATAGCGAGGACTTAGCTTACCCCTCTTCCCGAAACGCATAACTCCTTTCATGGGAGAAACTTTGAGGAAAACCCAATCTCTAATCTCCAATCTCAAACTCTAACTCTCTTCTTCTGACGTCGGGATAGGATTTCTGACGACTCTGAGCTGTCTTAAGTCATTACCTAATGAGTTTCACATCCTCCATTGCCTGATGAACAAGATCAGGCCCATACATCTGCATCTCACCTACTTCATACCAGCCTGTTGGAGACCTACATCTCCTACCATACAATGCCTCAAAAGGTGTCATCTTAATAGTAGAGTGGAAACTGTTGTTATAGGAAAACTCTATCAGTGGCAAGTGATCAACCCAACAACCTTTAAAGCCAATCACACAGGCCCTCAACATGTCCTCCAGGGTCTGGATGGTGCGTTCAGCTTGCCCATCAGTCTGACGGTGGAATACTGTACTTAAGTTCACCTGGGTACCTAAACCTTTCTAAAACGATCTCCAAAACTGAGAAGAAAACTGCGTACCTCGGTCGAATATAATGGAGACAGGCGCTCCATGAAAGCGGACAATTTTTGCAATGAACAGCTTAGCATAATCTTCCCCCGAATAGTTAGTCCTGACAGGCAGAAAGTAAGCTGACTTGGTCAGCCTATCTAAAATCACCCATATAGAGTCATACTGATTTCGGGACTTCGGAAGTCCTGTAATAAAGTCTATATTGATCATTTCCCACTTCCACAAGGGCAACGCTATTTCTTGGGAAGTACCTCCCGGCCTCAAATGTTCTACTTTCACTTGTTGGCAATTCAAGCACTTAGAAACAAAGTTAGCCACATCTCGCTTCATATTATTCCACCAAAACATAGATTTCAGATCATGGTACATCTTAGTAGAACCAGGATGGACAATATACCTCGAGGTGTGAGCTTCATCAAGAATTCTTTCTCGAAGCCCGTCGACATTCGAAACACATAATCTACCCTGAAACCTCAGAACGCTATCACCACCAATTTCAAACGACATCACCTTCTATTGACCCACATCTTTCTTGATTTGCATCAAGATGAAATCTTCAACCTGCTTCTCCTTCACTTTAGAACAAAGGGATGACTTAGCTAACTCATGAACAATCACCCCTCCATCTTCGGAATCTAACAGTCGCACTCCCAGATTCGCAAGGCAGTGAATGTCCTTCACCATCTCTTTCTTTTCTTCTTCTACATGAGAAAGGCTGCCTATAGACAACCTGTTGAGGGAGTCGGCTACAACATTTGCCTTGCCCAGATGGTAATGCGGGCTCATATCATAGTCTTTCAGAAGTTCCAACCACCGCCTCTGCCTGAGATTCAGTTCTTTCTGCGAGAAAACATATTGCAGACTCTTGTGATCAGTGAAGATATCAACATGAACACCGTACAAGTAGTGCTGCCAAATCTTAAGGGTAAACACCTCAGCCGCTAACTCCAAATCATGAGTAGGGTAGTTCCGCTCGTGCACCTTCAACTGCCTAGATGCATAAGCTACCACCTTACCATGTTGCATCAAAACGCAGCCAAGTCCCACACGGGACGCATCACAGTAAACCACAAAACCATCAACACCCTCGGGAAGAGTCAAAACAGGTGCAGTGGTCAGTCTGTCTTTCAACTTCTCAAAACTATTTTCACATAAATCAGACCACACAAACTTTACCTTTTTCTAAGTCAGTTTAGTGAGTGGGGCCGCTATGGATGAAAAACTCTCTACGAACCTTCTGTAATAACCTGTCAAACCCAAGAAGCTCCAAATATCGATTGGAGTCGTGGGTCTGGGCCATTTTCTCACTGCCTCAACTTTTTGGGCGTCCACTCTAATCCCGTCACTGGAAACAATATGCCCTAATAAGGCAATAAAATCTAACCAGAACTCACACTTGGAAAATTTGGCATACAACCGATGATCCTTAAGGGTCTAAAGAATGATTCGGAGGTGATCGGCATGATCCTCTTTACTCTTAGAATAAATCAGAATATCAACAATAGATACAATGACAAACGAGCCAAGAAACTGACGGAAAACTCTGTTCATAAGATCCACAAAGGCTGCAGGGGCATTAGTTAACCCGAAGGACATGACAAGAAACTCATAGTGACCATATCGGCTTTGGAAAGCCTTTTTGGGAATGTCTGACTCCCTAACTTTCAACTGATGATAGCCCGAACGAAGGTCTATTTTTGAAAAACATCTAGCACCCTGAAGCTGGTCAAAAAGATCATCAATCCTAGGAAGAGGATATTTGTTTTTAATTGTGACCTTATTCAACAGATGGTAATCTATGCACATACGAATGGAACCATCTTTCTTACGCACGAAAAGTACAGGTGCACCCCAAGGAGATACACTGGGCGTATAAATCCCTTATCTAGGAGGTCTGCTAGCTGCTCTTTCAACTCTTTTAGCTCTGCGGGAGCCATTCTATATGGCGGAATAGAAATGGGACGGGTATCTTGCAACACATCAATACCAAACTATATCTCCCTATCAGGGGGTATCCCTGGGAGATCTTCGGGAAAGGCTTCTGGAAATTCATTCACCACAGGGACAGACTGAAGAGGAGGATTTTAAACTTTAGAGTCCTTGACTCGAATAAGGTGATACAAGCAACCCTTAGAAATGAGTTTTCGGGCTCTGAGATAAGATATCAAGTGCCCTTTAGGTGCTAAAGAATGTCCCTCCTATTCTATCATTGGTTCATTCGGGAAGGAAAAGGTAACTCTACGGGTCCTACAATCCAATATGGCATAGCATGAATGGAGCCAATCCATCCCTATGATAGCATCAAATGCAACCATGTCCAACTCTATAAGGTCTTCCACCGTATCCCGACTACCAACAGTCACCACACAACCCCTATATACCCTTCTAGAAACAACAGAATCCCCCACCGGAGTAGAAACAGAAAAGGGTTCAGAAATCACACTGGGTAGTTGGTGGACGGTTGACATTAGTCTGCGGAGCCCGAGGTGGACTGGTTGGGACCGGATGGACTCCCAGAGTAGGGACAGGTTCTGGCGTGGAAGCTCTATTACGGGTCCGCATCCCATGGGTGGGACGGACCATATCTGTCTGAGCACTCTGATCGATGTTGCGACGGGGAGGCATAGTCGTGTTTCTGAAATACAAGAGATCATTGATTAGGGGACAGTTTAGACTCTGAAGCACGAACTAAATCACAAAGAAGGGAAACATTCCTAAATGCCTAGTAGCCTCCTGTTTATAAGTGTGGCGCGCTACACACCCATAAACAGAACTCTACTCAACGCGATTTCGCAGACACCCTGGGACCATGAATCGTGCTTTGATACCAAGTTTGTCACGACCCGAGCCTAGGCCCTAGCCGTGACGAGCATCCCGAACCATAAAGGCCCGGGACACCCATTATCTATCTGGTTATCATGCACAACGTTCGTAATTATAATAAAATGCGGAATTGAAACTGAGTACGGAATACATGGTCAAGTTCTGCAACATTTCTGAATAATACTATCTGACATCAGTCTACGAAATCTCTACTAAGAACACAAACATCTGTCTAAAACTGGGACAAGGCCCCCAGTAAACCAAAAACATAATAAATAAGATAATGTCTGACATAATTAGGCCTTCCGAATAATAGAAGTCTCACCACTGCAAGATCAAGTCTGCAAATCCGAGAATGTCTACTGAGTAGCTGGACCCCTAGACTATGCCTCAGGACCTGGAAGAGGGGGGGGGGTCAGCACAAAAGTACTGGCACGCGAAGTAATCCAAAAATAGTATAATGGAACATATATATATATATATATATATATATATATATATATATTAAGTGAAAGCAATTTTCCATCAAGACATCATGTATAAAACTGTTTCCGAAAAATACATGGGCACTTTCTGAAAACATGTAACCTGCCTATTCATTTCAAATCAAGATCTGTGTTTTACTTCTGAGTTAGGTGGTATTCCCCTACATGTCTGATATTCCACGGGCTGTATGGAATCCGCCATTGACTCGGCGGGGAAGCCCCCAACCCAAGTGTGCCGCAAGGGTTGGAGTGTCTGAGTCTGATATGCCACAGGACATTTAAGTCAGCGCATAATAGTATACCCGGGTCGGCAAACTACGGTTTTAGGCAATGAGTCGCTTGAACTCAAGCCCTCTTCGGGGAACCACCTAACATCTCTATGCCCATTTTTAACCTTTTCTATACATGCAACATTCTGAATGTCTAAAATCATGAAAGTCTGAAATGTCTGTTAGTCTGAGTCTGATATGGCGTTAGTCTGAATTGGTATCGTCATACCAAGACATTGCAAGTCATGATTTTTCTGAGCCATAATGTATTAAGCAAGAGCTTTCATTCAAAACATAGTTTAGACCACCAAAACATGTAACTGATGTAAAGGATTTCATATTTCGAAACTTAAAGTTCAATTCATGCAGAAATTTCATCAAACACCTGGTGGTCAAATGTCTTTTGCAAGTTCATATATTCAAAATTGAAACACATTCATTCATATATGTATATAAACTGTCAAATCGCTTTGGAGATGGTCAAAAGACCAAAACAATGATGTTAAAACATCTTATACATAAATATATATACATAATTTAAAACCCCATTCTAAAACATGATTTTTTTTCTATGTCCATGAGAATTTAGGAAAAATCCCGCGTACCTTGTTCTCCACGAATTTTGGGTGTCTATCGAAGCCTACGTCGAGAGGATTCCAAATCTGTAATTTGTTTCACGAACTCGCGGTTAAATCTTGAGTTGCTTGGGTTTTAATGTTGAAACACTAGGGAGAGTTCTTGAACAAATTTGAAGAATATAATGATATTTTGTCTCTTTAGGAATTTAATCCCGTGTTTAAGTTGATAGGAAAATGAGTATTTATGGAAATGCCTTTAAAAATCCGGATGGACTGAACATTTTGACCGGGCGCGATCCAGCAGGCGGCGCGGGTTAATCGCGCGCTGCCACTGGATCGAAATCCAAACGAGGCCTTAGGCTCGTCCAAAAATTCTGAATTTTATCCGAGACGTACTACAACCCTGACCCATCGTAACGCAACTAAAAAATCCAAAAATGAAGGTCGGGAAGGTCAAGAAGTTGTATCCCGAAGGTTGCCAGCTAAGAATGAGTCTAAGTCATTTCAACACTTAGAAGAATTTAAAACTTAAGTCTAAAGCTCAGAAATTATAGTCTAATACATGCATGACTTTTACGGGGCGTTACACCAAGATTGTTAACTAAGATCGGAAGATTCAACTAAGAAGAGGAAGCTAGAAAGGTGAAGGAAGATATTGAATGGAAACTTGGGTATTGAAGAAGACTAGTTGAATTGATTTGATTCTGGTTGGTTACAAATGCCTAGTGTCAACCCCTATTTATACTTGTGTAGGGATGATTCTAGATACTACAAATCTAGATTATTCTACCCTATTCTACAAATGTCATCCTCAAATATCTCACAGTACTCTAGAAAATATAGACTTGTACTAAGTAAATATCAAAGAGACTATACTATAACTTTCTAGATTCTTCTACCAAGAAATACCTAGAAATATAGATATTTCTTCAATTTGATTATCCTAAATACTACACTAGACTATTCTAGAAACTTAGCTAGAAATATATGATTCTAAAAAATATACTTTAATATTTTCATAGTATGAGGTGGAGTTTTGCCAGTCAAGAAGTCACACGTCAAGTAGATCAAATTAGAGAAAATAGGATGTTGAGATAGATATGTAGGCATACTAGGAGAGACAAAATTTGGAATGAAGAGATCAAGGACAAGGTAAGAGTAGCCACCATGGTGGGAAACATAAGAGAGATGTTGCTGAAATGGTTCGAACATGTGAAGAGAAGATACATAGATATCCGAATGAAGAGGTGCGACAGGCTATCTATGGTGGGTTAAGAACAGGGAAGAGGTGACTAGATAATACATATAGTTGATTCTGTAGCTTACCAAAGACATGACACTAGATAGAAAGATATGGTGACACATTAGGATATAAGATAGTAGGCGTCATTTGTTGTCGTTACGACTCTATTCTCCATTATTTTTGGTATTGACTGCTTCACTATTGTATTTGTTTTGCATACTTGACTTTTGATATGTCCTACTTGAGTCGTAAATCCATTGGAAACAGTCTCTCTACCTTTGTTAAGGTAAGAGTAGAATTGTGCGCACACTATCCTCCCGTAACCCTACTTATGGAAGTACACTAGGTAAATTGTTGTATAACAGAACAACTACGTTGGTGTACCCATATATGCAAACGACGTTAGAATAATGTAGTATATAAGACATTTATACATAATAAATTAAATGACAGATATGCAAAAACTAAAAACTTAGTATTACAAGTAAACAACTTACATTATATCCTCATGGACAAATGTTCAAAAATATTAAATATGCATAAATAATTTAACTAAAATCCAATAACATATCCTTTCTATCTTGAATCTATTAACTCAAAATTTTAGATCCTCCTATCAAGACCTGATGTTGCTAGCCACCACAGGACGTAAAACTGCAAAGCCAAATCTGGATTTGCGCCAATCAGCTGAACTTCCATCATCCTTTCGACTCAGAGAAACTTCCATTTTTCTCCTTTTCTTGCTCAGAGAACTGAACTTTCATGGCTGCCTAATCTGAATAATGCAGCTATGAGTTGTTCACCTCTTGGACCCGGAACTCTTTTCTTAATCATAGAACAAGCCAGCATTATTTCCGTCTCTTGCTCTGGATCCATCTGCCATTGATTTTCGCTAGCAACCTGATCTGCCAATGTTATAAACAAATCGATCAGTTGGTAGGTGTAATACTTTTCAAACAAGTACACAGTACTTAAAATATATTTGCAAGTAAAAGCGAACGGAGGGAGTAGTAAGCTAATGACATGACTCACCAATACATAGAAATTGAAGATGAGTTTACCTAGTGACTTGGGCAACAAAGGTGCCATTCTTTCTGTTAGTTTTCGGAGAGTGAAGAACATAAGAAACTGATTTTACATGTTGATGAACCAGTGGAACATGAGTTTGATAAGTTTGACAGAGAGATATTGATGAAAGCAAAAACTACAGTTTTATTGCAGAATTAAAATTATTTATAGGTTACAAGCCTAACTGAAAAAATAACCAACTCCTAAAGATAAGGATAAGGATTAGAAACTAATTTTACTGCTGACTAATATTAACTTCTAACAGATAACATAAAAATTTAACTGCTGCAGCTCTTATTCATTTTTCTAACACTCCTCCTTGCTTTAAGAGCTGCAAACTCCAAGTTTTTTCCTGAGAAGTTGAAATTTGTTTCCCGGTAAAGGCTTGGTGAAGATATCAACCAGCTGATCCTCGGTTTTGCAATAGAGAAGAATCACATTACCAGTCTTTTGCACTTCCCTTAAGAAGAAAAGCTTGATGTTGAAGTGTTTTGTTTTGGCATGAAATACAGGATTGTGAGAAATTGCAATCGCAGATTGGTTGTGTAATACCCCGTAAAATTCTAAGCCTAACTCAGCTCCTTGAGGCTTAATAAGAAAATCCAACACTTAGAAGAATTTTTGCTAAGTGTTGAAAACACTTAGTTTCATTTTATACCTCCAAACTTCGGGGATTTATTTGACGACCTTCCCGACCTCCATTTTTGGATTTTCAAGTTGCGTTGCGATGGGAAAAGGTCATAGTATACCCCGGGTGAGTTTCAGAATTTTTGGAGTAGTGTAAGGACACTTTTGGGTGCCCAAAACAGTAGCTACGGGAAATAAGGCCCGCATCGCCTGGCAACTCCACTGCTTGCCCAGTTTTCAGCATTTCAGGGTCAACTTCAAACGATCATAACTTCTTGAATATTTTGAACTGTGAGAGCTGCTATATATCAATCGAAATATCTTTGACTCTTCTTTCCAATACAATTGGTTTCATTCAATTTGAACATCTGAGTAAAGAGTTATGATCAATTTACTTTAGCCTATCAACCTGAAAACAACAGAGGACAGCTGCATCTTTCTCTCTTTCTCCAGGGGTATTTTAGTCTTTTCCACCTCTATATATACACAAAAACACGAGAATCAGTCATAATTTAGCAACATATGCTTTTTTTCTCTCAAAAATCATCAAGAACAAGTATAGGGTTTTCATAGGAGCTTCAAGAATCAAGGAATTTCACCGTTAATCTTCAAGAATCTTTCATCTAAGGTATGTATAGTGTTGATTAATGGAACCCTCTTTCAAATTTATAAATAATGATATTTATATTGTGGGTTGATTATAACCATGTTGTTGATGTAAATTAAATTTTAATTCCATGAGTTATCTCAAGAAATCATGAAAACTAATTTATTTTGTAATATTATTCATATGAACTTTATGTTGAGTTCTTGAAATTGCAAGTTGGACGTTGATGATCATGTTGTTGGTGTTGAATGATTCCCAAGTTGGGATATTTATGTGAAATCATGAAACTATGTTGAAATATAAGTTGAAGTCCATGAATTTGGTGATTTATTCTTTGTGAAAATTTTATGATTTCACCTATGCCTAAGTTGTGCATGAAAGGTGTTTGATTAAATATTTAAGAGAAACAAGAAACATGTAGTATGGATTAATATGGCCTAAAAGGTGAATTCGTGCCATTGACCTCATGCTTGAATGGCTTACATGCTATTGTTGTACAATGAATATGTTGTTGGAATGTCATGATGTTACAGTATGAAATTATGATCTTGATTATATACATTCCTACCATGAACAAGATTACGTTAACCATGTACTTCATGAAATCCCCAACTTATTTTATTATGAACGGTTGATATTGATCATGTATTCAAGAATGTCAAGAAGTGTCAGTTTCCTTCTATCGAGTCCTGGGGGTACTTGTACCCGAAAAATATAGCTGTGTGCCTAGAGCCATGTCATGTTTTCACGATACTCTCAGTCAAGCCATGTTCAGTAGACTTCAGTTAGTCTCATAACTCAGGAAAACTCATGTAAAGGAAGTATCAGTTCAGTTTTACTCAGTACTTAGTAATCTGCGTAATCTCAGTAATATTCTGTCAGTCTATGGAATTCAGTAAATCTCAGTATCAGTACAATTTAGTTCAGTATTCATTTTAGACATCAGTAAACTCAGTCAGCTAACAGAACTCAGTAGCTTTAGTCAGTTAACAGAATTAAGTAGTGTTCCTCTAGTCATCGGAACTCAATAAACTCAGTCCATGTTCAGTTTAGTTAAACAGATTAATCAGTAATAATTCAGTTAATTCTAGTATGAACTAGGAAATCAGTTCAGTATAATCAGTTCAGTGTCATTCAGTTGTGTAACACCCCGTAAAAGTCATGCATGTATTACACTGTAATTTCTGAGCTTTAGACTTAAGTTTTAAATTCTTCTAAGTGTTGAAATGACTGAGACTCATTCTTAGCTGGCAACCTTTGGGATACAACTTCTCGACCTTCCCGACCTTTATTTTTGGATTTTTTTGTTGCGTTATGATGGGGCAAGGTTGTAGTACGTCTCAGAGAAAATTCAGAATTTTTGGACGAGCCTAAGGCCTCGTTTGGATTTCGATCCAGTGGCAGCACGTGATTAACCCGCGCCGCTGGCTGGATCGCACCCGGCCAAAATGTTTAGTCCATCTGGATTTTTAATGGCATTTCCGTAAATACTCATTCTCCTATCAACTTAAACACAGGATTAAATCCCTAAAGAGCCAAAATATCATTATATTCTTCAAATTTGCTCAAGAACTCTCCCTAGTGTTTCAACATTAAAACCCAAGCAACTCAAGATTTAACCGCGGGTTCGTGAAACAAATTACAGATTTGGAATCCTCTCGACGTAGGCTTCGATAGACACCCAAAATTTGTGGAGAACAAGGTACGCAGGATTTTTCCTAAATTCTCATGGGCATAGAAAAAAAATCATGTTTTAGAATGGGGTTTTAAATTATGTATATATATTTATGTATAAGATATTTTAACATCATTGTTTTGGTCTTTTGACCATCTCCAAAGCGATTTGACAGTTTATATACATATATGAATGAATGTGTTTCAATTTTGAATACATGAACTTGCTAAAGACATTTGACCACTAGGTGTTTGATGAAATTTCTGCATGATTTGAACTTTAACTTTCGGAATATGAAATCCTTTACATCAGTTACATGTTTTGGTGGTCTAAACTATGTTTTGAATGAAAGCTCTTGCTTAATACATTATGGCTCAGAAAAATCATGACTTGCAATGTCTTGGTATGACGATACCAATTCAGACTAACGCCATATCAGACTTAGACTAACAGACATTTCAGACTTTCATGATTTTAGACATTCAGAATATTGCATGTACAGAAAAGGTTAAAAATGGGCATACAGAGATGTTAAGTGGTTCCCCGAAGAGGGCTTGATTTCAAGCGACTCATTGCCTAAAACCGTGGTTTGCCGACCCGGGTATACTATTATGCGCTGACTTAAATATCCTGTGGCGTATCAGACTCAGACACTTCAACCCTTGCGGCACACTTGGGTTGGGGGCTTCCCCGCCGAGTCAATGGAGGATTCCATACAGCCCGTGGAATATCAGACATGTAGGGGAATACCACCTAACTCAGAAGTAAAACACAGATCTTGATTTGAAATGAATAGGCAGGTTACATGTTTTCAGAAAGTGCCCATGTATTTTTCGGAAACAGTTTTATACATGATGTCTTGATGGAAAATTGCTTTCACTTAATATATATATATATATATATATATGTATGTTCCATTATACTATTTTTAGATTGCTTCACGTGCCAGTACTTTTGTACTGACCCCCCCCTCTTCCAGGTCCTGAAACACAGTCTAGGGGTCCAGCTACTCAGTAGACATTCTCGGATTTGCAGACTTGATCTTGCAGTGGTGAGCCTTCTATTATTCAGAAGGCCTAATTATGTCAGACATTATCTTATTTATTATGTTTTTGGTTTACTGGGGGCCTTGTCCCAGTTTCTTTTTAGAGAGATGTTTGTGTTCTTAGTAGAGATTTCGTAGACTGATGTCAGATAGTATTATTCAGAAATATTGCAGAACTTGACCATGTATTCCGTACTCAGTTTCAATTCCGCATTTTATTATGATTACGAATGTTGTGCATGATAACTAGATAGAGAATGGGTGTTCCGGGCCTTCATGGTTCGGGATGCTCATCATGGCTAGGGCCTAGGCTCGGGTTGTGACAAACTTTGTATCAAAGCATGGTTCGTGGTCCCAGGGTGTCTGCGAAATCGCATCGAGTAGAGTTCTGTTTATGGGTGTGTAGCGTGCCACACTTATAAATAGGAGGCTACTAGGCATTTAGGAATGTTTCGCTTCTTTGTGTAGCGTGCCACACTTATAAATTGGAGACTACTAGGCGTTTAGGAATGTTTCCCTTCTTTGTGATTTAGTTCGTGCTCAGGCAGATGTGGTCCGTCCCACCCATGGGATGCGGACCCATAATAGAGCTTCCATGACAAAACCTGTCCCTACTCCGGGAGTCCATCCGGTCCCAACCAGTCCACCTCGGGCTCCGTGGACTAATGTCAACCGTCCACCAACTGCTCAGAGAGATATCTCAAATGCAGAGTTCAGAAGATGAATCCACCTAAGTTCACTGGTACAAAGGTGGAGGAAGATCCACAGGAGTTCATAGATGAGATGGAGAAGATCTTTAAGGTAATGCATGTAGATGAGATTGAAGAAGTGGAATTGGCAACTCATCAGCTTAAGGATGTTGCAAATCAGTGGTATGCAGACTGGGAAGATGCAAAAGGTGAGAGTGCTGAGCCTACAGTTTGGGGTGAGTTTGTAGAAACTTTCCTTGATAGATTCTTTCTTCTGGAGTTGATGGAGGCCAAAGCAAAAGATTTCATGAATCTGAAGTAGAGCAGTATGAGTGTACAGGAGTACACTTTTAAGTTTAATCAACTAGCCCGCTATGCACCAGAATTGACTAGCAATATGAGAGACCGGATGAGGAAATTTGCATCCGGCCTTGCTGATAACCTGGTACTTGAGTGCCAGGGGGCAATGTTGAATAGGGAGTCAGACTTTGCTAGACTGACAGTCCACATGTAGCAGGTGGAAGAGAAGAAGAGAAAGATCACTGAATCTAGAGAGAAGGACAGACAGGCCAAGAGAGTCAAATCTGTGGACCAACACCAGAGTCAGCCGCAGAGTGGTAACTGGGGCAATAGGTGGTCGAATAAGACGAGGTTTTGGAATAATACATAGTCAGCAGCCAGCGCCCCAGCGCCCAGACCCCCTGCAGACAGACAGACTCAGAGCTTTCAGACTCCTCATGTGGTCAGTCAGGCCACTTTCAGAGGGGCTGTCCATCTGCTAGGAGGAGTGTTGGTGGTGCAAAGTTTCAGGGCAATTCCACACCGCCACCCCATCTCAGAAGGGCGCCACATCAGCTGCTGGGAACAGTTGCAACTGGTTATATGCCTTGACCAACCGCCAAGAGGTGGAAGCTTCCCCAGATGTTGTTACCGGCACGTTAAAAATCTTTTCCCGTGATGTCTGTGTGTTACTTGATCCCGGATCTACCTTATCCTATGTGACCCCTTATGTGGCTGTTGGTTTCGGTTTTGAGCCTAGTGTGATTTCTGAACCCTTTTCTGTTTTTACCCCGGTGGGGGATTCTATTGTTGCTAGAAGGGTATATAGGGGTTGTGTTGTGACTGTTGGTAGTCGGGATACGGTGGCAGACCTTATAGAGTTGGACATGGTTGCATTTGATGCAATCTTTGGGATGGATTGGCTCCATTCATGCTATGCCATATTGGATTGTAGGACCCGTAGAGTTACCTTTTCCTTCCCGAATGAACCAATGATAGAATGAGAGGGACATTCTTTAGCACCCAAAGGGCACTTGATATCTTATCTCAGAGCCCGAAAACTCATTTCTAAGGGTTGCTTGTACCACCTTATTTGAGTCAAGGACTCTAAAGTTGAAAATCCTCCTCTTTAGTCTATCCCTGTGGTGAATGAATTTCCAGAAGCCTTTCCCGAAGATATCCCAGGGATACCCCCTGATAGAGAGATAGAGTTTGGTATTGATGTGTTGCCAGATACCCGTCCCATTTCTATTCCGCCATATAGAATGGCTCCCGCAGAGCTAAAAGAGTTGAAAGAGAAGATAGCAGACCTCCTAGATAAGGGATTTATACGCCCCAGTGTATCTCCTTGGGGTGCACCTGTACTTTTCATGCGTAAGAAAGATGGTTCCCTTCGTATGTGCATAGATTACCATCAGTTGAATAAGGTCACAATTAAAAACAAATATCCTCTTCCTAGGATTGATGATCTTTTTGACCAGCTTCAGGGTGCTAGATGTTTTTCAAAAATAGACCTTCGTTCGGGCTATCATCAGTTGAAAGTTAGGGAGTCAGACATTCCCAAAACAGCTTTTCGAACCCGATATAGTCACTATGAGTTTCTTGTCATGTCCTTCGGGTTAACTAATCCCCCTGCAGCCTTCATGGATCTTATGAACAAAGTTTTCCGTTAGTTTCTTGGCTCGTTTGTCATTGTATTTATTGATGATATTCTGATTTATTCTAAGAGTAAAGAGGATCATGCCGATCACCTCCGAATCATTCTTCAGACCCTTAAGGATCATCGGTTGTATGCCAAATTTTCCAAGTGTGAGTTCTGGTTAGATGCTATTGCCTTCTTAGGGCATATTGTGTCCAGTGATGGGATTAGAGTGGACCCCCAAAAAGTTGAGGCAGTGAGAAAATGGCCCAGACCCACGACTCCAACCGATATTCGGAGCTTCTTGGGTTTGGCAGGTTATTACAGAAAGTTCGTAGAGAGTTTTTCATCTATAGCGGCCCCACTCACCAAACTGACTTAGAAAAAGGTAAAGTTTGTGTTGTCTGATTTATGTGAAAATAGTTTTGAGAAGTTGAAAGACAGACTGACCACTGCACCTGTTTTGACTTTTACCGAGGGTGTTGATGGTTTTGTGGTTTACTGTGATGCATCCTGTGTGGGACTTGGCTGCGTTTAGATGCAACATGGTAAGGTGGTAGCTTATGCATCTAGGCAGTTGAAGGTGCACGAGCGGAACTACCCTACTCATGATTTGGAGTTAGCGGCTGTGGTATTTTCCCTTAAGATTTGGCGGCACTAGTTGTACGGTGTTCATGTTGATATCTTTACCGATCACAAGAGTTTGCAGTATGTTTTCTCGCAGAAAGAACTAAATCTCAGGCAGAGGCGGTGGTTGGAACTTCTGAAAGACTATGATATGAGCCTGTATTACCATCCGGGCAAGGCAAATGTTGTAGCCGACGCCCTCATCAGGTTGTCTATGGGCAGCCTTTCTCATGTAGAAGAAGAAAAGAAAGAGATGGTGAAGGACATTCACCGTCTTGCAAATCTGGGAGTGCGACTGTTAGATTTCGAAGACGGAGGGGTGATTGTTCATGAGTTAGCTAATTCATCCCTTTGTGCTGAAGTGAAGGAGAAGCAGGTTGAAGATTCCATCTTGATGCAAATCAAGAAAGATGTGGGTCAACAGAAGGTGATGTCTTTTGAAATTAGTGGTGATGGCGTTCTGAGGTTTCAGGGTAGATTATGTGTTCCGAATGTCGACGGGC
The DNA here is from genome assembly GCA_030864225.1 of Capsicum baccatum var. pendulum. Lineage (NCBI taxonomy): Eukaryota > Viridiplantae > Streptophyta > Magnoliopsida > Solanales > Solanaceae > Capsicum > Capsicum baccatum. The sequence goes on from CM061558.1 coordinate 129,564,049, forward strand.
TTCGAGAAAGAATTCTTGATGAAGCTCACACCTCGAGGTATGTTGTCCATCCTGGTTCTACTAAGATGTACCATGATTTGAAATAATATGAAGTGAGATGTGGCTAACTTTGTTTCTAAGTGCTTGAATTGCCAACAAGTGAAAGTAGAACATTTGAGGCCAGAAGGTACTTCCCAAGAAATAGTGTTGCCCTTGTGGAAGTGGGAAATGATCAATATGGACTTTATTATAGGACTTTCGAAGTCCCGAAATCAGTATGACTCTATATGGGTGATTGTAGATAGGCTGACTAAGTCAACTCACTTTCTGCCTGTCAGGACTAACTATTCGGGGGAAGATTATGCTAAGCTGTTCATTGCAGAAATTGTCCATTTGCATGGAGCGCCTGTCTCCATTATATCCGACCGAGGTATGCAGTTTTCTTCTCAGTTTTGGAGATCGTTTTAGAAAGGTTTAGGTACCCAGGTGAACTTAAGTACAGCATTTCACCCTCAGACTGATGGGCAAGCTGAACGCACCATCCAGACCCTGGAGGACATGTTGAGGGCCTGTGTGATTAACTTTAAAGGTTGTTGGGTTGATCACTTGCCACTGATAGAGTTTGCCTATAACAACAGTTTCCACTCTAGTATTAAGATGGCACCTTTTGAGGCATTGTATGGTAGGAGATGTAGGTCTCCAATAGGCTGGTATGAAGTAGGTGAGATGCAGATGTATGGGCCTGATTTTGTTCATCAGGCAATGGAGGATGTGAAACTCATTAGGAAACGACTTAAGACAACTCAGAGTCGTCAGAAATCCTATGCCGACGTCAGAAGAAGAGAGTTAGAGTTTGAGATTGGAGATTGGGTTTTCCTCAAAGTTTCTCCCATAAAGGGAGTTATGCGTTTCGGGAAGAGGGGTAAGCTAAGTCCTCGCTAAATAGGCCCGTATCATATTGTAAGGAGAATAGGTAGAGTTGCGTATGAATTAGAATTGCCTGCAAGTTTTGGTTCTGTTCATCCAGTATTCTACATATCCATGTTGAAGAAGTGCATCGGAAATCACTCTTTGGTGGTGCCCATTGATGAGATCAAGGTGGACGATTCCTTGTCTTACGAGGAAGAGCCCGTGGAAATCCTAGATCGACAAGTGAGAAAATTGAGGAGTAAGGAGATAGTCTCAGTTAAAGTGTTATGGAGAAATCAGAAAGTTGAAGAAGCAACTTGGGAGTCGGAGCATGACATGAAAGTGAGATACCCAAGCCTATTTGAACCAGCAAATAACGAATTGGAAGGTACAATTCTTGCTTTATGTTTCCTTCTATGTATGAATCTGCTTGAAATCGTGCGTGACTATTCCCGCATCATCATTCGGGGACGAATGATCCCAAGGGGGGGATAATGTAACGCCCCGTAAAAGTCATACATGTATTAGACTGTAATTTCTTAGCTTTAGACTTAAGTTTTAAATTCTTCTAAGTGTTGGAATGACTTAGACTCATTCTTAGCTGGCAACCTTCGGGATACAACTTCTCGACCTTCCCGACCTTCATTTTTGGAATTTTTTGTTGCGTTATGATGGGGCAAGGTTGTAGTACGTCTCAGAGAAAATTCAGAATTTTTGGACGAGCCTAAGGCCTCGTTTGGATTTCGATCCAGTGGCAGCGCGCGATTAACCCGCGCCGCCTGCTGGATCGCGCCCGGCCAAAATGTTCAGTCCATCTGGATTTTTAATGGCATTTTCGTAAATACTCATTCTCCTATCAACTTAAACACGGGAATAAATCCCTAAAGAGCCAAAATATCATTATATTCTTCAAATTTGCTCAAGAACTCTCCCTAGTGTTTCAACATTAAAACCCAAGCAACTCAAGATTTAACCGCGGGTTCGTGAAACAAATTACAGATTTGGAATCCTCTCGACGTAGGCTTCGATAGACACCCAAAATTTGTGGAGAACAAGGTACGCGAGATTTTTCCTAAATTCTCATGGGCATAGAAAAAAAATCATGTTTTAGAATGGGGTTTTAAATTTTGTATATATATTTATGTATAAGATGTTTTAACATCATTGTTTTGGTCTTTTGACCATCTCCAAAGCGATTTGACAGTTTATATACATATATGAATGAATGTGTTTCAATTTAGAATACATGAACTTGCTAAAGACATTTGACCACCAGGTGTTTGATGAAATTTCTGCATGAATTGAACGTTATGTTTCGGAATATGAAACCGTTTACATCAGTTACATGTTTTGGTGGTCTAAACTATGTTTTGAATGAAAGCTCTTGCTTAATACATTATGGCTCAGAAAAATCATGACTTGCAATGTCTTGGTATGACGATACCAATTCAGACTAACGCCATATCAGACTCAGACTAACAGACATTTCAGACTTTCATGATTTTAGACATTCAGAATGTTGCATGTACAGAAAAGGTTAAAAATGGGCATACAAAGATGTTAGGTGGTTCCCCGAAGAGGGCTTGAGTTCAAGCGACTCATTGCCTAAAACCGTGGTTTACCGACCCGGGTATACTATTATGCGCTGACTTAAATGTCCTGTGGCGTATCAGACTCAGACACTCCAACCCTTGCGGCACACTTGGGTTGGGAGCTTCCCCGCTGAGTCAATGGAGGATTCCATACAGCCCGTGGAATATCAGACATGTAGGGGAATACCACCTAACTCAGAAGTAAAACACAGATCTTGATTTGAAATGAACAGGCAGGTTACATGTTTTCAGAAAGTGCCCATGTATTTTTCGGAAACAGTTTTATACATGATGTCTTGATGAAAAATTGCTTTCACTTAATATATATATATATATATATATATATATATATATATATATATATATATATGTATGTATGTATGTTCCATTATACTATTTTTGGATTGCTTCGCGTGCCAGTACTTTTGTGCTGACCCCCCTCCCTCTTCCAGGTCCTGAGGCACAGTCTAGGGGTCCAGCTACTCAGTAGACATTCTCGGATTTGCAGACTTGATCTCGTAGTGGTGAGCCTTCTATTATTCGGAAGGCCTAATTATGTCAGACATTATCTTATTTATTATGTTTTTGGTTTACTAGGGGCCTTGTCCCAATTTCTTTTCAGACAGATGTTTGTGTTCTTAGTAGAGATTTCGCAGACTGATGTCAGCTAGTAATATTCAGAAATGTTGCAAAACTTGACCATGTATTTCGTACTCAGTTTTAATTCCGCATTTTATTATGATTACGAATGTTGTGCATGATAACCAGATAGCGAATGGGTGTTTCGGGCATTCATGGTTCGGGATGCTCGTCACGGCTGGGGCCTAGGCTCGGGTTGTGACAAGTTGGGTGTAGGATTCAGCATCGAGAGAAACCAAGGATGGGAACTCACCTGCCAGTAGAGGGTGTGATTCTTAGAAATAGTCTTTGCGTTCCAGAACTATGTAGCCAGCATAGGTTAAGACATCAATACCTGTCAGTTTTGGGTAGATGAGGTGTCTTAACCTGTCAAATGAGGGTTCCCACCATTCTTGTTAGAGTACCTGCCAGATGAGGGTCACTCACAGTTTGTCCTTACCAGTGGCGCGGTATTGACACCCTTCCAATCAGGGCAGAGATTGGACCCTAGCTTAGCTATTATAGTGTATTTGGGGAATGTCGGTTAGATAACTGCTTCCCACAGTTTCAGTATCAGTCTCAGTAAAAGAACTTAGATAGTTCTTTAGGATATCAGGACTGTCAGATACAGTCAACTCAGATACAATACAGAACTCAGCTAGTTCTATTAGATTCAGGACTGTCAGATACAATCATTCATGCTATCAGTTATTAGAACTCATGTTATCCGATATATCAGTTATCAAAATTCAGTTATCAGTCATGATATGTTATCAGTAAATATATGTCATCAGTATTCATACTCAATAGTCATGTTATCACGAACTCAATTTCAGGACTGTTATATACGGCCAATCAGATCAGTTCTTCATAATCAGAACTATCAGAAACAATTATTTTCTTTATCAGTAATATAACATCTGTTCATATTTATTCAGTAAACTCAGATGTTAGTAAATTAGTACACAGAATTCAGTATCCAGTACTAGTACAGTTTCAGTTATAGTTATTATGTATTCATGCATGTATTCTCACGTTCATGTTAATTAGTATTGTTCATACATATGAACCCCATGCATTCATCCTACCTCACTTGCATACCAGTACATTCAAAGTACTGACGCATATTTTTCTCGCGCTATGGTGTCTTATACCATAGGTTTGGATGCACGGAATCCAGAGCTCCCTTAGCAATTTCAGAGTCAGCCAGCAATAGTAATTAACAGTGAGTCCTCATCCTTCGAGGACAATTATGTCATTATTCATATCACTATTTCAGTTTTCAATTTATTTTAGTAGATGGAGTTAGTTGGGAACATGTCCCCTCAACTCCTTATTCAGTTTAGTTTAGAGGTTTTCAGACTACAGCATGTCAGACAATTATTTCAAATTTATGTCGGTATTGTTATACCATTTTTAGATATTATTTTATCAGATGTTTGTACAGATTTGAACCTTATGGCCTTACAATATTATGTTTCCGCATATTTTACAGTATGGTTATTCAGTGCTCAGGTACAGATACAAGTCATCGGTTAGCTTGTGGTACTTCGGGGTCATGGGCACCATGTAGCATTTCGGTTCAGAAAATTCGGGCGTTACAGGTTGACCACAAATACTTCAGTTCCTTTTGTTTGGTTCATATGCAAATCAGCAAATACTTTCCTCAACCACAGAGCTTGATTCGCTGCTGCCGTTGTAGCCACAAATTCTGCCTCTGCAGTGGATTGAGCTACAATATCCTGCTTTTTTGAGCACTAAGAAAATATTCCGGAGCCAAGACTAAAGCAATATCCAGATGTGATCTTCATGTCATCCACTGATCCAGCCCAATCACTATCAGAATACCCAAGTAGTTTCAGATTTGGATATTTTGAAACTTGACACCATAATTAATGGTTCCTTTGATGTATCTAATTACTCTTTTTGTTGCATTTATGTCACAACCCAAATCGGGGCCCTGTCCGTGACGAGTATCCCGAACCATAAAGGCCCAAAACACCCCTATCTGTCTGGTAATCATGCACATAATTCTTATGATAAAAAAATGCGGAAGATAAACAATATTACGGAAACATAGTCAGGAATCATACGAAAGCAATAATGGGGAATAATGTCCCACAATATCAATCAACATATCTATAACATTTGCGAAATCTCTACTACATGACTAAAACAAATGTCTATCTGAAAACTGGGACAAGGCCCCCAGTTGACCCAAAACTAATAAGTGACAAATGACACTGCCAGATAATCAGGCCTTTCGAAATATAGAAGGCTCACCAAGTGACTCTGCATATCTGTCCGAGGAATCTACTAATTTTCTGGACCCCTATACTGCGCCTCCAAACCTGGGAGGAAGGGGGTCAATACAAAAGTACTGTTACGCAGAGATATTAAAACAAAACATAATATTTTTACAAAATATAGTTGAGAGCCATTATAAAGCAGTTTCATATCAAGTCATTTGAAAACACATGGGCATAATGTAATTGTTTTCAACAATAATGTAATGCATTTGAGCTAGGTGGAATACCCTACATATCACATTTACACCAACTGTCAAACCTCGGTTGCCGCCGAGATTAGAGCATACGTGAGGGGAATACATACAAGATCACACAGCAGGGTGTCTCGACCTAATGGTAATGCACAAGATCACAAAGCAGGGCTCCTAACCATAGTCCCAATTTGGGAATGACATAAAGTCAGGTACGCAAGATCACAAAGCAGGGTACCAAATTCCCATGTCGACAAACACGGTTTCCAGCGATGAGCTCTTACACTCAAAGGCCTTCTTCGGGCATCCACCTATCTCATGTAAAATCAATGTATTCAAATTTCATCTGATTCAATCACATATCTTATTTGCAGGGTATCGTCATACCCAACTTGCAAGTCATCAATATCACATCAACATCTGCATAATCATGTAAAAATCAAGATGTTTTCATCATTTAGTAATTATTTCAAATTCATGCTCTCTTTTATTGGTCACAATATAATATGGGGTATCGAAATATTATCATGGGAATTTGAAAGCAATTTATCATTCATATTTATCAAACTTCCATGCAAAATATCAAATCACATATGCATGGTTTCAACCATTGAAGCATATAGGCAAACAATTCCCATGACCTTAAAAAAATGACTTAGAAATCATAATAAGAGAAAGTTATTAGTATTTTTGAAAACCCCCATTTAAAAGCATGCATGTTCATAAAACTACACCCATGAGATTTTTGGATAACCCCACATACCTCGATTTCTACGAATATTAGGTGCTTTTTGAAGCCTACGTTGAGAGGATTCCAAATATGCAAATAGTTTCTAAAACCCACGGCTGAATCTTGAATTGCTTGGGTTTTTATTTTGAAACTCTAGAGAGAGTTCTTGAACAATTTTGATGAATAAAGGTGTATTTTGGGGTCTTTGGGAACTAAATTTCGTGTTTAGGGCTTAGTAAGGGTGGAAAAAGGCCATTTTGCCCCAAAAACGGAGTGTTTAAGTCACTTGAAACCTTTACATAGGCGCTGCCTATGCTATCGCCTATGTTTACATAGGTGCATCCTATGCTATCGCCTATGTTTAGATAGGCGCCGCCTATGCTATCGCCTATGTTTACATAGGCGCCGCCTACTACTTTGAAAGGTCATAACTTCTTGCTCGGGTGCCGGATTTTAGTGAAATTGGTATCGTTGGAAAGCTAACTCAAAGACCTATTATTTGACACATAGTAGGCTCTATAATTCGACATATATAGAGAGTTATGGTTGATGGAAGCTGACACAAATTACAACGTTCACTAAAACTTAATCGATCGAAATAGTTTCAACTCGTCCTTGAGTTGAAGGACCTCTATGGTCTAAATTCAAGATTGAATGGATTCACATACTACACAAATAATTAACATGCCATATTGGCATAGGATTTATGGCTTTGAGATTATGTACGCATCGGAATCATGGTCTATATTGTAGCCCAAAATACGGGGCGTTACATTATCTCCCCCTTGCGATCATTCACCCACGAATGATGGGTAGGAACATATTGAAGCTTACAGGTATGGAATAACATGAACACGACATGTCCTCTAATAAAGAATACACTGATCTGAAACATGATCATATGGCTAGAACTACTGATGTTCTGAATTCTTATACCGGACATGCATATCTGATGCATGGAATACACGACTGAAGCTACTCATAAGCTGAATTCTCATAATGAAAATGCATACCTGATGCATTGATTTGTTACTGAGTTGTTCTCATGAACGTAAAACTGAATACATTGCTAAGCTGAACTTTTTCTATTGGACATACATTTCTAATACATGTATGTTTTGCGAAGAAATTTGGACTTTTGAGAAGAGTCGCCACTTAATTTTGAAAAGAAATTAAGAAAACTTTAGAGAGTTACTTCAAACGATCCAAAAGAGAAAAATCGTTTAAGTTAAGAGATTCTGAGTAAGCGATTCCTATTAACATTTTAGAAAAGTGTTAGGCACCTTCGCTAACTTGCGTTTATCCGAACTGTTTGAAAATCGTCTTTGATTAACTTCTAAAAGATTAATTTGTTGAAAAGTGATTGATTTTGAGAAAGGATTTGTGTAAAACAATTTTAGGTGACTTAATAGGGATTTTAACTAAGCCTACACAAATCAAATAAACAAGTAAACACATAAATGGGGAAAGGGAGGAGAAAGTGAATGATTTAGGCCATTGGGCCCAAACCAACAAATCTTGTCCTAATCTAATTGGGCCTTTAACCTGTTTCACCTGTCCTAATCTAGTTTTTGAGCCCTTGGCTCGAGTCTCGCTTCACCTACATTGAGTACAACTTTGTCTTCGAGGCCGAAATAAATAATTAAAGAAATACATTAATAAATAGGACAACCATAAATAAATAACGACGACAAATGAATAAATAGAAATGAGCCTTGGGTCTCGTCATCGCTTCAAGAATGAGACTTTAACCCGTTTTCATTCTCTCAACTCCTTGCATCCATATGCTATGTAATTGGCTTTCAAAGTCTTCTAGAGGATGGGCCTCAATGGCCCATTATGTAATGCAAGAGAAAAGAGCCCAATTGGACTCCCAAGCGGGTTCATGCAAAGAAAGAGATGAAGAAATTAATACTCGTTCCATATTTGCAACCAACACACAGAATATAAAAATGATTCAAGAAATTAGAGAGAAGCATGTATCGACCAAAGAATCTATATTAATAGAAGATGAATTAATAACGATTCAAAATTGGCAATCCGAATACATAATTTGAAATTCACTCCAAATACAACTCATTCTAGCAAACTAAATGGTAATATCTATACAAGAAAGTTCCGAACTTTGTATTTCGAAATATGAGCATTGTTTAGAGTAATTTCTAAAAAACACCCAATTCGTTTGATCCATGGGAGTATTAGATTAATGAATCAAGACTACTTATTTATCCCGAAAGCATATGCGTCATTATGAAGAGCTCAAACCCAATAGGAAAACAAGACAAAACAACTAAAGAAAATTGTCACAGAACACAACTATAATTGGACCAACAACTAAAATTAGAAGGCTCTTGTAATATATAAAAATTCATTACCTACCCAGTGATTCAACTTCCCATCCTAACCTATTTGAGGGGAGAAAACGACTGGTAGTGAATAAATAAAGGAGGGGAGAAAGCACAATCTGGATACTAACAACAAATTAAATAAAATCCTTTTAAAGTGTCAAAACGATCAAAAGAAAGTGAGTCTTTAAATGATTTCAAACATGGAGACAAATATACTTATATATATATATATATTCGAAGAGTTAACAAACCAACAGAATTGCAGCAATGCAAACATTATGAACTAAAGTGGGTTAATGAACATCATATGTGTGTAAAGGACAATACGAAAACGTCCAGTCCACGAGCTGAAATATGCAAAAATATCCAATGATAGGCCGAAAGAAACCACAATACACGATGAATGTAACAATATACTATGACAAACCAAAAGACGCAACAATACACGATCACCATACACAATAACAAGCTGGAAGATGATTTAAAATAGCTCAACGAAAGTCATATTACCAACATTATAAACACAACAACAGCCAGCATATTGATTCAAACTAAACCTATGAGCCTAAAGTCGTCTACAGCGATTAGTTCCCAACAAAAAGAATTGGAATTACGAATAAAAAAATGATAGCAAAATAAAATAAAATTAAAAGGAAGGCGTATTTACCACTTTTGGGGCAGCAAAACGGAACGGCGAGCTATTTGAAAAATCGTTGCTATTAGAGACTTGCGACGTCGACCACCCATAGAACGTCTTTTTGCTTTTTCCTCTTGAAGGTTTTGAAGCCCCTCAGACTATCGATTAAAATTTCCCTAGAAAAATCTTTTCTTTTGAACCAAGATCCAATTCTCGAACTCAGAAGCCTCAGAAATTTTTCTCGAACAACCCCTTCAAACCCCTCTCAGATTTTGGACTCCCGTATTTCTATGAAATTTTTCAAAACCCCCATCTCTAACCCTCAGCTGAAAAAAATCCCCAAATTTCAAACCCTCCGAGCTTCGACCTCCACCCAGAAAGAGAAGAAAAACCTCAAAATTCCCCAAACAAAAGTTCTCCCTCCTTAGAGAAAACTCTAGAATTTTCTAAACCAAAATTCTGAACCCTTCCTAGAAGATGGAAAAGGAACCCAAAAATTTCTACCAAGGAGCCCTAACCTCCCCTTGAAGAAGAGAAAGAAGCCCCAGAATTTTCGACCCCTCCCCCTTTCAGCCAACAGTGACGCGATGAACCTTATATAGAAGACCCCATTAGGGATTAGAAAGAAGGAACCATTTTGAAATTCAAAGTGGAACCCCCTCTACAGCCTGGATTTCATCCCTCATCGATACCAATTTTGGGTTTGGTGGACCAATAGAAAATGGGAGAAATGAATTCTTTCCTAGACCCAATGAAAAATCGCCAAATATGTACCAAATTTATATGTTCATCCCAAGATTTGCGGATTATGGATGTTGGGGGAAACGCCTCATCGATCTTCTAGAAGATTAGGATTTTCTAGAACGTTCAAGGATTTTCCCATCCTACGAACACGCTAAACGTGTGACAACCGTGAAAAAGGAACGGGCTGGGGTCGGGTATCATCGTTGGACACGGATTGATGGTTCATGATGTTGTTGATGATGAGGAGTATAAGGGGGATTTGTTGATGGTGGGCTGGGTCAGGTTTTAAATGGTGGGTGCTGATTTTAAATTGGAGTCGGGCCATTAAAATTGAATAGATAAATGGGCCCAAGACAGTAATTGGGTTGGCTGAGGCTATTATTGTTTGGGCTGTTTTGGGTAGATTATGGATTTTGGGTTGTTAATTGATATAAAAACAAATGGGCTACTAGTGGATGGGCTTTAATTTGGGTCACCTGAGTATAAGGGTTTCGAGAATTAGGATTCTGATTTTAGATTACAATTTAGGCAATCAAATTTAAATTCTAGTCAAATTGAATACTAATTGGTCAATTGTATTACAATTGGGGTCAATTTGGTTTCAATTAGCATCAAATTTAATAAATTGACTAAATCGAATCAAAATTCGATACGAATTAACACCTTGCTTAGTCCCGAAGTTCTTGATTTCATAAAATTAAATGCTTATTTATCCAAATAAATTATTTTTGAGAATAAATTATATTTAAATCAAGATTTTAATCATTTGAATTTATTTTCAAGATGAGCCTTAATTAAATTCGATATTTTGTAAAATAAATATTTAAGTAACAAATTATATAATCTCGTATAACTGGATACGGTAGTATATAATCGCTACTTAAAATGACAAAATCATGTACGAAAAATATTTTAATAATTTTTTTTTATTTGGATGAAATAATTATTTCGATTTTATTAAAACTCAAAGAAACTCAGGATTAAATTTAGTCGTGGAGGGAAAAAATTAGGTGTCAACAAATACCCCATTCCTTTGGGTACAGTGGATGCAAGTAACCCTGGGCAAAGGGAGGTTGACGTTCCTAATTTTTGTCCGATCACAAATTCGTATCTAAGAGCGGTTGGTTTTTTGCACAAGTTTCATGGAGTTATGGCCGAACCTCGGTATCAGGTTTCCTACATATCTCAGGTTTCATGAGAATTCAGGCCACTAGTAGTTCATAAAGCTTGATTTTGAGCATGATTTTTAAAAAATTCACAAGTTATCTCGATTTTAGAGTTTTTGATAAAATCATGAAACTGGGGGATAAAGGGATTAGGGGGGAGGTTGGTATGTAGTCGAGTTTTCTACATAGATCCCTGCCTACATATCCCCATGACTCAGGGAATCATACTATTTGTAGTTCGACTCAACTGGTAGAAAAGATAGTCTTTTATTTCAGACGATCTTTGGCTCAAGATAGGTGACCAGTCAATCGAGTTGCAAAAAAGAGGCTTGTAACCTCTTAACCATAAAAGTGAAGCTCTTCACATCCATAGGTAAGAACTTACCCGGACATAATTTTCAGAACTCTAAGTGTGTTTCCACCCGAATTTGAAAGGAACAGAAAGTTCCCCTCGATATGAGTTAAGAAAACATCCCAGAGGTAAAGCTAAGACCATAATATCTAAAAATACCCACATGCCTTCTAATAGAGGTGTGGTTGGATGGTGGTGATGATCATCATTTAGCTCGCGTCTAGAGAGTTTGACATCCCTCTCCAAACTATGTCCCGTTTTGCTGCTGAGAAAGAGTTCCACGTTATGCTGCGTCCTTTTTGGAGTCGTCCGCACCTGTGGTTTTGATTTGAGATTTTCATCCTTTCGGATGCTCTCGACAATTTCTCACACAAAAATCATTAGTGATAAGCTCAATTCACGAAAGAAGTATATAGTATTTTACCATATCTCCGCGTGAGATGTTGTCTAAAAAGCGAAGTCATCCTTTCTTGTACCTTCAGAGTGGGGTGGCCCTTTTGGACACCGACGATACTTTTGTAGAACGGTCTCTACAACCGTGTAATCTTATGCTAGTGTGGCAACCCTTTTGGTTACCTATATCACTTGTTGTATGTGGAATGATGAACTCTTCAGTTATAGCCGATGATTGATTTATAAATTTTCCTTAAATTATCAATCTTTGGATAATCTTGCACATTATTTGATTGTTGGATACGAGGCGACTTACAGATATCCTTTGAATTTCTAGCTTTTGGGTAATCCTGCATATTATTCGACTTTGGATAAGAGATGGCTTACAGATATCCTTTGAATTACTAGATTTTGGGTAATCCTGCATATTATCCAACTTTGGATAAGATATGGCTTACAGATATCCCTCCAATCTCTAGCTTTCAGGTGTTCCTGCACATCATCCGACCTTTGATACAATATGACTTATAGATAATCTCTCAAATTGTTAGTCTTTGGGTAATCCTACACATAATCGATCTTGGATATAATGCGACTTATAGATAACCCTCGGACGTATCAATTTGATAATCTTGCATATTCTCCAATAAGGATTTAGTTGCGACTTATGGATAACCTTTGAACTATTGACTTTTGGGTAATCTTGCACACTATCCATTTAGGATGTTGTTATGACTTACGGATGACCTATAGGCTATCAACTCATAGGTTATCTTGCACACCATCCTATTTCAAATAATATGACTTATAGATGACCCTCAACTTGTCAATTTCTAGGAAATCTTATATATCATTCATCCTTAGATAGCGACTTAAAGGCGTCCCTTTAAATCGTGCGCTCTCAATGCATTCAAATGCTGATTCATAAAATGATGAGATATCCTCAACGCCAGCGTTTCTATCTAGCGCATCAACAGATATTGAATGCTTTCTGGGGCGATGGTACGAGATGGACTTTGTGGCAATGATATGTAATGACCCTTGGGGCAACACCTTGCGAAAATGATATGTAATGCCCCTTGGGGCAGCGCCTTGTGGTAATGATATGTAATATCCCTTGGGGCAATTCCTTGCGATAATGATATGTAAATGCCCTTGGGGCAACGCTTTGCGGAAATGATATGTAAATGCACTTGGGGCAACGCCTTGTGAAAATGAGATGTAAATCCCCTTGGGGAAATCAGCGTCCTACTTTGTATACGTACCTGTACTCAAGGTAGACGATTAGTAGACACAAAGTCGCTTTTACTAGCGACTATTTTCAGGAAACTTCTAAATACGATATGTGTAAAGAAGACAAAGAGCTTTTGTGTGTCACCTATGATCTCAATATATGAGATGGAAAAATCAAAAGGTCCTCAATAAATGAGCATTAAACCTATTTTTAGGGCTTCCCTAAAATCCGTTCTTGGTTATTAATGCTCTATTGTGACTCCCACTTTGCTTGGGGATTTTTGAAAGAGACCCTCATTTTTGTGTATCGATCCCTGTATCCACAAAAAATGATTAGTTTGAATAAAATTACTCCGTGTTGACCTTCTTCGATCCTCGATTTGCTTCTTTCCATCTCTTGGGCATTCCGCCATATTGGGACTTTCACCCTGACACTCCATCCCAATTGATGTCTAGGCAAGTACTAAATGAATAATTTTGAAAATAGTCTTAAAATTTTGAAAATAATTTCAAAAACTTCTGTAAAACTTTAGAAAATCTTTGCCAGTCATGTCATGTACTAGCTCAACGAATGTCTTCCTTATGGTTTTGACTATATTCGATGGATGGTTTCCAAAACTCATGATTATTATTGAAGGGTTTATTCAAGTAGTTTTATCATAGCCAAAAATTGAGTCTACCCATACTTTGTTACAGATAGTGGCTTCTAAAGCTTGACTTTAACCTATGGTGATGGGGAATTTGGAATATGTTCTGGCATTTGGAGGAAATTTTGAGGTCTTCCTCAAAATTTCTGCCCTAGTTTAAAGTTATTTGAGATGATACCAATCTGAGTTGATCTGAAGTATTTGCTGATCTTCATTCTGTTTGTTGGATGTCGATCTTTTCTCGTGAATTTTTGAGATTCCTTCTCGAAAATTCTGTCCCAGTTTCCATTTCCTGGGGTTATATGTCCGAGCCATTAGGGCGCCTACATATCCCGTTGAAGCAAAAATCAGGTCAAATGTAGTTCAAGCCTACGGTAGGGGTATACAAAGAAAAATCTAATGGGTTGACCGAAGCCGACATAGGCCGCCTACGTATCTCATTCTTGAGAATTCAGGTCATCACGTAGTTCATACCTAAGAGGAAAGATAAATTATCCTAAGGGGTTGACCGAAGCCGACATAGGCCGCCTACGTATCCCTTTCTTGGGAATTCAGGTCAAACGTAGTTCGTACATAGAGGGAGAGGATTCTAGGCAATTACACATCATAAAATTGATACTATTATAAGGGCGATTACAAATAAGCCCAGAAATAAAAACTATAACATCTTTCAAGCATGATATATCTTTACCGCATCAGAATCGATTGGTTTGGTCCACTCTTAACCATCCATCTCGGGTTGTGTTAGGGCTCCTCTAGGTTGGGCTTCTTTTGATTTTCACATTCCTCTGTATCTACTACTAACTGCTCCTCATCACCTTTTCTGTTCATCATTATTTCCTTCGCCTTGTTCGCCTTACCCTTGACATGACATGACATTGACAGGTTTTTTAAATTATTGCGACCAAAACAAACCATGCTAGATAATCATATTTAAAAAGTAACTTCTTAAATAAAGGGAGGCCTTTTGGAAAATAAATAAAAACTATGGCTTATGACCTACACAAATGTAGGCCCATGCCTTTTTGAAAGTTGTAAAACACGAAACAAAAATTTGAGACATAAAAGGGTGGATAACAGGGCCTCCTCCGGATCATCACCGATTTTAGAAACTATTAGTAATTGCCCTTTCATCTACCGTGATGAGTGACGGGTTATGAGTGAAGTGGAGGTCCATTTTTGCAAGGCCTCCCACGATGCAATCTTCTTCACCCCATTGGACTTTGGAAAACCATCTGGTAGAGCATTGTATCCTTCGAATTGATCTTTTATCCCATCCCCAAGACCATCATCGTTTGACACCTCATGTACGGGAAATGACTGGTACAAGATTGGCAAGGGCCTAAAAAGACTCTCCTTTGAATTATCTTCGATCTCATTTTTACTTCTTGGATGGTACTCTATCCCATGCTTAAATTCTTTTTTCGAGACCATAACAGGCTCAAAAATTCCTTCTAAATCCTTACTTGAGGCGAATGCAACTTTCTCTATCTTCTCCATTTCTTCTGTTCTTCTGAGTCCTTCTGAATTTAGCTTAGCGATGGCCTTGCTAGATGCCCATTCACCATCTATTTCAATCATGTTAACTGTAGGTCCCCCATGGTTAGGCAATTGATTACTGTTAATATTTAGTGTCGGTGACTGAAGTGTGATGACCTTCTGATCTATCAAATCTTGGATCTTATGTTTCAAGTTAATACAATCCTCAGAACTGTGCCCCGCTGCTCCTGAATGGTAGGCACAATTTTGATCAGGATGATAAAATTGGGAGTTGGGATCGATAGGCTTTGGCTGGATCGGTTGCAAATAACCAGCTTTCATCAATCTTCCAAAGAGCTGGGTACGACTTACAGCTAGCAGCATGAAGTTTCGGGGAGGTTTCTTTTCAAATTTTGGACATAGAGGGTTATAATGATTCTTATTTATGAGGGGAGGTACTTGATGATAATTTGGAGATGTTTGGATGTTTATTTGGTTATTTGGAAAAGTAGCTTGAGTATGAGGCTGATAATTTAGTTGTGGAACTTTGTACTGGGGTAAAATATTTGGATTTGGAGCTTGACATTGGGGTTGAGCGTAGAATATAGGCTAAGAACTTGGTGATGATGATGAAGAAAGAATATTTCTAGGCTTGAATTTCCTCTGTAACTTATCAACAGAATTAGTAGAGACCGCAGTCGCATCCTCTCTTTTCTTCTTTGGAAATGCAGAAGATTTAGATGATGTTGGGGTTTTGGCAATTTTTCCTGTTAGGATGCCTTCCTCTAATGATTCCCCAATCTTTACTAAATCTGTGAAAGTTGCTCGGACCGTGGATACCATCCTGGTATAAAATTATCCTTACTGTGGACGAGAGAAAACTGATACCATTTCTTCCTCAGACATGGGAGGTTGAACTTTAGCAGCCTCTTTTCTCCAACAAAAAACATAGTCTCGAAAACTCTCATCATTCTTCTGTTTGATCTGATCTAGTGAATATCATTCAGGGACTATTTCAATATTGAATGCGAACCGATCAAGGAAACCCTTGGCAAATGCTTTCCAACCAGTCTACTTTTTCAGCTCCTGAGACATGAACTACTCCAAGGCTTTGCCACTTAAACTTCGATTGAATAGGCGCCTCAATGACGCCTCATTTTTCCCTATCCCTACCAGTTTATCATAGAAACTTCTCAGATGGGCCATTGGATTTCTGGTGCCATCAAACATCTCAAACTTAGGGACTTTGTAACCATGGTAGGTCTACTCTCGGGTGAACACATAAATCGTCATACCCTAAACTGTCGTGGTCCCTCACTCCATGAGATTCTTTGATCCTCATGATCTCTTCATTCATAGCTAGCAACTTCAGTTCATGCTCAGTCCCTTACTCTTTCTCTTTCTCCTCGTAATGGTCTATCTCGAGATGAGGAAGGGGATTATAGATATCAGGGGATATGATGGCGTGAGGAGGATTTGGTAGAGAGGCTTGATTTTAGAGATGAGGGGAATTTGATTGGTAAGTGGGGAGGACATTTTGGAAATTGGGAAGGTTTTGTGGACCTTGTGAGTAGTTTGGTGGGCTATGAGAAGGATTTTGAGGATTTGAAAATGAATTTGGTGGATTCGAAGGTAGATTTGATATATTTTGTGGGTTTAGGAGTGAATCTTGCGGATTTGGGAATGCATTTTGTTGATTTGAAAATGTGTTTTAAGGATTTGAGAATGTATTCTGAGACAGATTTTGTGGGGTTAGAGATGGATTTTGTGGATGGTAGGCATCTGGGTTATTTTTATGATTGGTATTTTGGATGAATGGAGGAGCAGAGACGGGCGATACCTGATTCGGCTGATCCCTGAGAATAGGGGTGCTGAGGGGAAGAATTTGGAGTGGAGTCCCGTGTCCCCAGAGCAGGGGCATTGACGGTGATGGCCAAGTTAGCCAAATCTCGAGTGCGATTTATTTCCTCCTGAAGCATTTCTAACTTTCTTGCAAATTCCGCAATCATCTCATTCTGTTCCGCTATCACATTATCTCGAATAGTCAGTGAGCTTTCTTAGTCATTTCCCGTCATTTTTGAATGATGGTCAAAGGATGGGATTTTCTGCACTTTCGATCGGGTGAAGTAAGGATGTTCTGCCAGTTTATCAACATAGAGTAATTTCTATTATCTGTAAAGTAAAACAACTCAAAGGCAGATGTGTTAGTTTTCGTATATGATAAATAATGGAAAATATTTGACGTGAAATAACCACATAGAGTTGTTTGAGTCATAGCCAAGTTCGTCCATAGGACATAGTGCATAAACTTGCCTTTGATTCAAACATACGCACATAAGCACATAAAACAATTATATCACACAAAAACGTTATAATAATGCGTATCCTAGCTGGGGTGACCCTTTTGAGCCAAGGGTTCAGGCCTAACGATTTTTGAAGAAAATATATGATTCCTTGAAGTCAATCCATTAACCTCCAACTTATATAGACACGAAAAGGGCATAAATGCTTACAAACGATAACAAAATAGGGATACAATCTTTAGGGAAAGGGAAATAACATGAAAGAAGACACGTTCCCACACTGGAGATAGAAAATACTAATTCCCGAGTGCTTCTTCTATCAACCTTTGCCTTCTTAGCTTTGTTCACTTCTTTTATTGGTGACATCCACTGACGTTCAAACTGTGCCTTAGATGCAACCTCCCAAATCGATCAATTTCTTGCTTATCTTGCTTCAATTCTTCGTACAAAAGTAAGCAAATCAATCTTTTTCCCGACCCCCAAAGGATAATGGATTGAATTAGACAGGAATACATTTTATTCAATACATATATATGGTTCGTCTATAATTTACTCGAGGTCAATAGACGCAGGGTAGGTTTTCTAATGGGCACAGTACCCCGCTCGGGTATTGGGTCGTCCTAGGCTCATGCCTGAAATAGGATTTTGGTTTCGCTCTATGCTAGGTATCTAGAGTAGGTTTGAATACTGGTTCTCAAGCGGACAACCTGAGTTTGAAAATACAAACAACCATCAGACGACTCAAGTGCTAATAAATTATTTGTATTTCCAACACATTTTTGGAATTGATCAATAGGGGTCGGGATACCCACGAAACCCCAAAATAGTTTAAATAATGTAGGAATATGCCATGAGATGCGATAGTTAAACCTTACAAAATCGAAGCATATAAACACATAAACAGTTAATCAAAAGAACCTAGTTCAAAAATCCCCAGCAGAGTTGCCATTTCTGTTTTGCGAAGAAATTTGGACTTTTGAGAAGAGTCGCCACTTAATTTTGAAAAGGAATTAAGAATCCTTTAGAGAGTTACTTCAAACGATCCAAAACAGAAAAATCATTTAAGTTAAGAGATTCTGAGTAAGCGGTTCTTATTAACATTTTAGGAAAGTGTTAGGCACCTAAAAAGTCCGCTAACATGCGGTTATCCAGACTGTTTGAAAATCATCTTTGATTAACTTCTAAAAGATTAATTTGTTGAAAAGTGATTGGTTTTTAGAAAGGATTTGTATAAAACAATTTTAGGCGACTTAATAGGGATTTGAACTAAGTCTACACAAATAAAATAAACAAGTAAACACATAAACGGGGAAAGGGAGGAGAAAGTAAATGATTTAGGCCATTGGGCCCAGACTAACAAATCCTGTCCTAATCTAATTGGGCCTTTGACCCATTTCACCTTTCCTAATATAGTTTTCGAGCCCTTGGCTTGAGCTCGCTTCACCTGTATTAAGTACAACTTTGGCTTCGAGGCCAAAATAAGTAATTAAAGAAATACATAAATAAATAGGACAACCATAAATAAATAACGACGACAAATGAATAAATAGAAATGAGACTTGGGTCTCGTCATCGCTTCAAGGATGAGACTTTAACCCGTTTTCTTTCTCTCAACTCCTTACGTCCATATGCTATGTGATCGGCTTTCAAAGTCTTCTAGAGAATGGGCCTCAATGGCCCATTATGTAATGCAACTCGAAATCTCAGACATGCTACTCTATCTTGGAATAGTAGCATGTCTGAGATTTCGAATAGCATGAATAAGTGCAAAGACGAGAAAACAAGTCATGGAAATCTGACTGCTAAACTGACTTATTGGCCATATAGACTGAATTATACTACACCCTCATACTTAACTGGGGTATCTCTTCAGCACAATTCTCTAAGAAATTCTAGCGGTAATAGGGAGCCATGAATCTTGGGTATGGATTTCACAAGACATCCAACTGAGGAAATCACAACATTGACACTACTCTGCAGTCTGGAATATAGACATATAACTCCTAAATTAGGATAGAATTTTCAGACCTTTGGCAATACAACTTCTTACTTTCAGGCTTAGAGCACTTCCCGAATATCCCTTAACTATACTATTCCCTATAAATATCATATTCATTCAACTTAGCTTAAAATTCTCATATGAGCATTGACAAATCTTTCTACTAATGTCGGAAATAACTTAATTCCTTCACCGTGATCAAGCCTAACTCTAAGTCACAAAAAAAAAATACAACATGCCAGACCACACTATTATTCTAAACCATATGATGCCACCTTCTATATCTCCTTTAAATATCACATCCTAAGTATAACATGCCTTACCACTTCAATGACTACTCTGAACTCTTAATATGAAGTCGCTAATGCATATTGCGACCTTCCACTACAATCCCAAAATGTCGTTCAAGCATAATTTATAACCACATGTTAACTTCAAGGCAACCACCCATAAATACATAGTTCACATAGTTTCTAAACTATTGTCAATATAACTCCCACGCGCTACCCTAAGACATACGCACACAAACATTTCCACTAACAATCACATGTATCAAAAACTTGACCCCGAATCTTACTTCATACTTATGGCCTTATCTAAACAAGCATACTATGATCTTCCATCAACAAGAACATTTACATCATCACCACTATCATTGCATAGGAAGGGTCACTAAAAGGTTAAAACATAAGACCCTCAAGCGTGAAAAGATCTTTATACAGGACTGAGCACACTATAAAGAGTGAGTACATGCGTCATGCGTTGCATGACCTCAACTAGAGTTCATAACATAAGGAATGTGATTCCGACTACTTGAATGAACTAGAACTCATTATCTTGGAACTGGAAGAGTATGTGACTCTCTATCATATACCAGAATCATGAACTATGATCACGGAACTAAATCATAAGGCATGAGTAAGCATCCGGATCACAAAAAGAAATACTGAGGTAGGAATGGGTTGAGATCCACCCTCACTTTCTGATGTTCTAAATCATAGTGCATCACTACTAGAATCTGAGATCCTTACTTGGTCATTCGTTCTATCATCCCCCCCTCAGCTTCACGTCATCATCTAGAGTTTGGGAGATCCTTTACCAGATTCTAGCTGAACTACACTTACTGCACTCTAGGGTCTGAAAAAAATGACAATGCATGCATATCATAGAACTTAACCCGAATGACTACCTTCTGGGATACACTCTATCTTTCCATAGCCACCAATAGTCATAGTATAATGCTTGCACACTTATTTCTATCGGTTCAGCCTTCAAAACTCAAACTTAGATTCTAACTCTTAACATGGATATCACCAAGCCTTTGATGAACCATATGACTTTTGATACAGCCTACCACTATTGCGACTCCAAATTTATATCCCACTACTATGAGAATCAAGATCACATCAAAAGGCTCAACACTATCCATCAAGGCTCCTTAACTTGGCTATCTAGAACACCATATACCATCTAACTAGTCTTTTTCCAACTAGCAACTCAACGGTACCACTAGTCACACGCAACATGTAATATTCTTAGAGAAATGCCACAACTCCATATCGCCTTGGGCATATTTACCCCCCATACCTACAACATTGTACTTCTTTACGAATCAACTTAAGCCATTTCATGCACCGTTCATGCCTATTTGACCGCTTCCATTACCATATAACTAGTATCATTAACCAAGTAATCATCACATCCACCTTTATGGACATCACCTATTCAAACTTAATATCTAGTGCTATGCATGATTTACAACCCAACCTTACACAAAATTTTCACTTGGAACCTATAAATAAACATCACGAAACACTAGTGCACTAGAACTTCATAACCACAATAATCGATCATGACCTAACGGTTTTCCTTATCATAATCCGTTAGCATGTACTATTTCAGCACCTTAAGCCTACTAATTTAATCCCACAAAACATGGATCATCAAACTCTTGCCACTATTTACCACCGCACCATTTAAATTCAAGCCTATAGTTTAGTATCAAATATTTACCACCAATGAAAGAATGCAACATAATATAAATATACTAATCCATCAAATTGGGACATTCCACCCAAATATCTCAAAAATCTACTACATACCTTTTCACAAGTAGCACTAGTTTACCACTATCAATGAAAAGAGGGTCAAGGGGGTTAAAGCCTCATAATAGACATGGTAAACCTTATCCTTATATTATAACCCCGTACAATCGTATCTACTTATACTGCTTTCTCATATCACAATTACTTACCCAAGCATACATTTACACTACCTTCAAATTTCTCAAACAACCATGAGTCTATAATTATAACTTACTCGCTAATATAGCCATTTTCACATTCAGGCAACCAACAAATCACCCTGACCAACAACTCCTTCTCTACCTTCTACTAATAACACACAAGGACGAACCACTTCATTACAAACTCTATCTCATGCAAAAAGATTCAGCTATACATATATTCAATCAACACAAGAAAAACACGTTGAACGACAAATTGCTAGTGAATTGAAATAGGCCTCACACAGCTTCATTAGACTTTGATTTTGTTTTTTTGAACAAGAAAATGGGATGAATGACAAGTCAACTATGATAGTGAATCGAAAGAGCCCCACACGGCTTCACTAGACTTTTTAGTTTCATCAACACAATGATAAAATATTTTTTAGAGATAGAAACTTGTGACACAATATTCCATAATCTGATAATACACATCTTACTTTGTATAGATAAAAATCTGAGTAAAATATTTTCCCCATAGATTATCATACAATCCACACACGCTACTATCTACCAACAGGTCATAACACTAACACTTTAACTTATACTACTATTTGTGTGGAAATACAATTCCAAAACTTCTACTACACATCTTTTCCCTTAAGCATGACATCTGCAACATAAATTTCTGTAAAGGGCCGAATATACTCAATACAGAAGGCTGAAAAGCATGATTTCATCAAGATCAAGGTTCACACTAGAACCCATACACTCTGAAGCAATAACAGACTCTTCTCAAGTCCTTGCACAATTTTAAGATCTTATATGATGCGATCCAAAGGGACAATACCATTTAGACTCTAAACTTCTGCACTTGAATCACCCCAGTAATGTGACAGGTCTAAGAACACCCGAGTAAGAAAAGAATTTGGGATGATTTTACTTTCGTATGGATGTCACCATAGCAAGAATTAGAGTATGAAGGAGGAACATTCTGACTCTGTTGCATGAACTAGAACATGAAGAAAGAGAGACATTCCTAAACGCCTTGTAGCCTCATGCTTATAAGTGTGGCACGTTACACACCTATAAACAAGACTATACACGATGCGATTTTGCAGACACCCTAGGACCATGAACCGTGATCTAATACCAAGTTTGTCACGACCCGAATCGAGGACCGAGCAGTGACGAGTATCCCGAACCATAAAGGCCCGAAACACCCCTATCTGTCTGGTAATCATGCACATAATTCATATGATAAAAAATATAGAAGTTAAAAAAATATTACGGAAACATGGTCAGGAATTATACTGTAATACCCTAGGAAATTTTTCGTTGAAATTTTGTACATAAACGTGTTGGGTTCTATCTTCTAGAATGAATTATAAATTTTTCGTGCGAAATGTCTTAGATTATGACCCAACATTGCGTATATTATCGAATAATATTTCCAACGATATATGGATCATCCAAAACAGACACCTGAGCGACGAGTTATGAACATTCCGATCGAACCGTGAATAGTAGTGAACAGTAAAACATGCAGGAAAAATTACTGAGGCCTGGCTTATTTTTGCTCCAACTTTAAATGATCATAACTCCTTGTACATAATGATATGGATGATCTACTATATATCAATGCAAAGCTCTGTGAGTCCTCTTTCCAATGAAATTAGTTTCATCCAATTTGTCTATCGGAGAAAAAGGTTATGGTCGATCTACTTCAGCCTATCAAAAGTGAATTTTTGGGTCAACTCAAATGATCATAACTCCTCGTACACAATGATCTAAGTAAGATAATATATATCAACAGAAAGATATGAGAGTCCTCTTTCTAATGTAGTTTCATCCAATTTGAATATCGGAGTAAAACGTTATGGTTGATCTACTTCAGACTATCAAAACAGTCCACCAAAGGACAGATTCGAGAATTTTTTTAATTTTTTGGGGCGTTTTGGTCATTACCCCTCACCCAAAATATTTCCAAACCCTATATTAAATCCTATTAGAAGCATTATATGTTATATTTCATCAAACTCCCTCAAAAAGAAAACCCTAAGCTCCTATATCCAACTTCAAGAACATCTAAAGTTCACCATTAATTCTGCAAATTTATTCAATATTTCAAGTTCTTAGTTCAAGAACTTCAAGAACCTACAAAGTTCACCATTAATTCTGCAAATTTATTCAATATTCCAAGTTTCTAGTTCAAGAACTCCAAGAACCATCATTCAAAGGCACGATTAACATCTCAAAAACGAGTATCGATCTAAAGTTCATCATTCAAGTTATGTGGGGTTTTTCAACAAGAACTCTCTTTCGTTCTTGTGCCCAAAAGTAATTTTCTTTACAAAGGCATGATTTTTATTTGATTTTTATGAATTTGAAGCATGAACCCATATCTTATGATGATTATTATGAAATCTTGATGGTTATGATTTTGAAAGATTAATTTACATGTGTGGTGATATAAAGCATGAATCTTGAATGATATTTATCATGATTTTGATATTTGGGTCATGAATCCCCATTGGAAATTGTGTTTTTTTTAGAAAGTGTGTGTTATAAGCACGTTGATGTTGAATATTTGAGATATTTTGAATGATTTGACCTTTTGGTCTTAATGGAGTTGCTTTGAACTTGAGTGTTTAAGAAATCCACAACGCGGTTGATTTTGATAGATGGGAAACATGATGGCTCCCGATGTATATTTATATATTACTGAAATTGTTTTGTTATGGATTGTCTTTGAAATGATCTGAGCTAAGTCCGGGAAAAATCTTTAGCACCAAGTGGGATGTATAAAGCCACCTTACTTTCCTGGAAATACGTGCCCCCATAAGAGTGAGCCTGAGGCTTATTTATATAGGGATCACTAGTTTGTGTGGATTTTATATCGATAGTCCTACTCTGATGGCAAGGATAGGACGGCTCTCCCCAATGTGGCTTGTACGTTGGACTCCATGAAGCTCACATGGTTTATGTCGGTTATAGGATCTTCCAGTGTGTGTGTGTTTCCTTGTGTCAATGGTGAATGGTGAAGTGATTTGAAAGTGGAATTGTGAAAGTTATTCTGTCAAAAGATTTAAATAATATTTACATTATGAGAATTGATATTCTTGATGAACTGAAAGTGATTGACAAATTATATGATGACTCACATGTGTTATTGTACTTATCTCATCCTCTCATTATTATGATGATTTTCTTCGGGCTATGTGAGTCTTTCATACATCCTACAAATTTCTTATAAATATTTATGATGATGATATTTATACAACTGCATACACCCCCATATACTCAGTTCGTTTCCATGGTACTGACCCACATCTTTGGATGTGGGTTGCATTTTCTCAGAATATAGGTTCAGGTGCTCAGTTCTAGGTTCGACAGTGATTCTTCGGGCATGCTATTCTACATCCTCTGTTTTGGAGAGTCCTCATGTTCCGAGGACATGATGTCTGATGTTGGTTTTATGGAATTGCTTACATTTGATAACTGAGTATGAGTCAGTTGGGGCATGTCTCAATGGCTTGCTGGTTTTATTGATTTTTTTAGAGGCTTGTCAGACTAGTATAGATGTTGGGAGTTGACTAATAAGTCGTATTTTGTTATCTTTTTAAAATTCTTTTATTCTGGGATGATGATTATTCTGTTGATATTTGAGGGTTATTTATGGAAACCCCGTTGATTTGTGTTGAACTAAATGAAAATCACTCAAAGGGTTAGATTGGGGCTACTCGTAGCCTCAAGCACCGTGTGATGCTCCGAGACCCATTTTCTGGGGCGCTACAAACTTGGTATCAGAGCCTAAGGTTTTAAGGTGTCCTAAGGAGTCTGACAAGCCGCGTTAAGTAGAGTGTTGATTATCAGTGTGTAGCGTGCCACATCTATGAGGAAGAGGCCACAAGATGTTTTAGGAAAATGTATGATTCTTTCTTTTAGAAGTCTATCCTGCTTAAAGTGTCTTTCTCTGCTATTGATTTGTGCTCTCCTCTTTCAGAAATATGCCTCCACGTCGAGTGAAAAGAAATGATGATGGTCAGCAACCTTAACCCACTGACCCATTGATCTTCATAAAGTCTTGTTGGCTGATATGATTGAGTTAGACATAGTAGATTTTGATGTGATTCTGGGTATGGACTGGCTGTATTCTTCTTATGCCTCTATTGATTGTCGGACCCGAGTGGTGAAGTTTCAATTTTTGGGTACATCCGTGTTTGAGTGGCCTGGGAATTCTGTGTCACTAAGAGTCATTTTATCTCTTACCTCAAAGCTAGAAAACTTATTTCCAAGGGGTGTACTTACCATTTGGTTAGAATCAAAGACACTAAGTCTGAGACTTCAACTCTCCAGTCTGTTAACGTTGTCAATGAGTTTTCTGATGTCTTTTCGGATGATCTCCCAGGGATACCTCTTGATAGAGAGATAGTGTTCAGGATTGATCTTCTTCCTGATACTCAGCCCATTTCTATTCCTCCTTACCGTATGGCCTCTATAGAACTTAAGAAGTTGAAAGAGCAACTCAAAGATCTACTAGATAAGGGTTTCATAAGGTCCTATGTTTCTCCTTGGGGTGCTCCTGTGTTGTTTGTGAGAAAGAAAGATGGCCCTTTGCATATGTGCATTAATTACCGCCAACTGAATAAAGTCACCGTAAAAAATAAGTACCCCCTTACGAGAATAGATGATTTGTTTGACCAATTGCAAGGTGCAAGTTATTTCTCAAAGATAGACCTTCATTCCGGCTATCATCAACTCAAAGTTAGGGAGTGTGACATCCCAAAAACCGCTTTTTGAACTTGTTATGGCCATTTTGAGTTTCTTGTTATGTCTTTTGGGTTAACTAATGCCCCAGTAGATTTCATGGACCTCATGAATCGAGTGTTTAGATCATATCTGGATATGTTTGTCATAGTGTTCATCGATGATATACTGGTGTACTCCCGTAGTGAGGATGAATATTCTGATCATCTCTGAACTGTCCTGCAAACCCTTAGAGATCACAAGTTGTTTGCCAAGTTCAGTAAGTGTGAGTTTTGGCTAAGGTCAGTTGCTTTTCTGGGTCATACAATTTCTTTTGAGGGTCTTAGAGTTGATCCCCAAAAGACCGAAGCTGTTAGAAATTGGCCTAGACCTATTTCTCTGACTGATATCCAAAGTTTCTTGGGTTTAGCTAGATATTACCTCCTTTTTTGTTGAGGGTTTCTCCTCTATAGCGTCTCCTATGACTCGATTGACCCAAAAGAAAGTGTAGTTCTTGTGGTCTGAATCTTGTGAGAAGAGTTTTCAGGAGTTGAAGACTCGACTCACTTCATCCCCTGTTTTGACTTTGCCTGATGGTGTTGATGGTTTTGTGGTGTATTGTGATGCTTCGAGAGTTGGGTTCGGTTGCGTATTGATGCAGAAGGGTAAGGTGATAGCTTATGCTTCTAGACAGTTGAAACCCCATGAGAAAAATTACCCCACCCATGACCTTGAGTTGGCTGCTATTGTGTTTGCTTTGAAAATCTGGAGACACTATTTGTATGGTGTCCATGTTGATATTTTCACTGATCATAAGAGTCTGCAGTATGTGTTTACCCAGAGAGAATTAAATCTTAGGCAGAGACAATGGTTAGAATTGTTAAAGGAATATGATATGAGTGTGCTGTACCATCCGGGCAAGGCCAATGTTGTGGAAAATGCCCTAAGTAGAGTGCCCATGGGTAGTGTTTCGCATGTGGTAGAAGGTAAGAAAGAGTTGGCTCGTGATGTACATCGCTTGGCCAGATTGGGAAGGAGTCAGTCAAGGACCAAAAAGTAGAGGTTTTCTCCCAAGGGGCAAATGGTGTGTTGAGATTGCAGGATAGATTGTGTGTCCCGAATGTTGATGATCTGAGACAGAGGATTATGGCTGAAGCGCACAGGGCGCGATATTCTATTCATCCTAGTGCCACCAAGATGTACCGAGATTTGCGGGAAATCTATTGGTGGAGTGGCATGAAGAAAGATATAGCAGCGTTTGTAGCTAAGAGTGCAACATGCCAATAGGTTAAGGTTGAACACCAAATACCTGGTGGTATGATGCAAGAGTTTAGTATTCCCACCTGGAAGTGGGAAGAGATAAATATGGACTTTGTGATTGGTTTACCTCCTTCCCAATGCCATCATGATTCCATTTGGGTTGTGGTTGATAGGTTGACTAAGTCTGCTCATTTTTTGCCTGTTCATACTTCATATACTGCTGAGGATTACGCTAGATTGTATATCCGAGAGCTAGTCAGACTGCCTGGAGTTCCCTTGTCTATCATTTCGGATAGGGGTACTTAGTTCACTTTGCAATTTTGGAAAGCTTTTCAGAAGGGTCTTGGTACCCAAGTGCTTTTGAGTTCTACTTTTCATCTGCAGACCGATGGTCAGGCTGAGTGGACCATACAGACCTTAGAGGATATGTTGAGAGCTTGTGCACTTAACTTTAAAGGAACTTGGGATGATCACTTATCATTGATAGAGTTTGCTTACAATAATAGTTTCCACTCTAGTATTGGCATGGCCCCGTTTGAAGCCTTATATGGGAGGAAGTGTAGATCACCCATAGGTTAGTTTGAGGTGGGTGAAGTGGCTATGAGTGGTCCTGATTCGGTATTTGAGGCTATGGAAAAAGTTAAGTTGATTAGGGAAAGGTTGAAAACTGCACAGAGTCGTCAGAAGTCATATGTGGATATTAGAAGGAAAGACCTTGAGTTTGAAGTTGGTGACCTAGTGTATCTGAATATTTCACCCATGAGAGGGGTGAAGAGATTTGGAAAGAAGGGGAAGCTTAGTCCCCGTTATGTTGGTCCTTACAAAATACTTAGTCGTGTTGGTAAGGTAGCTTATGAGGTCGAGTTGCCTTCCGAGTTATCCTTTGTTTATCCAATATTCCATGTCTCCATGCTTAGAAATCATATTAGCGATGTTGTGGTAGTGGATTCCTCTGTGAGTGCTGACATTCAAGAAAATCTTTCTTTTGATGAGATTCCAGTTGAGATTCTTGATTTTAGTGCCCGAAGACTAAGGAACAAAGAAGTTCCCTTGGTCAAGGTGTTGTGGAGAAACCAATCTGTTGAGGGTGCAACTTGGGAAGCTGAGGCGGATATGAGATCCAAGTACCCACACCTATTTTCCACGAACTCCGATCAATACGAAGGTACCGTTCTTTCCTAAATCATGCACTTTTGATAAAAGTTGCAGCAGTTCAGCTGTCATTTATTATGTGTTCAGCTATACTTTCTTGAATATATGCATTCTATGTTGCATTCAGAGTGACAAACGATGTGGTAATGAGTCTAACGAATGGTTTCAGCTGTATTCTCTATTCCCTATCTAATCTTCGAATGTCTAGCTTCAATCGAGGATGAATGTTTCCAAGGGGGGATGATGTAATACCCCGGGAAATTTTTCGTTGAAATTTTGTGCGTAAACGTGTTGGGTTCTATCTTCTAGCAAAATGTCTTAGATTATGACCCAACATTGCGTACATTATCAAATAAGCTTTCCAACTATATGTGGATCATCCAAAACGGACACCCGAGCGACGAGTTATGAACATTCCGATCGAACTGTGAATAGTAGTGAACAGTAAAACATGCAGGAAAAAGTACTCAGGCTTGGCGTATTTTTTTCCAACTTTAAACGATCATAACTACTTGTACATAATGATCTGGGTGATCTACTATATATCAACAGAAATCTCTGCAAGGCCTCTTTCCAATGAAATTGGTTTCATCCAATTTTTCTATCGGAGCAAAAGGTTATGGTCGATCTATTTCATCCTATCAAAAGTGAATTTTTGGGTCAAATTCAAACGATCATAACTCCTCGATCACAATGATCTGGGTGAGATACTATATATCAATGGAAATATATGAGATACCTCTTTCTAATTAAATTGGTTTCATCCAATTTGAACATCGGAGTAAAACGTTATGGTTGATCTACTTCAGACTATCAAAATAGTCCACCAAAGGACAGATTCGAGATTGTTTTTGATTTTTAGGGGCGTTTTGGTCATTCCCCCTCACCCAAAATCCATCCAAACCCTATATTAAAGCCTATTAGAAGTATTATATGTTATATTTAATCAAACTCCCTCAAAAAAAAAAACTTTAAGCTCCTACATCCAACTTCAAGAACCTCCAAAGTTCACCATTAATTCTGCAAATTTATTCAAGATTCCAAGTTCCTAGTTCAAGAACTTTCAAGAACCTCCAAAGTTCACCATTAATTCTACAAATTTATTCAAGATTCCAAGTTCCTAGTTCAAGAACTCCAAGAACCATCATTCAAAGGCACGATTAACATCTCAAAAATGAGTATCGATCTAAAGTTCATCATTCAAGGTATGCGGGATTTTTCAACAAGAACTCTCTTTCGTTCTTGTGCCAAAAGTAATTTTCTTTACAAAGACATGATTTTTATTTGATCTTTATGAATTTGAAGCATGAACCCATATCTTATGATGATTATTATGAAATCTTGATGTTTATGATTTTGAAAGATTAATGTATATGTGTGGTGATATAAAGCATGAATCTTGAACGATATTTATCATGATTTTGATATTTGGGTCGTGAATCTCCATTGGAAATTGTGTTTTTTTATATGTGTTATAAGCACGTTGATGTTGAATATTTGAGATATTTTGTATGATTTGACCTTTTGGTCTTAATGGAGTTGTTTTGAACTCGAGTGTGAAAGAAATCCACAACGTGGTTGATTTTGATAGATGGGAAGCATGATGGCTCCCAATGTATATTTATATATTACTGAAATTGTTTTTTTTGTGGATTGTCTTTGAAATGATCTGAGCTATGTCCGGGAGATATATTTAGCACTGAGTGGAAGGTATAAAGCGACCTTACTTACCTAGAATTACGTGCCCCCGTAGGAGTGAGCCTGAGGCTGATTTATATAGTGATCACTAATTTGTGTGGATTTGATATTGATAGTTCTACTCTGATGGAAAGGATAGGACGACTCTCCCCAACGTGGGTTGTACGTTGGACTCTATGTAGCTCACATGGTTTATGTCGGTTATAGGATCTCCCAGTGTGTGTGTGTTGCCTTATGTCTATGGTGAATGGTGAAGTGATTTGAAAGTGAAATTGTGAAAGTTATTCTTTCGAAAGATTTAAATGATATTTACATTATGAGAATTGATATTCTTGATGAACTAAAAGTGATTGACAAATTATATGATGACTCACATGTGTTATTGTACTTATTTCATCCTCTTATGATTATGATGATTTTCTTCGGGCTATGTGAGTCTTTCATACATCCTGCATATTTCTTATAAATATTTATGATGATGATCTTTATACAACTGCATACACCCCCATATACTCGGTTCCTTTCCATGGTACTAACCCACATCTTATGTGGGCTGCATTTTCTCGAAATGTAGGTTCAGGTGCTCAGTTTCAAGTTCGACAGTGATTCTTCGGGCATGCTGTTCTACATCCTCTGTTTTGGAGAATCCTCATGTTCCGAGGACATGATGTTTGATGTTGGTTTTATGGAATTGCTTACATTTGATAACTGAGTATGAGTCAGTTCGGCATGTCTCAATGACTTGCTGATTTTATTGATTTTCTTAGAGGCTTGTCAGACTAGTATAGATGTTGGGAGTTGACTAATAAGTCGTATTTTGTTATCTTTTTGAAATTCTTTTATTCCTGGATGATGATTACTCTATTGATATTTAAGGGTTATGTATGGAAACCCCGTTGATTTGTGTTAAATTGAATGAAAATGTTTCAATCTCAATCAACATCTCTATAACGTCTGCAAATTCTCTACTACATGACTGAAACAAATGTCTATCTGAAAACTGGGACAAGGCCCCCAGTAGACCCAAAACTAATAAGTGATAAATGAAACTGCCAGATAATCAGGCCTTCCGAAATATAGAAGGCTCACCAAGTGACTCTTCAAATTTGTTCGAGGAATCTACTGATTTTTTGGACCCCTAGACTGTGCCTCCGAACCTGGGAGGAATGGGGTCAATACAAAAGTATTGGTACGCAGAGATATAAAAAAAAACATAAACATTTGTATAAAATATAGCTGAGAGCCATTATAAAGCAATTTCATATCAAGTCATTTGAAAACACATGTGCATAATGTAATTGTTTTTCAACAACAATGTAATGCAGCTGAGCTAGGTGAAATACCCTACATATCACATTTATACCAACTTTCAAACCTCGGTTGCCACCGAGATTAGAGTATACATGAGGGGAAGACACACAAGATCAAACAGCAGGGTGTCTCGACCCAATGGTAGTGCACAAGATCACAAAGCAGGGATCCTAACCATAGTCCCAATTTGGGAATGACATAAAGTCAGGTACGCAAGATCATAAAGCAGGGTAACAAATTCCGATGTCGGCAAACACGGTTTCCAGTAATGAGCCCTTACACTCAAACGCCTTCTTTGGGCATCCACCTATCTCATGTAAAATTAATGCATTCAAATTTCATCTGATTCAATCACATATCTTATTTGTAGGGTATCGTCATACCCGACTTACAAGTCATCAATATCACATCAACACCTGCATAATCATGTAAAAATCAAGATGTTTTCATCATTTACAAGTAGTGGACAATAATTATTTCAAATTCATTCTCTTTTTTGTTGGTCATAATATAATATGGGGTATCAAAATATTATCATGAGAATTTGAAAACAATTTATCATTCATATTTATCAAACGTCCATGGAAAATCTCAAATCACATATGCATGGTTTCAACCATTGAAGTATATAGGCAAACAATTCCCATGACCTTAAAAAAACGACTTAGAAATCATAATAAGAGCAAGTTATTAGTATTTTTGAAAACCCCCATTTAAAAGCATGCATGTTCATAAAACTACACCCATGAGATTTTTGGATAACCCGACGTACCTTGATTGCTACGAATATTAGGTGCTTTTTGAAGCCTACATTGAGAGGATTCCAAATATGCAATTAGTTTCTAAAACCCACGGTTGAATCTTGAGTTTCTTGGGTTTTTATTTTGAAACCCTAGAGAGAGTTCTTGAACATTTTTGATGAATGAAGGTGTATTTTGGGAACTGAATTTCGTGTTTAGGGCTAAGTAAGGGCGAAAAAGGACCATTTTGCCCCAAAAATGGAGTGTTTAAGTCACTTGAAACCTTTACATAGGCGCTGCCTATCCTATCGCCTATGTTTACATAGGCTCCGCCTATGCTATCACCTATGTTTACATAGGCGCTGCCTACTACTTTGAAAGACCATAACTTCTTACTCGGGTGCCGGATTTTAGCAAAATTGGTATCATTGGAAAGATAACTCAAAGACCTATCATTTGACGCATAGTAGGCTCTCTAATTCGACATATACAGAGAGTCATGGTCGATGGAAGATGAGATAAATTACAACATCCACTAAAACTTAATCGATTGAAATAGTTTCAACTCGTCCTTGAGTTGAAGGACCTCTATGGTCTAAATTCAAGCTCTAATGGATTCACATACTATGAAAATAATTAACATGCCATATTGGCATAGGATTTATTGCTTTGGGATTATCAACGCATCAGAATCATGGTCTATATTGTAGCCTGAAATGCGGGGAGTTACATTTTAGATGCAGCTCAATAGCACAATGCATGAACCTCGATAAAATGCTTACAACATACAAAATATCAGGTTTTGTAGTTGTGAGATACATCAAATAACCGACTAATCCTCTGAAGTGCGTTTCCTCCACTTTCTCTGCTCGATCATTCTTGCTTAGTTTCTCTTTTTGGTTCATAGGAGTACTCATCTCCTTGCAATCTTCCATGTTGAACTTATTTAGAATTTCTTTAGCATATTTCTTCTGACAAATGAAAACTTCATTCTGTCCCTTTTTGATTTCCATTCCAAGAAAATAGGTCATTCGACCAAGATCAGTCATCCCGAAGGCTTGCATCATTTCTTGCTTGAAATCTTCAATATTCTTTGTATTGCTCCCTGTAACTAGTACATCATCAACATATATAGACACAACAAGAATATCAATGCCATTATGTTTAACATAAAGTGTAAATTCTGATAGAATCTTTTCAAAGCCTAACCCAAGCAAATAATCATCTATTTGACCATACCAGGCCCTTGGTGCCTGTTTAAGTCCATAAAGCGCCTTCCTTATCCTGTAAACTTTGTTATCTTTTTCTTTCGTCACAAAGCCTTCGGGTTGCTCAACATAAATTTATTCCTAGAGAAAACCATTAAGAAATGTCGATTTGACATCCATCTGATACACTTTCTAGCCTAATTGTGCAGCAAGAGCAAGAAGTAACCTGATCGTGTCAAGCCTAGCCACTGGTGCAAATGTATCAAAGTAATCTACACCAATAATTTGAGCATATCCCTTAACGACAAGCCTTGATTTATGATTTTTGACTGAACCATCAACATTTAACTTTGTTCTGAAGATCCATTTCAACCAAATTACTTTTCTATCTGTAGGTTGATCAACAAGCTCCCAAGTCATGTTCTTCTCAATCATAAACAGCTTCTCTTTCATTGCATCTACCCAATTTTCACCATTCTTGGCTTCAATGTACCCAGCAGGTTCACATACTGCCATATTACATCTCTGATATATATCAAGAAGTAGTCGAGTACCTTTAGCCGGTGAATGATCCACCACTTTATCTTGCGATGGAACAGATTTCTTATCTAGCTTGTCTCGTTTAAATTGAGGAACATAGGAAAAATAGAGACAAATAAACAATTTAAGGAAGTTTAATGATGGTTTGAACCCATTCGAAGCTTCGAAAGGAGTTCGAACTCTCACTACCTTTGTGGGAAGCCTATTCTGGAGAAAAACTTATGTATTTGCTGCTTCTGCCCAAAATTTCTTTGGCAAGTTCTTCTCGTGCAACATGCATCTGGACATCTCCATTATGTACCTGTTTCTTATTTCACTTACTTCATTTTGTTGAGGAGTATACGGAGTAGTAAGCTGATGATGAATCCCTGCTTCCTCACATAAAATGTTGAATTGTTGAGAAGTGTATTCCTTTCCATTATGTGTTCGTATGGACTAAATTTTACAAGCAGCTTCATTTTCTACTTTTGCTTTGAACTTCCAAAAGACATTAGCAGCCTCTAACTTATGCTTGAGAAAATAAATCCAACACATGTGAGTTAGATCATCAACAAAAATGATGTAGTAAAGACAACCTTTTAGTAAAGGAGTCCTTTGAGGTCCTGCTATATCGATATGAATTAGTTGCAATTTCTTTGACGCTCTCCAAGTTGTTTTTGGAAATGGTATTCTTCTTTGTTTCCTATATTGACAAGCAAGGAAATTTGAAGAATTCACTTCTAAGACAAGTAGGTCCTCGACTATTTCTGCCTTTTGCATTTTAAGCAACCCTTCATAGTGATAATGTCCTAGTCTCTTATGCCAAACTTCTACAACATTTTCTTTGGATGAAAAAATCACATGCTCTTCCTCAAATGGATCTAATGAGAAACTTTTACCTCTCATTCTTACTTTAAACATTTCTTGATCTGATGCATCCTTGATTAAGTAATGTTTATCTTCAAAATTTAATTTGAAGCCGTTTTCCATCAATTGACCAACACTATGCAAGTTCTAATCTATTTTAGGTACATAAAGCACTTCAGAAATTGTTTTTGTACCTGAGTGACTTGGAATAGCAACCGTTCCTTTTCCTTGTATAGGAATATATTCACCATTACCTATTCTAACTTTATTAGTGGTCGTAGGCTTCAATTCCTTGAAGAGATCCTTGTCGTTTGTCATGTGATTAGTACATCCACTATCAATCAACCAACACTTACTTGATGATTTACTTGAAAAACATGTAGCAACAAAGAGTTGATCTTCCTCATCTCCATCAATGATTTGAGCATCTGCTTCTTGTTGCTGATTTTTGTTCTTGCAAATGACCGCTTGATGCCCAAGTTGATTGCATTTACTACACTTAGCGTCAGGCCTTCTCCAACACTTGTATGGTGGATGGACTTTCTTGTTACAATGCTTACATGGAGGAAAACTTTTCTTTTTGTTTCCAGTTTTTCCTGTTGCAGTACCTGATGGAGCGCTTTCATCATTCTTCTTGTTATTCTTCTTTTTATTTTACCTCTATCTTGAGGCTTGGAAAACAATGCTCCCTCGGTATTTCCTTCATCTCTCATAACCTTTCGTTGTTCTTGAGCCTACAAAGCATTCAACAACTCTGCCAAGGTGATCTTGGACAGATCCTTGGTGTTTTCCAAATTAGTTATGGTTTCTTCAAATCTTTCTGGCACAGTTACCAAATTTTTTTCAACAATACGAGAATCATTAAACACGGAACCAAGCAATCTTACTCTATTTGCTATGTTCAGGAGCCTTTCAGAGTAATCTTGTATGGTTTCGGTTTCTTTCATCTTCTGCATCTCAAAATCTCTTATAAGATTCAAAACTTGCATACCTCTGATCCTCTCATCCCCTT
This sequence comes from Capsicum baccatum var. pendulum, assembly GCA_030864225.1. Classification (NCBI taxonomy): domain Eukaryota; kingdom Viridiplantae; phylum Streptophyta; class Magnoliopsida; order Solanales; family Solanaceae; genus Capsicum; species Capsicum baccatum. The sequence continues at coordinate 129,600,418 of CM061558.1, forward strand.
CATATTCTGACTTGAGATAATCCCATATGTCGTTGTCTAACTTTAGAGACATAATTCGAGTGAAAATTGAAGAAGATACTGCTGAAAATAGATACGCTTTTGCCTTTGATTTTCTGGTTTTCTTGTCTTTATGGTTCTTGATCTAGGCCATAGTTGGATTGTCAGGCAATGGAGGGATTTCATAATCCTCTTCAACTGCCTCCCACATATCCATGGAATCTAGATAAGTTTTCATCCTTACAGCCCAAATGTGATAGTTTTCACCATTAAAAACAGGTGGTGCCATACTTGAAAAACTTGATTCTTCTTCCATGCTTCATAAACTTGCCTTGTTTCAGTTATTACTTAGATGGAAACACCCACAGATCCCTCAAGAAATAAGTGCTCTGATACTAATTGTTAGTTTCCAGAGAGTGAAGAACATAAGAAACTGATTTTACATGTTTATGAACAAGTGGAACATGAGTTTGATAAGTTTAATAGAGAGATATTGATGAAAGCAAAAACTACAGCTTTATTGCAGAATTAAAATTATTTATAGGTTACAATCCTAACTAAAAAAATAACCAACTCCTAAAGATAAGGATAACGATTAGAAACTAATTTTAGATAACATAAAAATTTAACTATTGCAGCTCTTACGCATTTTTCTAACACTTTCGGTCACACCAATGTCCTGAGAAGTATTGTTTTCTTTTGAAGAGTTAATAGCACTAGGTGATCCTATAGTAGACATTTGCACAGTCTTCTTCAATTCATTATCCGCAATCTTCGTGAGTTCATGAAAATCTGAAGAGATGATTGCACCAGTTGGTCTTGGAGCAGATGAATATGCGATTGCAGAAGCATTGGATTCACTGACATAGGAAGCATGATTATTTGGAAGTGAAAGATAAAGTAGGCAGATAGTGTCCACATTATGCAATTGCAGTGCAACAAAATCTGAAAACCACAGAGTCTCTTTGCATAAAACATAATATATGCTTCCTCTGCCAAAACAAGATCTTCGTGAACCCGAGAAATCTATGACAAACGAACATAATATCAAGTTAGTTGTCGTTCAAGAAGCTTGGCAAAATAGACTATCAGTGACATATAACAGAGAATTTGATTGCACTATTCTACGTACCGTCGAGTCATTAAATTTGTACCATTCATTGGGTTCAGCACAAATGAAGCTGTAATAGTGTCCCGAACTGGATGTAGACCCGGTGTGCACTATAACTACATAAAGATCGTACTTCATTTCTTCCTGTCAGAGACAAGTAAAAATTAAAAATAACATCATGTTACTACTAACAAAATATAAAGTGAATGTACTAACACATACTCACATTATAGAATTGGATATTTTCGATGTACGGAAGCAAGTCCAATTCCAACGGAAATGAAACATGCTTGTCCACCTTTTGCACAATGGAACCGTCATTCTAGAATCGCTTCAAATGAAAGATAGCAACGGAAGGGGCGTTGTATAGCATCAGCTGCTTCTCGATTGAGACTTGCACCTTACATCTTTCACAAGTATACTTGATTTTTGGATCATCAAGTTTTTCAACTCTTGTGAAAGACTCCAACGCTGAATGTAAGCTGTCGGCATCTTTGATCTCCAAGCTCACGTCTATAAGAGGCTCGTAAGTGTTGGAGCAGTGGCCGCAGTTGCAACAACGAAGCTGCAAATGAGAAAGAGATATTTAACATTACAAACGTCATATTTTCAAGATACATATGAATAATAAGATAGTATTCTAGTATGCTTACCTTGCTGACAAGCCGACCGCCAAAAACTTGTTGGACAATGTCATTACATTGGCTTTCAAGCCTATTGAGAAAGCATTGCAGGAATTCGTGAGCATCTTCTTGCTGATACTTACGGAAACCAGACAAAAAATCTATTATTTTTTCACAATGTTAAGGACCACAAACTACACAAACATTCATCATCATCCATCCTATTTCGCAAATTATTTTCTATTCCACTCGTGTGTGTGTGCCAAATGGGGAATATCTCGTTAAATCATAAACAACACATGACTGAGGATACAACTCAAATTGTCGACAAGTTTCCAAGGCGAAAGAGAACCACCATCATAAGCCAAGGAACTGCCAATAAGCTCTTTGAAAATGCAAATTAAACAGAAACCAGCGTAACCTACGACGACTATACAAAAAAAAAAGAAATGAACAGAACATCAATAATAACTCAAAATGGAACAAAACAACAGATATCTTTGAGAAACAATTGTCCTTACGATCACATGGCACATGAGTGTTACGCAGAAGGAGGTCAAACAAAGGAACCATGTGCCTGAAACATTGCAATACCGCGTTCAGAAAGCATGTGTTGCCTAAGTTAACAAGTCCAGCACCCTGACAAAACAACAAAAATGACAAAAATATGAGAATCTTAACTGATACATTCATACAAATATACACAGATGATGCAAATATAACAAGTTTGATATTTTGGATTAATTGAGATGTTATACATATATACATACATTTAGTCGAGGTGCATGAAGCTAGCTCAGACACCACAGTTAATTAAGATGCCATAACAAAGACCAGAACAATTAACTAAAAGTAGTTGGCAGATGTATAGCATATAATTCATGTATAACTTGTCTATAATTTATGTATATATTGATTATAAGAGTTTTAAAAGTACATACCTTGTAAGTTTTTAATACATTAGGTGTCCACACAGGTTTATTTTCTTCATTTTCTCTTGCAAAATCACACTTGGCCTCAAGTGACGAGATGGGCTTGGCTTCAAAATCACATTTGGGACCAATTGAGGTAATGGGCTTCACCCCAAAATCACATTTGGACTCAATTGTCTGGATGGGCTTAACCTCAAAATCATATTTGGACGCAACTGAGGTAATGGGCTTCACCTCAAAATCATATTTGGGCCCAACTGAGGTAATGGGTTTAACCTCAAAATCATATTTGGACTCAACTGATGCAATAGGCTTAGCATCAATTGGCCCATCATTAGCAGCAAACCATTCTAAGTCCACTGTATCTGAATCATCATCATCAGAAGTAGAACTATCAATCCAAGGATCAGAATCAGAAGATTCCACATGATGAGTTGATTTGCTAAGTAGGAAAGTTAGTTAATTGTAGATTAGGCTAAGACTGTATGCATAAACATGTACATAACAGGGACTGTCAAATAGATAGAAATAGAAGATGAGTTTACCAGGGAAATCAACTCAGTATCTTTCAGGAATTGGAAATCGAGATGGTGTCTTCGTCAACAAAGCTGCCATTCCTTCGATGTAGATGGTTTTCATTATGCATCCTGTTTAAAGATGCTTCATCCAACCACTCCATCTGCATGCATGGAAATTTGAGGAGTTTATAGCATTAGGCACTCCTGGATTGGATGCCTCAACAGTCTGTCTGCAACCAAAAAGAAAATCTCATGTTAGATTTTTGAAAATAGGACTTTCATTCTCATTATATTTATTATAAAAAAGAAAAAGACTAGATGGAGAAATGGCAAGGATGAAATATGGACTATGGACACTTTGAAGGACCAAATGAAATTAAGTTGTGGACAGGGAACTTTAGAGAGGCAAATCAACTATTGTATGAACAAAAACTATACGTTTGAATGACTAAGTTATTTAGAAACCAATATGGATTGTGATAAGATAGTTAATATTCAAGTTATGTACGGAAAGGCAATTTTTTTATCCAAAATATCCGAGGGGGCATTTCCTTTGAAAATATAATAAAGGAGACAAAAAGTTCAATTGGGTTTGAGCAACTTATCCCTTTCCTTAACAACTCTGCCAGAAAAAACAGCTGGCTGTCAAGAAGTTGCACGTCAAAAAAATGAAAATAGCCAAAAGAGGATGTTGAGATAGTGTGTGAACATACTTGAAAATACAGAATTAGGAACAAAGATATCAGGGACAAGGTAAGAGTGGTCTCTGTTATGGACAAGATGAGAGAATAAAGCTGAAATTGTTCAGACATATGAAGAAGAGATGCACACATGTCTCAGTAAAGAGGTGTGAGAGGTCGATTATGACGGGTATAAGGAGAGGTAGAAGTAGGCCGAAGAAGGATTTGAAAGAGGTAAATTAAACAAGACATGGCTGATCTACAGCTTACCAAGAACATGATGCTAGGTAAAAGATATGGAGGCCGGAGATTAGAATAAAAGGTTAATAGGTACTATTTGTTATTGCTACAATTCTATTCTTCATTGTTTTTAGTATGGCTTATTCATTACCGTATTTGTTTCACTTGACTGAACCAACGGTATATCAGAAACAACCTCTCTACTTTCTCCACAATCTTGTTGAGTTCATGGGAGTCTGACGAATTTATAGCAACAGTTGGTGCATGAATTTATGAGCATCTTCTTGTCGATACCTACAGAAGATAGACTAAGAAATCTGATAGTCACAAAGTTAAGGACCACAAACAACACTACCATTCATCATCATCAATACTATTACGCATAGTATTCTCTATGTACTTTGTTATAAATTGGACAGAATAAAGCAAACCACAAGCAAAAAGAAAAGACAAGAACACACAAATTTACGTGGAAACCCTTGTGGGAAAAACCACGGACAGAGGCAAAGGAATTTCATTATGAAAGGAAAGGAATACAATGTAGAGCATGGCGTAATTTTTGAATGTTCAAAGCCAACCCACTAATTGCACTTATATAGTATGTGCATACAAATAGATCCTAGGCCCAATCCTACGCTACCACCACAGACCCCATTAAAAATCACAAACATGGGTGCATCGCGAAACTTTCAGGGTTGGATCAATAAAATTTGGGTCACAACTCTAACAATTTCCAACTTGACATGAATTCTGATTTAGAACTCAAATTCATTTCAAGAAAACCCTCCACCTCTTCCACAAAATCCCTAAGGGCACATCTTAATAGCTAACACCAACCAAGTCCAAGCAATGCTCAAACTTGGAACTTGGTAGCGTTTGGTCATCATATCAGTAGGGTTATCATGGGTAATAATCTTGCTTACCACAATATCACCATGAGCTATAATTTCAAGCATAAAATAATACCGTACATCAATGTGCTTTGTCCTCTCATGAAGCATCTAATCTTTTTAAGGAAGATCGCACTCTAACTATCACAAAAGACCGCAGTAATCCAAAAGTATTTGCTAAGTTCACCAAACAGACCATTTAACAAAATAGCTTCCTTGAAAGCCTCTGTAATAGCCATGTACTCTGCCTCAGTAGTTGACAAAGCAACCTTAGTCTGTAAAGTAGCTTTCCAGCTAATAGTACAACCACCAATGGTGAAAACATAGCCTTTAAGGGACCTCCTTTTATCATGGTCTCCTACAAAACTAGAATCAACATGCCCAATCACTCCATCTCTATTTTGCCCAAACTATAAAAAAACATCAGCAGATCTATGCAAATATCTAAAAATCTACTAAACTGCTTTCCAATGCTCTTTGCCAGGATTTGCCATGTATATGCTAACTGCGCGGACAACATATGTTAAATCTAGTTGGGAACATACCATCGCATAGATAAGTGACCTGGCAACACTAGAGTATAGGACTCGAGATATATAGTGACGCTCATCATCTGTCTTTGGAGATAAAGTGGATGAGAGTTTGAAGTGAGCTTCCAATGGAGTACTGACAGGTTTGGCATTTCGCATATTGAACCTATGAAGCACTTTCTCAATATACCTTTTCTGACTCAAGTATAACTTACACTTTTCTCTATCCCTCAGACTTTCCATGTCAAGAATCTTCTTTGCTTCTCCTAGATCCTTCATCTCAAACTCCTTGCTAAGTTGGGCTTTGACTTTTATTATCCGTCTCATATCCTTTGCTCCAATCAACATATCATCAATATATATACAAGAGAAGATACATGAACGAACCACCACTTACCTCCTTGAAGTAGACACAACTATCATAACTACTCCTCCAAAACATATGAGAGTTCATAAAAGAGTCAAACCTCTTATACCATTGTCTGGGCAACTGTTTTAAGCCACAAAGAGACTTTTTCAGCAAGCATACATAGTCCTCATTTTCTGAAACTACAAAGCCCTCTGGTTGCTGCATATAGATGTCCTCCTTAAGTTCTCTATGTAAGAATACAGTTTTGACATCCAATTGCTCAAGCTCAAGATTATGCATGGCCACAATACCAAGCAAGGCTCGAATCGAACTATGCTTTACAACTGGAGAAAACACATGTGTGAAGTCAATACCTGGAACCTAACTGTAACATTAAGCAACTAGTCTTGCTTTGTACCTAGAATATTCAACTCACAATGTTCCTTCTTTCCCTTTAAATACCCACTTATAAAGGACAACTTTCTTATCTTTAGGTAATTTCACCAGATCTAATGTGCCATTCTTATGAAGTGATTCCATCTCCTCCTGGATAGCAATCATCCATTGGCCAAAATCATCACAACTAACTACCTCTGAGTAAGAAGAAGGTTCTTTATCGGAATCAATACCTTCCGCTACATTTAATGCATAAGCAATCAAATCAGATTCAACATACTTCTTAGGAGGTCTAATATCTCTTCTAGGCCTGTGTTTAGCAATAGAATATTATAGCATCACTGGTGGTGAATAAGAAATAGTATCACTTTAAAGCTCTAGGCTAGATTGTGAAGTAGGCATTGGTGTACGCTCTAATCTAATTTGTAATTCAATGTGGGTGCTTGACTTTTGCTGATTCATGTCACTAAGCTCATCTAGAGGAAAAACACTAGATTCAGAGGGAGGGAGTTTCATCAAACATAATATCCCTGCTAATTATAACCTTTCTACTTTCTGGACACTAAAGCTTATAACCTTTAACAACAGGCTTATAACCCATAAATAAGCACTTGATAATTTTAAGTTCCAACTTTCCATTATCAACATGAGCACAAGCCAGACATCTAAATATCCTCAAATTAGAATAACTAGCAAGAGTACCAGACTATACCTCTTGTGGAGTCTTTTTATCAATTGTGACTGAGGGAGAGCGGTTAATAAGAAGACAAGCTGTGGAAGCAGCTTCAACCCAAAAAGATTTGGGTAAACTAGCATTAGAGAGCATAAAATGCACCTTCTCCATTATAGTCCTATTCATTCGTTCGGCCACACCATTTTGCTACAAAGTATGATGAACTGTTAAGTGCCTCACAATTCCTTCTAATTTGCACAACACAAAACATTAAATTCATTAGAACAGAACTCTAAACCATTATCAGTCCAGAGGTGTTTTACTTGTTTCCCTATTTGTTTTTCAATCATATTCTTCCACTTCTTGAAAGTAGGCAACACTTCATTCTTTGCTTCAGGAAGAACACCCAAACTTTTTTGGAATAGTTATCAATAATAGTCAAAAAATAATTAGCACCTCCTCTAGAAGGTACTCTAGAAGGACCCTAGAGATCAGAATTAATGTAATCAAGTGTGCCTTTAGTTGAGTGGATGCATTTCGTGAATCTGACTCTCTTCTGCTTCCTAAAAATGTAGTGCTCATAGAACTCCAATTTGGTAATACTCTGGTCATCAAGAAGTACTCTCCTGCTAAGTGTTAGGTTCAAGGTGTATATGTGAATGGAAAATGAAAAGAAAATAGTGGAGAGAAGGGAGACACCAATTCGGAAAGTGTACTCCCAAATTAGAAAGTTCACTATTTCTCCCACATTGGTGGGAGCAGAGAACTTGTAAGTGTTTATAATGAGAAACACTAACTCCAAATGGATAGAGAAAAGAACTAGGTGATGCCTCACGCCGTCGTTGTCTCTCGCTTGGCTCAAATTTGGATTTGAATTTGGATATGAAAAATGATCGATCGATGAGATCTAATTTTTTAGACAAAATTTATTTGGAACTTTTTTACAAGTGAAAATTTAATCCAAAATCTGGTAGTATTAATTTTCTCCAAATGGACCCCATTCCAACACATATGCAACACACATCACGAAGGGATGTAACCCTTTGAGAAGAGGCACATTGTTTCACATTGTAGGCTGACATGCGACCGCATACGCAGTATAAGTATACGACCTATGGTGCAGACGTAGCATAGTTGCTCACTGGAATCTGCAAAACATCACATGTGGCTGTAGTCCAAGCGCATCTCTAGTGCAGTCCCAATGTATGGACGAGACTATTGCAGAAAAGGTACCTTTCTGCTAAACCAATGCATCCTTTCTGAAAGGATACACACTTTAGGCTATAAATACTTGATATTTTCCTTAGGTGTTGGTATCAATTTTGACAGCAAAATTTCTTTTGTTATTAAGAAAAACTCTGTGTGATCATTAAGCTATTGAGTGAGCATTGAATCCAACAATTTGAGGTACCTCTATTGTTTGGATTGAAGGCCATTTTATCCTGGGAGGAAGATTCCATAACCTCGAGTACAGTGAGAGAAATTATTCCTTAAGGACACTCCATGAATTTAGGGGACTTGGCCTTAAAATTCTGTTTCATCTTTTTTTTCTAAAATTTATCACTCTTTTTGGATAGATTATTCATAAAGGTGTTAAGGAACTTCATAAGTGTTCTTGTTTTGTACATGAACTTGTGGTGAAGTTATTGTTGCATTTATATAGATTCTTGTACCCAAAATACATACAAGATAACTATAACACCCCACAAAATTCTCTCCTAGTCTGAGCCTTAGAGCATGTTCTGTGAAGTGAAAATTTGGTTCTAGAGATTTGAGAAGTGTCTTCCCAAGTATGAAATACTTTGAACCGTGTATAATTTCCTTACTATAGACTTTTTGTCATGTACATCATTGAATAATATTTTCATCGATATTAATTTCATCAAAATCCGACATCGAATGAGCGAGTTATGGCCGTTTTACTAAAAACAGTTAGATTCAGATTTTTCCAAGTGCGATGGGGTGGTCCGACGGACCGTCGAGCATGCGACGGACCATTGACCTCCACCATTGCAATGTTACAGTGAGACCTCCCTTTGGTTATGTGGGACATAGTGGTCCAACGGACCGTCGACCATCCGAAAGACCGTCACACTCCACCGTTGCACCAAGGCAGTGCGACCCAGTTCTAGTCCTATGTGATGGAGTGGTCCGACGGACCGTCGCACCCCACCATCGCATATCACGATTAGTAATTTTTAGACATTTTTAAAAGGGCCTTGTGGTCTTTTCTCACTCTTTTTCAGCCCTTATATATACCCGACAAAGGCTCACAACCTCATTTCTCCTCTTCCACACCAAAAACTAGGGTTTCTACAAAATCAAAACCCTTATTTCTTCTTCAAGAAAAATCAATAGAGATCAAGAGAAATTAAGAATCTCTCCAAGGGCTTTCAAGAAAGAAGTTTCTCCAAGGTATGTAGATGTTGATTCTTGGGTCCCTTTCATCCAAGAAGCTCAAGAACCCCTTTTATAAAATTTAAAGATCTTGTGTTTATGGGTTTTTATGATTCATGTGAGTTGAAATTGATGTTCCTGCTATGATTGAGTTATGATTCATGGTTGTTTACAAGGTTTTCAAGCTTTGACCCTAGTATTTGGAATTCATGTGATATTTATGATAAACCCTCTTCAAGTTGCTTTCTATGTGATGTGTTCATATCAATTAAGTGTAGAAATGGTTGAATAAGAAAAGCATTCTATCACGACCTAAACCGGGGCCCTGGCCATGACGATCATTCCCAAACTCGAAGGCCTGGAATGCCCTCTGTCTATCTGGTAACCATGCACTATATTCATAAACTAAAAGATAATGCAGAAATTAAAATCTAAAACGGAAACATCGTCATAATACTAAAACTAAAAAATGCGTCTGAATAACAATGTCTGACTCAGTCTGTGAAACCTCTACCATGAACTAATCTAAGTGGCCTGAAAACTGGGAAAAGGCCCCCAGTAGAACAAAACCTAACTAATAGTAGTAATATAAAATAACCTTTTTTCTGAATCATAGAAGGCTCACCACTGCAACTCCGGTATGTGATCTGGAATCTCTACTATTTATTTGAACCCCTAGACTGTGCCTCTGGAAGGAGGGGGGGTCAGTACAATTGTACTGGCACGCAGAGATATCAAACCAAAACATAATATTTCTACAAAATATAGTTGATAGACATTATAAAGCAGTTTCGTATCAAATCATTTGAAAACACATGGGCGTAATGTAACTTTTTTCAACAACAATGCAATGCAGCTGAGCTAGGTGGAATACCCTACATATCACATTTACACCAACTGTCAAACCTCGGTTGCCGCTGAGATTAGAGTATAAGTGAGGGGAAGACACACAAGATCACACAGCAAGGTGTCTCAACCCAATGATAGTGCACAAGATCACAAAGCAGGGCTCCTAACCATAGTCCCAATTTGGGAATGACATAAAGTCCGGTACGCAAGATCACAAAGCATGGTACCAAGTTCCCATGTGGCAAACACGATTTCCAGCGATGAGCCCTTACACTCAAATACCTTCTTCAGGCATCCACCTATCTTATGTAAAATCAATGAATTTAAATTTCATTTGATTCAATCAAATATCATATTCTGTAGGGTATAGTCATACCCGACTTGAAAGCCATCAATATCATATCAACATGTGCATAATCAGGTAAAAATCAAGATGCTTCATCATTTACAAGTAGTGAACAATAATAATTTCAAATTCATGCTCTCTTTTGTTGGTCACAATATAATATGGGGTATCAAAACATTATCATGGTAATTTGAAAGAAATTTATCTTTCATATTTATCAAACTTTCATGGAAAATCTCAAATCACATATGCATGGTTTCAACCATTGAAGTATATAGGCAAACAATTCCCATGACATTCCAAAAATGACTTAGAAATCATATTAAAAGCAAGCTACTAGCATTTTATTGAAAACCCCATTTAAAAGCATGCATGTTCATAAAACTAAACCCATGAGATTTAAGGATAACCCCACGTACCTCGATTACTATGAACATTTGGTGCTTCTTGAAGCCTACGTTGAGAGGATTCCAAATATCCAATTAGTTTCTAAAACCCATGGTTGAATCCCTAAGGAGAATTATTGAACAATTTTGATGAATGAAGGTGTATTTTAGGGTCTTTTGGAACTAAATTTCGTATTTAGGGCTAAATAAGGGTTGGAAAAGGACCATTTTGCCCCAAAAATGGAGTGTTTAAGTCACTTTAAACCTTTACATAGGTGCCGCCTATGCTATTGTCTATGTTTACATAGGCACTGCCTATGCTTTCCAGTGGCCATGCGCGATTGGTTAGGCGACGCATATTACTTTGAAAGGCCATAACTTCTTGCTCGGGTGCCGGATTTTAGTAAAATTGGTATCGTTGAAAAGCTAACTCGAAAACCTATCATTTTACACATAGTAGGATCTCTAATTCAACATATACAAAGATTCATGGTCGATAGAAATTGCCACAAATTATAATGTCCACTTAAACTTAATCGATCGAAGTAGTTTTCAACTCGTCCTTGAGTTAAATGACCCCTATGGTCTAAATTCAAGATTGAATGGATTCACATACTACACAAATAATTAGCATTCCATATTGGCATAGGATTTATGGTTTTGGGATTATCAGCACATCAGAATCATGGTCTATATTGTAGCCCGAAATGTGGGGCGTTACACATGTTCCCTATATGTTTGATAAAATGCTTATGTGAAGGGATTAGGGTCATTATAGCATGTTGATTAGGAAACCCCCAATTGTGTGCAAGCCTATGCATGCCAAGTATTTGTTGAAATTCCTTAGTGAATGAATTGTGACATCATAACATGAAATCCCCAAAAAGGTGTAAACTCATTCATGCCTAGTGTTTGTTGAAAAGCCTTACTGAACAAGTTGTGACATGACAGTATGAAGTTTCCCAAAATATGTGTTATCCGATACATGCCAAGACTAACATACGTGCAAAGTACTATATGCAAGACCTTGTTGAATAGAGTATGATCCAATAGCATGTTCCCCCTACACTATTACATGCTTACGATTCCTAAATGCTTGAGGAGACGCCTTAGTGATTGTGATGGTGAATGTAGACACCTAATTTTTTCCCTCCAAAAAATTATTTTTCTCATTTTTTACTTTATCCTACCGTGTACCCTCACCCATGTAATTATACACCACAAAAATACAAAATAACAAAAATTCAATAAATCCCTAACCTTATCCTAACAAACTTTATCCTATACCCTACCACCTAACCCACGTCACCACCCTTAACCTCATTCATATGTTTTTCTCATCTTTTCTATAACAAAAAGGAAGAAAACAAAAAAAAAAAGAGGGTCCCACATAAGATTCCTTGTCCCTGACCATTTTATCATATACAATATATAAACACCTTCTTCTAACAGAAACGGGGGACCTCCATAGACCTTCATGGAATGAAATAAGGGGAAACCATATCCATACAAGACCTTCCCAGAATACCCACCCATACACAAAATTTTCCACCCAGCAACATGATTGAACAGACATACCCTTTTCTTTATACATTAATACACACACATCAGGAATAAAATTAAAAAGGAGATACTCAATCACTTGATTCTCTTTGATTCACCACCGTACACCCATATACTACACTCAAAAATCTCTCTCACACACATATCAAACAGAGAGAGAGGTGGAGAGTAGCAAAGGGAGAGAGAGACTAGATCGAGAGGCACTGTGGGTTAGCACTTTCAGGCAAACTCGTCACCAAAGGGACTGATTTGGTCATTTTCTGTTTCTACGGGCTAAAAATCCATTATGTTCTGAAAACATCCTAAAATCCCTATATTCCTCTTTGATTTCTAAGTTGGATCCAGTCGGAAAACAACAATGTTTGTTGGAAACCGTCTCGAGTTGTCGTTCTCTGCCTTCGTCTCAGCTCATCAAAGCTTAAGCTACATTTTTTAGTCTTTCTGCTGCATTTCTGAGGCTTCGGGTTCGTCTTCTTCACGGTTCATTTTTGATACTATGCATTGGGATTTTTTGGGTTTGTCTGATTTTGTATTCTGTCGCTGGCATCGAGCTTTGAGGATTCATCGATTTTGTTCCTATTTTGGGGTTTTATTCTTGGTTGAAATCAGATCAGTTGGTACTCTTGGATTATTGGTTTGGTGAGTTCATCGTTGGGGTTCTATGTTGGAGGATTTCGGTCTTGGACTTCTTTATTATCTACGAGAACGTTCTATTGAGGTCCATTTTTTTAACCCGTTCTCTTATTCATTTTGATTGGTTGCATTGGCTATGGTTATGTGTTAGTTGATTATGATGACTTGATTTCATTTATATGATTTTGTTGTTTAAATTCGTTACCAAAATAAGCATGGATTGTTGAAATGATGATTGCTATTTGTGGCGTTTAGAATGGATTTGGGTTGGAAATCAAAAACTAATAAAATTTAATATTATGGTATTTTGATTCATTATTGATGTTGAATGTTATATGTCATCGAGCGGGTAGGCAAACAGTAGGCTCGGGTAGGCAAAATTTAGAATTGGTGGATTGTTGGAATGTTTGGAATATTTGTTGGATGTTTCCTAGTTTATCGCACGAAATTGACATTGTATTCATTTGTCGGGGAATGCCCCGAAGGAATTGTATTTGTTCACTGGGGAATGCCCCGACGTACTATGTTGGTGGAAGGCATTCGAGAGGAAGGCCCAAGGCGTAAGGTAAAGCGCGGGAGCGTAGTTAGTATTAGTATAGGTTTGATAGGATTTATCTTAGTATTTTTATATTTTGGACTGTATAAATTGGATTGGACACTATATTTTGATTCATTTTATTTTGTCTGTTTGTTTTCTTATTTTACGTGTTTTGTGTGGTTTATACATTCATAGTGTCGAATTAGCCGATACGCTCCACCAAGCGACCGTGGTCGAACCACGGGATCGAGGGGTGCCTAACACCTTCCCTTCGGTCAACAGAATTCCTTAGCTGGAATCTCTATTCGCAAATCAATTTTAAAAGAGTCAAAACAGTTTTGAAAAGGATTTTCCAAAGGTGACTTGACACACCGGATTATGTCAAGTGGCGGTTCTGAGTTTAAATGTAAATAATCCTTTTTGAAACAAAATCTTCATTTTTGTCACTTTGATAATAAAAATCCTTTCAAACTTTAAAATAAAATTAATCTTTTTGGAGTTAAAAAAGGGGTGTGATAGATCTAGGGACTCTGCTGGGGACTTTTCAGAATTCGATCTTATTTTGGAGTTGTATCGTCTTAGTTTGGCACTATAGGTATATAGACATTTTGTTTGTGTTGTTTTGTGTTATTGTTTATCATTGTTGAGTGCCTGCGTGCTCATTGTTCACAGTTTTTACTTTATGTGTTACCGCTTTATATCTGACATCATGCGCATAACTCGAGTCTTTCTTTCTACAACAATTCCTTAGTACATGTGTGTACACGACCTATAGTTAAGTCACCCTTATTTTAGGAGGGGGAGCCGTTGGGTTGTATAGAGTAGGTGGACAGCTAAAGCAATCCACTATCGACCATATGCTTCCCTTAACAACCTTGTTAGTGGACCCTAGCGTAGGTCAGCCTTTAGGTCATGCTTATCTGCATCATATTGAGACCTAGTGGGACCCACGTGGCCCTTTGTAGGAGACTCACCTCTAAAGCATCCCTACATGGTAAATGTTGCATCTTTGAGGGTAACGTGGTCATTTGATGGATTGACTTGGGGAAAGCAGGTGTTAGAAGTAAAGGGCGTAGGCAAGAATTGTTGAAAAAAATAGAAGAACAAGTGAGTCGAAAAGAAAAAAAAGAGTTTCGTAGTTTTTATAGTTTTTAATGTCTTTTGTTTTTCACAATTCAAAAATTCAAAAAGATTTTGTTTTACCTTTCAGACTCATTTTCTCAAAAACATCAAAAAGATTTTCCTTTGTCTCGTTTAACATACATTCACAATTCGAAAACTTCAAAAAAAAAAAAAATTATTCATAGGCGTTTTTATTAAAGAAAAATACAAAAAATGATGGTAGAAATTTTTTACATTTCGTATAGTGAAAATACAAAAAAGATTTTTCTTTCATAGTTGTTGATGTCATTTTTCCGTGAAGTGTCAAAATGAAAACTCAAAAGAATTTATTAATGTGGTTCATTATCCTTCTTTGATTGTATCTCTTAAATTAGGGTCTAGATTGTTATTTAATCATTAATTGTCCAATCTGGATGAACTACGCACCCCTGATTCTCCTCTATCGGGAGTGAGATACGTAGGCAGCCTATTGTTGTTCGGGGATCTTATTTGAAAAAAATCCAAAAAGAGTTTCTTCACTCTTTATTCAGTGTAAGTGTTTTATGTACATCTTTAAAAGAAAACTGCAAAAAGATTTTCCTTTAATAGGTTCAGGTTTCATTTTCATATGAAATTTAAAACTGACCCCCCCCCCCGCCCCCCCCCCCCAAAAAAAATTCTTTGGTAATCATAGATTTCAATTTGTATAGGGATGTTAAAGCTGAAAAATTCAAAAATATTTTTGTCAATTCTTTTGACAAATTTTTATTTTCTTTTCTTCTTAAAGTTTCGAGAAAAAGAAAAAAAAAGAAAGAAAACAAAGAGTTCAATTGGCCATTTTGGTAAGACTTCACGAACTACGCACACCTGATTCTTCCCTCTCGGGGTGAGATACGTAGGGTTCGATGATCTTTTAAAAAAAAAAAAGAGGTTTTGAAAAAGGTTGAATTCTAAGAATTCCACTTTGGCTATCAATCCAACGATAGTGCTTTCCCACTCCACTGGTGAATCCCCGTTCAATACTCTTGATGATAATTGTTATACTCTTGAGCCTACCATTAAATTAAGTGGACCGCCAAAATTTCTTACTAAGAAGCCTAGCATGCTAGAAGAGCTAGAGAAAGTGGTTGGGAAAGTTAAGAGTGGAGAAAATGATATGAAAAATTCCCCTAGACTTATGGGCTATGAAGATATTTAATATAAAAAATGGGGCATGTCTTCAAGTGTTAACCTTCCTCCCAACTTTGAGATATCAAAATTTGGGGAGCCTGATGGACAGAAGGATTCTGTGAAACATTTGGGACGACATTGCAATCAACCAAGGGAAACTGAAGGAAAGAAGAAGGAAAACACATCTATTGTCATACCAAGGCCAAAGCAGAGTTTGAGAGGTCCAACCCACCAATACTATTAGCCTCAATCTCGAGCTTACATATTAGATCTACATAACCAGTTGCAATAAGTTTTCTTTCCCCAAAATCCAAGAAATCCCATTCCACTTCCTCAATATCCTTTGAACAATGCACAATTGTATGATCATCCATCTTCTTATCCACAATGGCATGAACCTGTCCCTCAACATCGTCCTCGACCCCCACAAATTTACCAAGGAGCCTCTAAATCTATGTTTCATCCAAGGCCAGAGTTCGCAAACAGGAGGAAGGAAAAAGATAATTTCACTCCTATTGGGGAATCCTATGCCAATTTATCCCAGAGATTGGTACAACAAGGCATGATCACTCATCCTTGGGTATACTCCTGACCCATATTCAAGAAGTTTTTATTCTAATGTACGATGTGCATATCATTCTGATGTTTAGGGTTACAGTATTAAAGATTGTCGCACTTTGAAAAGAGAAATTGAAAAGATGATTTAAGATAAATCAATTATGGTGCAGAACATTGACAGTGAGGAAACCTCTAGTCACAATGATATGCAAACCAGTGGATAAGATGCCAGGCTAAGCAATTGAGAAGTCACCCCTCCTTACTAGGAAGAGGTCTGGTAGTTTGTTTTGTTTTATTTTCTGTTATCCGAATTATTTTAGGGTTGTAGTTCAGGATCTATCTTGTTTTGTCCCTTTGTCATTTTGTTCAAACCCTTCTATCTTTCATTTTTTTTTAAATTAAGTGTCCCATTTTTCTTTGTGTTTTAAATATATGTTGTTTGTTTGTTTTCTTTACATAGTACATTTTATGTTGACTCTAGTGACATGACATGCTAGTGAAATTTACAACCAGATCTTAAAAATTCAGTTTAAGCATGAACATTGATCAGAGGGTTAAAGATAGAAAAGAGAGCATTTGAGAAAATAGATAGAGTGCTGGGGCATTTGGTGATCAAGTTAAAGCCTTCTTTGAAAATTAAGGCTACTATTTTGAGAATCATGACAATAACTTGGTCATTAATTGAAACACATATCTCAATTAGGTCAAGTAGTGAATGTGTGATCCTATTAAAAAGAAAAAGGAAGAAAATTAGCTCCACGAAGTCATGAGTCCTTCAGCATGAGGAATGTACAACAAAGTAAAGTTGTATGCTGGGCAAGTGTAGAATAAGAGGTGGCACACATGCTCGGGGAAAGTTAGTGTTGTAAAACACTTCATAAGTGATCTTGATCGTGCACTTTCACATTGCATGCTATGTACTAGCATTTTCAAGAATTGATATGAAGAAGGCATTTCATTCTGCTATCCAAACATTATGTCATCCTTTGTTTACCCCATTTAGGCCTTAGTGTTATTTTCTTTCATAACCCTTTTTTGGAATCAAGATAGAGTCAATAAAATTTTTTTAAAAAAATGTGTCGAAAAAGAAAGAAAAGATGAGTGTCAAGAAAAATAAAGTCAGAAAAGTCCCAAAGAGAAAAAGAGTCAACAAAATAAAAAAAATAGAATCAAGTGAAAGAACAAGCTGCCAGAACTACGCATGACCTGATTCTCCTCTTTCGGGTGTGAGATACGTAGGCTGCCCTACCCGGGGCTTGGTCCAACCAAATAAATAATTTAGAATTTCTCAGTCAAAAGAAATTGGGGCATGAGTTAATCCTCATTGTTTAATTCTATTCCAAAAATTGTAAGTCCTACCCCACTTTAAGTGTTGTTTGGGCCTCATGTCATCCTTTTTTTTCTAACCTTATCCAAAAGCCAAGTTACAACCAAAGAAAGTCCTTCAGATCAATCTTTGATAATTTTAAGGCTAAGCATGCAATGGATATGATGATGCATTTTGGGGTACTAATTGTCTTCCTCAGCATAAGAAATCAGGAAAGAAATAAAAATGAGAGAGTCTTATTGGTGAAACCCCCCGCGCGCACCATAAGATGATGGTAAGTTGAGAGAGATAAAATGAGAAAGTCTTATTAGTGAATACCCTCACGAGCACTGTAAGACGACTATGAGTTGAGAGAAATAAAAATAAGAGAATCTTATTGGTGAAAAACCCTCTCGGATACCGTAAGACAATAGTGAGGTGATAAAAAGAAATACGAGAGGCTTGTTGGAGAAAATCCTTCAAGGTACCACTAGCCGAATGAGGTCTCTAAATGCAATTGGCCCAAGAAAGCAACTCAGTTTTAGGGTCATTAACTCAACAACAATTTGTGAGAGTTTTGGATGGAAAGATCAAGCAGCTTTATCCAAAATTCATGGCATAATCATGAGAGTTCACTGTTACTTTTAGATAAATTTTTATTTCTTTGTTTCAAAAAGGGACATTCATTGTATTTTCTTTCTTCTCTTTATTTTTGTTTTATTTTTCTTGAGTCAGTCATCCAAATAAAAATTATCATTCTTTTTCTTTTCTTATCTTTGAGTCAAACTTGTGTCAAAACAAGTAAGAAAAGATTTCAAAACTAGCTACAAGCTTCTTTAATTGCAAAAAGCAAGAAAAAAGGTAGCACATGAAAAAGACATGATTGTGAGCTGAAAAAAGGGGCATGCATAAAATTTTGTCAATAGACAAGTTGGGGAACTCATGGAAATACCAAGTTTCAAAGGGTCTATCTGAGAAGCATGGAAAAGTAGAGATATTGTGTTTGTTTCAGAGTCACTCTTAATAATTTGAGTTCAGGTCAATGAAGTAGCAAGTTAATGGCATATGCTAATGGTTGGAAGTAAGGTTAAATGTGACGAGGGCAAGAGCGATCACCGCGAAAGCCAAAGCCACAAACCAGTCATCTTGTTTTTAAACTCACAACTTTTCTTTGCATTAAACAGGAACACATGTTACCTTCAAATCAAGGATTTCAAAGTCTAAACATCAAGGCCCGTAATTTCTTGCTTTTACAAATGCAGGAAGTTGCTGCACAGGTTTGATAATTAAATCATGGTGAAAATTCATCATCTTATATCCGTTGGAGACACATTTTCTTGTCTAGGGATTTCAGTTTTCATTTGCTGAGTGATACACTTTTTAAATTGAACCTTGAACCCTATAAGACATACCTTTTAGTCGAGTCATCCCCTTTGACTCCTATAAGACGTACCTTTTAGTCGAGTCATCCCTTTTGATTCCTATAAGACATACTTTTTAGTAGAGTCATTCCCTTTGATTCCTAGAAGACATACCTTTTAGTTGAGTCGTTCCTTTGATTCCTATAAGACGTACCTTTTAGTCAAATTATACCCCTTGGTTCCTATAAGATGTACCTTTTAGTTGAGTCATTCCCCTTGATTCCTATAAGACATACCTTTTAGTCGAGTCATCTTCCTTTGATTCCTATAAGACGTACCTTTTAGTCGAGTCATTCCCTTTGATTCCTATAAGACGTACCCTTTAGTCGAGTCATTCCCTTTGATTCCTATAAGATGTACCTTTTAGTTGAGTCATTCCCTTTGATTCCTATAAGGCATACCTTTTAGTCGAGTCATCTCCCTTTGATTCCTATAAGACGTACCTTTTAGTCGAGTCATCTCCCTTGGATTCCTATAAGAGGTACCTTCTAGTCGAGTCATTCCACTTGACCCCTAGAAGATGTACCTTTTAGTAGATTCATTCCCTTGACCCCTAGAACATGTACCTTTTATTCAAGTCATTCCTTGTGATTCCTATAAGACGTACCTTTTAGTCGAGGCATTCCCTTTGATTCCTATAAGACGTACCCTTTAGTCGAGTAATTTCCTTTGATTCCTATAATGATGTGACTTTCACAAAAGTCCTTTGATGATAATCTGGGGAAAAATTTTATTCTTATGGTTGGAACTTCACTTTTCTGGCAAATGAAACCTCTTTATAATAATCTTTGTTTGGGATAATTTTTTTTTTAGTTTTGGTGTGATTTCAGAAGACCTCCTCAAGAACAGGGTGAAGAAATGAAAAGTCAAGCAACAAAGTGAAGAAGTTGAAAGTCAAGCAACAAGGTGAAAAGTTGAAAGTTAATAGATTGAAAAATAGCAAGTCAGAATCCCGCCTGAAGAATAGGGTAAAGAAATTGAAAGTTAAGCAATGAGGTGAAACAATTGAAAGCCAAACAACAAGTTGATGAACTTGCAAGTCAGGAGCCCGCCTAAAGAATAGAGTGAGAAAATTACAAGTCAGGAGCCCGCCTGAAGAACAGGGTGATGAAATGTCAAGTCAAAAGCCCACCCGGAGCATAGTCCGAATAAATGGAAAGTTAAGCAACAAGGTGAAGCAATTGAAGACCAAGCAACAAGTGATGAAATTGCAAGTCAGGAGTCCGCCTGAAGAATAGGGTGATGAAACTTAAGTCAGGAGTCCAACAAAAGCAGTATAGAGAGGATTTTGTAATTTTATTTATGTTTTAACTTGTAATTTTCATTTTGATGTAATGACAGAGCCGCGGAACGGAACCTCAATGGAACCTCACTCGACTCTCCAACTCGGTATAGTACATTTCCTTTCAATCCTTTGAGATGCGTGTCAATTAATTCCTTCATAACTTGGGTAGGTAGGATGTCCTAAGTCAAGATCCAATTGCTCTTCTTCCTTTTGTTTCTTTCCTTAAATAATGGTCTGGTCAAAATTTGATCTCGTTATCTACTTCTTTGTCTGAAAATACTTCGTGTTTACATTCAAAGGGGGAATGATGTAGACAATTAATTTTGCCCCTTCGAAAAATTAGTTTTCTTATTTTTTACTTTATCCTACCGTGTACCCTCACCCATGTAATTATACCCCACAAAAGTACAAAATAACAAAAATTCAATAAATCCCTAACCTTATCCTAACAAACTTTATCCTATACCCTACCACCTAACCCACATCACCCCCCAACCTCATTCACATGTTTTTCTCATCTTTTCTATAACAAAAAGGAAGAAAACCAAAAAAAAAAAGGGCCCCCACAGAAGATTCCTTATCCCTGACCATTTTATCATATACAATATATAAACACCTTCTTCTCACAGAAATGAGGGGACCTCCATATACCTTTATGTAATGAAATAGGGGAACCAATATGCATACAAGACCTTTCCAGAATATCCAACCATACACAAAATTTTCCACCCAGCAACATGATTGAACAAACATACCCTTTTCTTCATACATAAATACACACACATCAGGGATAAAACAAAAAAGGAGATACTCAATCACTTGATTCTCTTTGATTCACCACCGTACACCTATATACTACACTAACAAATCTTGCACACACACATACATCAAACAGAGAGAGAGGTGGAGAGTAGAGAAGGGAGAGAGAGACTAGATCGAGAGGCACTGCGGCTTAGTTTGATTGAAATTAGATCAGTTGGTACTCTTGGATTATTGGTTTGGTGAGTTCATCATTTGGGGTTCTGTGTTGGAGGAGTTTGGTCTAGGACTTCTTTATTATCCACGAGAACGTTCTATTAAGGTCCATTTCTTTAACCCATTCTCTTCTTCATTTTGATTGGTTGCATTGGCTATGGTTACATGTTGGTTGATTATGATGACTTGACTTCATTGATATGATTTTGTTGTTTAAATTCATTACTAAAATGAACATGAATTTTTGAAATGGTGATTGCTATTTGTGGCGTTTAGAATGGATTTGGGTCGGAAATAAAAAATTGATAAAAGTAAATATTATGGTATTTTGATTCATTGTTGATGTTGAACATTATATGTCGTCGAGCTGGTAGGCAAACAGTAGGCTCGGGTAGGCTAAATTGAGAATTGGTGGATTGTTGGAATGTTTAGAATATTTGTTGGATGTTTCCTAGTTTATCGCATGAAATTGATATTGTATTCATTTGCCGGGGAATACCCCGAAGGAATTGTATTTGTTCACCGGGGAATGCCCCGACGTACAATGTTGGTGGAAGACATTCAAGAGGAAGGCCCGAGGCTTCGAGTAAAGCACGGGAGCGTAGTTAGTATTAGTATAGGTTAAATAGGATTTATCTTAGTATTTTTCTATTTTGGACTGTATAAATTGGACTGGACACTATATTTTGATTCGTTTTGTTTTGTCTGTTTGTTTGTTTGTTTTACGTGTTTTGTGTGGTTTGTACATTCATAGTGTCGAATTAGCCGATACGCTCCACCAAGAGACCGTGGTTGAACCACGGGATCGAGGAGTTCCTAACACCTTCCCCTCGGTCAACAGATTTCCTTAGCCGGAATCTCTATTTGCAAACCAGTTTTAAAAAAGTCAAAACAGTTTTGAAAATGATTTTTCAAAGGTGACTTGGCACACCGGATTATGTCAAGTGGCGAATCTGAGTTTAAGTGTAAATAATCCTTTACGAAACAAAATCTTCATTTTTGTCACTTTGATAATAAAAACCCTTTCAAACTTTAAAATAAAATTAATCTTTTTGGAGTTAAAAAGGGGGTGTGACAGTGAATATATGTTATGATTCCTAAATACTTGAAGGGATGTCGTAATGATTGTGATGGAGAATATATGGTTATGATTCCTAAATGCTTGAATTATGCTTTAGTGATTGTGATGATGAATGAATAACTGCGGTTATGACTAGTCAATAATGGTTATGTTTTACTTTTATGTTATCGAGTCCTGGGGGTATTTATACTCGACAATTTAGCTTCTGCCTAGAGCCTGTGTTAGTTTTCACAAAAATCCCAATCGAGCCATGATTCTCAGAACTTAGTGAATTATAGAACTCTGTATCCTCAGACAGATACAGAACTTAAGAAATCTCAGTATCCCAATCTCTGTATGCCTATTTTTAACCTTTTCTGTGCATGTAACATTCTGAATGTCTAAAATCATGATAGTCTGAAATGTCTATTAGTCTGAGTCTGATATGGCATTGGTCTGAATTGGTATCGTCATACCAAGACTTGCAAGTCATGATTTCTGATCCATAATATATTAAGCTAAATCTTTCATTCAAAGCATAATTTAGACCACCAAAAACATGCAACTAATATAGAAGAGTTTGTGTTTCAAAACTCAAGTCAAAATCATGCAAAAACTTCATCAACATAATTCATATGATCAAAGTAATATGGAATCGACACAATAATACAGAAACATGGTCAACAATTTAAAATAGTTAAAGGCCCGAAACCATGCCCAACAATATTTAATAAACATCTGCAACAGTTTGCGAAATCTCTACTGACATACTATCTGAATAACTGGGACAAGGCCCCCAGCAGACCAAAAACCATACTGAAATAAATACCTAAATGACTAGAACTTACGAAGCAAAGAAGGATCACCAACTGAACTTTGAGACAACCCTTTCTGCAGACTCTACTGAGGATCTAAACCCTTAGACTATGCCTCAGTCCCTGAGAGGAAGGGGGTCAGCACAATTGTACAGGCATGCGAAGCAATCCAAAATAGAGTAATTGAACATATATATATATATATATAATACGTGAGAACAAATGTAAATCAAACATTATGTATAAAACAGTTTCTGAAAAACACATGGGAACCTTCTGAAAACATGTAACCTGTATGTAAATCTCAAACTCTGATTTGTGTATTACTTTTGAGTTAGGTGGTATCCCCTACAAGTCTAATATTCCACAGGAGATATGGAATCCGCCATTGACTCAGCGGAGAAGCCTCCAACCCGAGTATGCCGCAAGGGTTAGAGTTCCTAAATCTGATATGCCATATGACACTTCTGTCAGCGTATAATAATATACCTGAGTCAGCAAACCACGATTTTAGGCAATGAATTTCTTGAACTCAAGCCCTCTTCAGGGAATCACCTAAAATCTCTGTATGCCCATTTAAAACCTTTTTTGTACATACAACATTCTAAATGTCTAAAATCATGATATTCTAAAATGTCTATTAGTCTGAGTTTGAAATGGCATTGGTCTGAATTGGTATCGTCATACCAAGACTTGCAAGTCATGATTTCTGAGCCATAATACATTAAGCTAAATCTTTCATTTAAAGCATAATTTAGACCACCAAAAACATGCAGCTGATATAGAAGAGTTTGTGTTTCTAAACTCAAGTCAAAATCATGCAAAAACTTCATCAACATATGGTGGTCTAGTGCCTTTAGCAAATCCATGAACTCTTTCATTACATGCATTATGAACATTAAACATACATGCTAGATTTCCTCTTTAGTGATTTAAAACCACCTTTAAATCATAACAAGAGTTCAATTATTTCATATAGTGCTTTTCAAGGATGCATTGCAAAATAATTCAAATGCTATGAGAAATCTGGAAAATTCATAATAAGAGGGAATTCACCGAAAATCATGCTCTCAACAATAATTAATTCTTAAATACATGGTTTTATACATTCATATTCTCAAATCACTTTGGGGAAGGTCAAAAGACCAAAACAATGATGTTAAAACATTTAATACATGAATATATACATAGATTCCAAAAACTCATTCTAAAACATGATTTTTCTATGTCCATGAGAATTTAGAAAAAACCCGCATACCTCTATTTTGGAAAATAATGGGTGCTTCTTGAAGCCTGTGGATTGGGGATTCTGAATCTCTAATCAATTTTGAAAACCCATGGTTGAGTCTTGATTTATTTGGGTTTTTAGTTTGAAACCCTTGGGAGTGTACTTGAGAACTTTTAGATGAATGTGGATGTATTTTGGAGAATTGGGGACTGAATTTCGTGTTTATGGCTGAATAAGGGAGGGAAAAGGACCATTTTGCCCCCAAAACGGAGTGTTTAAGTCACTTGAAACCATAAGATATGCACCGCATATGATATTGCATATATTTACATAGTCTCCGCATATGATATCGCCTATATTTACATAGGCGCCGCTTATGATATCGCCTATATTTACTTAGGTGCCGCATATGATATCGCCTATATTTAAATAGGCACCACAAATGTTTTCCAGTGGCCATGTTTGATTTGTTAGGCGACGCATACTACTTTGAAAGGCCATAACTTCTTGCTCGTGTGTTGGATTTTAGAAAAATTGGTATCGTTCGAAAGTTAACTCGAAGACCTATCATTTGACACATAGTAGGCTCTCTAATTTGACATATATAGAGAATTATGTTCGATGAAAATTGACACAAATTACAACGTCCACTAAAACTTAATTGATCGAAATAGTTTCAACTCGTCCTTGAGTTGAAGGACCTCTATGGTCTAAATTCATGCTAAAATGGTTTCACATACTACATAAACATGCCAAATTGGCATAGGATTTAAGGCACTGGGATTACCAACGCATCAGTGTCATGGTTTTATTCTAGCCCAAAATGCGGGGTGTTATATTATCTCCCCCTTGGGATCATTCATCCCCGAATGATGGATAGAATGTCGAAGTCTTAAGGGTATGGGATAACGCGGACATGAAATGTTCCCTAAGCAAGAATACATTGATCGGAAGCATGACTATAAGATTGTAACTACTGATATTTTAAATGCTTATGTCGGACGTGCATATCCGAGGCATGAAATACACAACTGAAGCTACTCATAGGCTGAATTCTCATAATGAATCATGCATATCTGATGCATGGATCTGTGACCAAGTTGTTCTCATGAATGTAGGATTGAATACACTGATAAGCTGAACTTTTCTATTGAACATGCATTTCTAATGCATGCATATCTGACTGAACTAACATATGAACGTATTGCTAAATACGCAATAATAACTGATGTGTAGCTTGTAATAAGAATCTATGCATGCAACTGAATGGGGTATCTCCCCCTTGGTACCCTTTGTCCCTCTATGAATGCTCAATTCACTAAGATACTCGGAAAATTGAGGCGATGCACAGGGCACCTACGAATTGAATCATAACTGAACATCTAGAATCTGAATTTAATGCATGATTCATAAAATAGGCTATACTCGTAACTACTGGTATACTCTATCTTGGAATATTAGCATGTCTGAGATTTCGAGTAGCATGAATAAGTGCAAAGACGAGAAAACAAGTCATGCGAATCTAACTGCTAAACTGACTTATTGGCCATATAGACTGAATTATACTACACCCTCATACTTAACTGGAGTATCTCTTCATCACAATTCTCTAAAGAAATTCTAGCAGTAATAGGGAGCCATGAATCTTGGGTATGGATTACACAAGACATCCAACTGAGGAAGCACCACATTGACACTACTCTGCAGTTAGGAACATAGGCATATAACTCCTGAATTAGGATAGAATTACCAGGCCTTTGGCATTACAACTTCTTACTTTCAATCTTAGCACACTTCTCGAATATCACTTAACCATACTATTCTCCTTAAATATCATATTTATTCAACTCGGCTTAAAATTCTCATATGAGCATTGACAAATCTTTCTACTAATATCAAAAATAACTTAATCCCTTCACCTTGATCAAGCCTATTTCTAAGTCACAAAAATACAAAATGCCAGACCACACTATTATTCTAAACCATATGATGCAATCTTCTATATCTCCTTTAAAGATCACATCCTAAGTATAACATGCCTTACCACTTCAATGACTACTCTGAACTCTTACTATCAAGTCGCTAGCACATATAGCATTCCTTTACAACAATCTCAGCATGTCATTCAATCCTATCTTTATAACCACATATGAACTTCAAAGAAAACACTCATAAAGGCATACTTCACATATTCTCTAAACCACTATCAATATCACTCCCACGAGTTACCCCAAGAACATACACATACAAAATTCCTCTAACCATCACATAAATAAGAACTTGGCCCCAAATCATACTTCATACTTATGGCCTTATCTAAACAAGCGTACTATGATCTTCCATAAACAAGGAATAATTACTTACCACCACTATCATCGCATAAGGAGGAGTCAAAAAAAAGTTAGAACATAAGATCTGGAGGCATGGAATGATACAATATGAAGCTTGACACTCGTCTGAGGCCTGAGGAATAGCAAAACAACAACAGGGACTCACCAAAGCGCTCTGAATTTAGGGTATTCATAGATATAAGATGAATCTCGCCAATCATTTGGCATAAAACATGAGTTATGGAAATGGAGCACATTATAATGCGTGAGTACATGACTCTCTATCATATGTATGAACGTGAACTGATCATGGAACTAAATCATAAAGCATGAGTAGAAATTAGGATCACTGAGAAATAGTGAGATAGGAATGGGTTGAGATTCACCCTTACTTTTTGATGTTCTACATCATCATGACATCACTACAAGAATCTGAGAGTCTTACTTGGTTATTCGTTTAGTCATCTCCCCCTTAGCTTCCAGCCATCATCTTAAGTTTTGGGAGGTACCTTACTAGACTTTAAACTTAACTGCACTCACTGCACTCTGGGTTCTGAAATATGACAATACACAAAATTAATAAAACTTAACCCGAAAGACCACATATGAGAGTGGAACACCCACTGCTAATACTACCTCCTGAGGCACACTCTATCATTCTGTAACCCCAATAGTCATAATCTATTACTCGAACACTTACTAACTTTGAATCTTCATGAGTATCCCCAAAGTTGAAGTGCACACCCTCTAGTTCCTCTACTCTTATTTCTATTAGCACGACTTTCAAGGACTCGAGCTTAGATTATAACACCTAACATGGGTATCACCAAGTCTTCCATGAGCCACTTTATTTCTATCGTAGTCTACCAACATAGCAACTTCAAACTTATTTTCCTCTACCACGAGAATCAAGTTCATATCAAAAGGCTCAACGCTATCAATCAAAGGTCCTTAACTTGGCCATTTAGAACACCATATACCATCTAGCTAGTCTTTTTCCACCTAGGAATTCAATAGTACCAGTAGCCACACACAACATGTAATAGCCTTAGAAAAATACTACAGCTTCATACCACCTTGGGCATACTTCTACATCACATATACAACGTCACACTTCATTACGAATCAAATAAACTTAGGCACTTGCATACACTATTCAAGCCTATAGATCACTTCCATATAACTAGTATCATTAACCAAGAAATCATCACAACCACCTCCATGGCCATCAATTATTTCAAACTTAATGTCTAGTGCTAAACATGATTTACAACCAACCTTACACACAATCCTCACTTAGAAACTATGAAATAAACATCAAGAAACACTGGTACACTAGAAATTCATAACCATAATAATCGATCATGACCTTATGGTTTTCCTTGTCATAATCCATTAGCACGTACTATTTCAACACATCAAGCTTACAAATCTAATCCCACGAAACATGTATCATCAATCTCTTGCCACTATTCACCACTACACCATTTAAATTCAAGCCTATAGTCTAGCATCAATCATTTACAACCAATGAAGAGCGCAACATAATATAAATATACTAATCCTTCAAATTGGGATATTCTACCGAAATACTTCAAAAATATAATACGTATTTTCTCACAAGTAGTATTAGTTTACAACTACCAATGAGAAGAAGGTTAAGGGGTAAGGTCACATAATAGACATGATCAACCTTAAGCTTATATTATAACGATACAATATTATCTACTTATACGTCCTTCTCACATCATACTTACTTACCCCAATGGGCATTTAGACTACCTTCATATACCCCATATGACAATGAGTCTATACTTACAACCTACTGGCTAATCTAGCCATTTTCATTCATAGCCTATAATGGGTTTCTATAACCACCTTAAGTATCCACTTTGGGCTATTTCTCTATTTTGAAAGGAAGAAAACAAATAACATTCTGAGTCAACACTTCCTCCACGGAATACCATACAATTCATAAATAGTACCACCACATTAGTCTACCACCACGAAAGGGTAAATCTTTCTCAATCAACGGTTATTCAACTATAAATATTTAATCACAAAAGTCACCCTCACTCAGACCTCTAACCTTATGACTTCATATCATAAACTTCTTGGTCTAATTTTACTACCAATAGGTCATGACACTGACACTCTAACTTACCCAAAGACTCAGAACGCCCTCTGCTTATCTGGTAATCATGCACATAATTCATATGATCACAGTAATACGGAATAGATACAGTAATACGGAAACATGGTCAACAATTTAAAATAGTTAAAGGTCTGAAAACATGCCTAACAATATTTAATAAATATTTGTAACAGTCTACGGAATCTCTACTGACATACTATTTGAATAACTAGGGCAAGCCCCCTAGCAGACCAAAAACCATACTGAAATAAATACCTAAATGACTAGGACTTTTGAAGCAAAGAAGGCTCACCAACTGAACTTTGAGACTACCCTGTCTGTAGACTCTACTGGGGATCTAAACCCTTAGACTGTGCCTCAGTACCTGGGAGGAAGGGGTTCACACAATTGTACTGGCACGCAAAGCAATCCAAAATAGAGTAATTGAACATATATATATATATAAAAGATGTGAGAGCAAATGTTCATCAAACATTATGCATAAAGCAGTTTCTGAAAAACACATGGGCACCTTCTGAAAATATGTAACCTGTCTGTAAATCTCAAACTCTGATCTGTGTATTACTTCTGAGTTAGGTAGTATCCCCTACAAGTCTAATATTCCACAGGCGATATGGAATCCACCATTGACTCGGCGGGGAAGCCTCCAACCCGAGTATGCCGCAAGGGTTAGAGTTCCTGAATCTGATACGCCACACAACACTTAAGTCAGCGTATAATAATATACCCGAGTCGGTAAACCACGATTTTAGGAAATGAGTTTCTTGAACTCAAGCCCTCTTCAGGGAACCACCTAACATCTGTGTATGCCCATTTTTAACCTTTTTTGTACATGCAACATTCTAAATGTCTAAAATCATGATATTCTGAAATGTCTATTAGTCTGAGTCTAATATGGCATTGGTCTGAATTGGTATCGTCATACCAAGACTTGCAAGTCATGATTTCTGAGCCATAATACATTATGCTAAATATTTCATTTAAAGCATAATTTAGACCACCAAAAACATGCAACTGATATAGAAAAGTTTGTGTTTCAAAACTCAAGTCAAAATCATGCAAAAACTTCATCAACATATGGTGGTCTAGTGCCTTTAGCAAATCCATGCACTCTTTCATTACATGCATTATGAACATTAAACATACATGCTAGATTCCCTCTTTAGTGATTTAAAACCACCTTTAAATCATAATAAAAGTTCAATCATTTCATATAGTGCTTTTCAAGGATGCATTGCAAAATAATTCATATGCTATGAGAAATCTAAAAAATTCATAATAAGAGGGAATTCAACGAAAATAATGCTCTCAACAAGAATTCATTCTTAAATACATGGTTTCATACATTCATATTCTCAAATCACTTTGGGGAGGGTTAAAAGACCAAAACAATGATGTTAAAACATTTAATACATGAATATATACATAGATTCAAAAAACCCATTCTAAATCATGATTTTTCTATGCCCATGAGAATTTAGGACAATCCCTCGTACCTCTATTTCGAAAAATAATGGGTGCTTCTTGAAGCCTGTGGATTGGGAATTTGAATCTCTAATCAATTCTGAAAACCCAGGGTTGAGTCTTGATTTATTTGGGTTTTTAGTTTGAAACTCTTGGAAGTGTTCTTGAGAATTTTTAGATGAATGTGGATGTATTTTAGAGAATTGGGGATAGAATTTCGTGCTTATGGCTGAATAAGGGTGGGAAAAGGACCATTTTGTCCCAAAAATGGAGTGTTTAATTCACTTGAAGCCATAAGATATTCGCCGCATATGATATCACATATATTTACATAGGCGCCGCATATGATATTGCCTATATTTATATAGGCGCCGCATATGATATCGCCTATATTTACATAGGCGCCGCTTATGATATCTCTTATATTTACTTAGGCGCCGTATATGCTATTGCATATTCTTTCCAGTGGCCATGTACGATTTCTCAGGCAACGTATACTACTTTGAAAGGCCATAACTTCTTGGTCGGGTGTCGGATTTTAGCAAAATTGGTATCGTTGGAAAGTTAACTCAAAGACCTATCATTTGACACATAGTAGGCTCTATAATTCAATATATACAGAGAGTTATGGTCGATGGAATCCAACACAAATTACAACGTCCACTAAAACTTAATCGATCAAAATAGTTTCAACTCATCCTTGAGTTGAAGGACCTCTATGGTCTAAATTCATGCTCAAATTGATTCACATAATATATAAACATGCCAAATTGGCATAGGATTTAAGGCTTTGGGATTATCAACGTATCAGAGTCATGATTTTTATTCTAGCCCGAAATATAGGGTGTTACAATTCATTTTTAAGTTTTGAGTATTTTTAGACGTGTTGAACCTTATGGCTTGTTTCTTCCTGTTTCTCCGCATTTTATTTTCAGATATTATGTAGCGTTCTGGTAAATATATCAGGAAAGGGTGTCACGACCCAAACCGAGGCCCTGGCCGTGACGAGCATTCCAAACCATAAAGGCCCGAAACACCCCTATCTGTATGATAATCATGCACATAATTCATGACAAAAGAAATGCAGAAGTTATACAATATAACAGAAACATGGTCAAGAATCATATGAAAACAAAAATGGGGAATAGTGTCCCACAATCTAAATCAACATCTCTAAAACCGTCTGCGAAATCTCTACAACATGACTGAAACAATGTCTATCTAAAAACTGGGACAAGGCCCCAGCAGACCCAAAACTAATAAATGATAAATGAAATAGCAGACGTAAGGCCTTCCGAAATATAGAAGGCTCACCACTTGATTCTGCGATCTGTCGGAAGAAATTTACTGGTTATCTGGACCCCTAGACTGTGCCTCCGAACCTGGGAGGGAATGAGATCAATACAAAAGTACTGGTACGCAGAGATATCAAAACAAAACATAATATTTTTACAAAATATAGTTGAGAGCCATTATATAGAAATTTCATATCAAATCAATTGAAAACACATGGGCATAATGTAATGGTTTTCAACAACAATGTAATGCAACCGAGCTAGGTGGAATTCCTTACATAATTTACACTAACTGTCATACCTCGGTTGCCGCCGATATTAGAGTATAAGTGAGGGAGAGACACACAAGACCACGAAGCCTGGTGTCTCAACCCAATGGTAGTGCCCAAGATCACTTAGCCCGGGCTCTTACCTATAGTCCCAATTTGGGAATGACATAAAGTCAAGTACTCAAGATCACTTAGCCTGGTACCAAATTCCCGTGTTGGCAAACACGATTTCCAGTGATGAGCCCTTACACTCAAATGCCTTCTTCGGGCATCCACCTATCTCATGTAAAGTCAATGCATTCAAATTTCATCTGATTCAATCACATATCATATTCTGTAGGGTATCGTCATACCCGACTTGCAAACCATCAAGATCACATTACTCTTCTCATTCAACCATTATATTCAACATGAATAACCTTCTTGTTTTCAAGTCAAAATCATATCAATTCTCAAAACATTTCATGTCATGCTTTTTAAGATGTTTTCAAACAATTTACATCATATGCACATTCAAAAAAAATTCATATCAAGAGAGGGATTTCATATAATTCATTCTCTCAAAATATCACCTTTTTGAAACACACACATATACATATATAATATGTCAAATCATTCAGAAGTAGGCCTAAAGACCAAATTCAATATTGTAGAAACGTTCAAAACATAATTATATTCGTAGTTTCAAAACCCCCATTTGTAAAACATGATTTTAAAGACCCATGTGATTTTTGGATAACCCCACTTACCTAGATTACTACGAATATTAGATGCTTCTTGAAGCCTACGCTGAGAGGATTCCAAATATGCAATCGATCGAAATAGTTTCAACTCGTCCTTGAGTTGAAGGACCTCTATGGTCTAAATTCAAGCTTGAATGGATTCACATACTACACAAATAATTAACATGTCATATTGGCATAGGATTTATGGCTTCGAGATTATCAACGCATCAAAATCATGATTTTTATTCTAGCCCGAAATGTGAGGTGTTACATTATCTCCCCCTTGGGATCATTCGTCCTCGAATGATGGGTAGGAACATATTGAATCTTAGAGGTATGGAATAATGAAGACATGATATGTTTCTCTAAGAAAGAATGCACTGATCTGAAACATGACTATAAGACTGGAACTACTAATGTTCTAAATTCTTATACTGGACGTGCATATCTAATGCATGGAATACACGACTGAAGCTACTCATAAGCTGAATTCTCATAATGAACATGCATACCTGATGCATAGATTTATTACTGAGTTGTTCTCATGAGCAAAGAACTGAATACACTAATAAGCTGAACTTTTTTCATTGGACATACATTTCTAATACATGTATATCTAACTGAACTGGCGTATGAACGTATGACTGAGTACGCAATGATAACTGGTGCAGAGCTTGTAATAAGAATCTATGCATGCAGTCGAATGGGGTATCTCCCCCTTGGGACCCTATGTCCCTCTATGAATTCTCAATTCACTAAGATACTCGGAAAACTAAGGCGATGCATAGGGCACCTACGAATTGAATCATAACTGAACATCTGGAATCTGAATTTAATGCATGATGCATGAACTGGGCTATATTCGTAAATACTGATATACTCTATCTTGGAATAGTAGCATGTCTGAGATTTTGAGTAGCATGAATAAGTGCAAAGATGAGAAAACAAGTCATCCGAATCTGACTGCTAAACTGACTTATTGGCCATACAGACTGAATTATACTACACCCTCATACTTAACTAGAGTATTCTCTTCAACACTCTCTCTAAGGAAGTTCCAGCAGTAATAGGGAGCCATGAATCTTGGGTATGGATTACACAAGACATCCAACTGAGAAAATCACAACATTGACACTACTCTGCAGTCTGGAATATAGACATATAACTCCTAAATTAGGATAGAATTACTAGATCTTTGGCAATACAACTTCTTACTTTCAAGCTTAGCACACTTCTCGAATATCCCTTAACCATACTATTCCTATAAATATCATATTCATTCAATTCAGCTTAAAATTCTCATATGAGTATTGATAATATTTTTTCTACTTATGTCGGAAATAACTTAATCCCTTCACCGTGATCAAGCCTAACTCTAAGTCACAAAAAATACAACATGCCATACCTCGCTATTATTCTAAACCATATGATGCAATCTTCTATATCTTCTTTAAAGATCACATCCTAAGTATAACATGCCTTACCACTTCAATGACTACTTTGAACTCTTAATATGAAGTCGCTAATGCATATTGCAACCTTCCACTACAATCCTAAAATGTCATTTAAGCCTAATTTATAACCACATGTTAACTCCAAGGCAATCACCCATAAATACATACTTCACATGGTTTCTAAACTATTATCAATATAACTCCCACACGCTATCCTAAAACATACACACACCAACGTTTCCACTAACCATCACATGTATCAAACTTAGCCCCAAATCTTACTTCATACTTATGGCCTTATCTAAATAAGCATACTATGATCTTCCATTAACAAGAACATTTACATCATCACCACTATCATTGCATAGGAAGGGTCACTAAAAGGTTAAAACATAAGACCCTCAAGCGTGAAAAGATCTTTATATGGGACTAAGCACACTATAAAGAGTGAGTACATGCATCAAGAGTTTAATGACCTCAACTAGAGTTCATAACATAAGGAATGTGATTCTGACTACTTGAATGAACTAGAACATATTATCTTGGAACTGGAAGAGTACGTGACTCTCTATCATATACCGGAATCATGAACTATGATCATGGAACTGAATCATAAGGCATGAGTAAGCATCCGGATAACCAAAAAAAATACTGAGATAGGAATTGGTTGAGATCTACCCTCACTTTTTGAGTTCTAAATCATACTGCATCACTACTAGAATCTGAGAGCCTTACTTGGTCATTCGTTCTATCATCTCCCCCTTATCTTCAAGTCATCATCTAGAGTTTGGGAGATCCCTTTCCAGATTCTAGCTGAACTACACTTACTGCACTCTTGGGTCTGAAAGAAAAAAAAGGATAATACATGCATATCATAGACTTAACCCGAATGACTACCTTCTGGGATACACTCTATCTTTCCAAGGCCACCAATACTTATTTCTATCAGTTCAACCTTCAAAACTCAAACTTAGATTCTAACACTTAACATGGTTATTTAGATCACCATATACCATCTAACTAGTCTTTCTCCACTTAACAATTCAATGGTACCTCTAGCCACACAAATTATGTAATAGTCTTAGTAAAATATGCCGGAACCTCATATCACATTGGCATACTTCAACACCATACCTACAACATTATACTTCATTACAAATCAATTTAAACTTAAGCCATTTCATACACCGTTCAAGCCTATTAGATCACTTTCATATAACTAACATCATTGATCAAGAAATCATCACATCCACCTTTATGAACTTCAATTTTTCAAACTTAATATCTAGTGCTAAACATGATTTTACAACCCAACCTTACACATGATTCTCACTTGAAAACCATGAAATAAACATCATGAAACACTAGTACACTAGAACTTCATAACAACAATAATCGACCTTGACCTTACGGTCTTCCTTATCATAACTCATTAGCACATACTATTTCAACACATCAAGACTACTAATATTTATTCCCACAAACATACATCATTAATCTCATGCCACTATTCTTACATCCACATCCTACATTAAATTCAAGCCAATGGTCTAGCATCAACCATCTACCACCAATAACGTGTGCAATATAATATACTAATCCATCAAATTGGAACATTCTATCCCAAATACTTCAAAACCTGCTACATACCTTCTCATAAGTAGTACTAGTTTACAACTACCAACAAAAGAAGGTCAAGGGGTAAGGTCACAAATAGACATGATCAACCTTAATCTTATATTATAACCCCATACAATATTTTCTACTTATACGGATTTCTCACCTTATACTTACTCACTCAATCATACATTTAGTCTGCCTTTAAATTCCTCAAACAACCATGAGTCTATAATCATAACTTACTCGCTAATATAGCCATTTTCATATTCAAGCAACCAACAAATCACCCTAACTAACAACTCCTTCTCTACCTTATACTAAACTAACTCACAAGGATGAATTATCTCTTTACCAACTCAATCTCATGCAAACAGATTCAGCCATACATATATTAAACCAACAAAAGAACAACAAGTTGGACAACAAGTTGCTAGTGAATCAAAACAGGCCTCACATGGCTTCACTAGACTTTGGTTTTGTATTTTGAACAAGAAAATGAGATGGATAACGGAAACTATGCTAGTGAATCGAAAGAGCCCCACATGGCTTCACTAGAATTTTTAGTTTCATCAACACAATGATAAAATATTTTCAAGAGATAGAAACTTGTCACGAAATATTCCATAATTTGAGAATACACATCTTACTTTGTATAGATAAAAATCTGAGTCAAATATTTCCCCCACAGATTATGATACAATCCACACACGCTGCTAGCTACCACATTGGTTTATCACTATAAAGGGGTAAATAATCCTCAAACATCAGTTATTCAACTAAAATATTTATTTACACAAAATTGCCTTCACTCTGACTTCTAACTTTGTGACTTTACATCACCAACTTCTTGGTCCAATATCACTACCAATAGGTCATGACAACAACACTTTAACTTATGCTACTATTCGGGTGGAAATACAGTTCCAACATTCTACTACACCTTATTACCTTTGAAGCGTGACATTGGCAACATAAGTTCTGAAAAGAACTGAATACACTTAATACTGCAAGCTGAAAAGTATGATTTCATCAAAATCAAGGTTCACACTAGAACCAACACACTCTGAAGCACTAACGGACTCTTCTCAAGTCCTTGCAAAAATCTTATATGATTCGATCTGAACGAACCATACCATTTAGACTCTGAACTTCTGTACTTGAATTGGCCCAATAATGAGACATGTCTGAGAATGTTCGAGTAAAGAAAGAATTGGGATGACTATTACTTTTGTATGGGCGACACTATAGCATGAATTTGAGTATGAAAGAGGAATATTCTAACTCTATTGCACGAACTAGAACATGAAGAAAGAGAGACATTCCTAAATGCCTAGTAGCTTCCTGATTATAAGTGTGGCGTGCTACACACCCATAAACAAGACTCTACCCGACGCAATTTCAAAGAAACCATAGGACCATAAACTGTGCTTTGATACCAAGTTTGTCATGACCCAAACTGGGGCCCTGTCCGTGACGAGCATTCCGAACCATAAAGGCCCGAAACACCTCTATCTGTCTGATAATCATGCACATAATTCATGACAAAAGAAATGCGGAAGATACACAATATAACGGAAACATGGTCAAGAATCATATGAAAATGAAAATGGGGAATAGTGTCCCACAATCTAAATCAACATCTCTAAAATCGTCTGCAAAATTTCTACTACATGAATGAAACAATGTCTATCTGAAAATTGGGACAAGGCCCCAGTAGACCCAAAACTAATAAATGATAAATGAAATAGCAGACGTCAGGCCTTCTGAAATATAGAAGGCTCATCACTTGATTCAGCGATCTGTCGAAAGAAATTTACTGGTTATCTGGACCCCTAGACTATGCCTTCGAACCTGGAAGGGAAGGGGGTCAATACAAAAGTACTGGTACAAAGAGATATCAAAATAAAACATAATATTTTTATAAAATATAGTTGAAAGCCATTATAAATTAATTTCATATCAAATCATTTGAAAACACATGGGCATAATGTAATGGTTTTCAACAACAATGTAATGCAACTAAGCTAGGTGGAATACCCTATATAATTTACCCTAATTATCATACCTCGGTTGCTGCCGAGATTAGAGTATAAGTGAGGGAGAGATACACAAGACCACGAAGCATGGTGTCTCGACCCAATGGTAGTGCCCAAGATCACTTAGCACGGGCTCCTACCTATAGTCCCAATTTGGGAATGACATAAAGTCAAGTACTCAAGATCACTTAGCCTGGTACCAAATTCCCATGTTGGCAAACACAGTTTCCAGCGATGATCCCTTACACTCAAACGCCTTCTTCGGGTATCCACCTATCTTATGTAAAATCAATGCATTCAAATTTTCTCTGATTCAATCACATGTCATATTCTGTAGGGCATCATCATACCCGACTTGGAAGCCATCAATATCACATTATTCTTCTCATTCAACCATTATATTCAACATGAATAACCTTCTCATTTTCAAGTCAAAACCATATCAATTCTCAAAACATTTCATGTTATGCTTTTCAAGATGTTTTCAATCAATTTACATCATATGCACATTCAAAAAAAAATTCACATCAAAAGATGGATTTCATATAATTCGAGCTCTCAAAATATCACCTTTTCGAAACACACGCATATACATATATAATATGTCAAATCCTTCGGTAATAGGCCTAAAGACCAAATTCAATATTGTAGAAACGTTCAAAACATAATTATATTCGTAGTTTCAAAACCCCCATTTGTAAAACATGAATTTAAAGACCTATGAGATTTTTGGATAACCCCACTTACCTCGATTACTATGAATATTAGATGCTTCTTGAATCCTACGCTGAGAGGATTCCAAATATGCAATTAGTTCCTAAAACCCCCGATTGAATCTCGAGTTGCTTGTGTTTTTATTTTGAAACCCTAAGGAGAATCCTTGAACACTTTTAATGAATGAAGGTGTATTTTGGGGTCCTTGGAACTGAATTTCATGTTTTAGGGCTAAGTAAGGGTGGAAAAGAACCATTTTGCCCCAAAAACGGAGTGTTTAAGTCACTTGAAACCTTTACATAGGCACTACCTATGCTATCCCCGATGTTTACATAGGCGCTGCCTATGCTATCGCCTATATTTACATAGGCGCCACCTATGCTATCGTCTATGTTTACATAGGCGCCGCCTACTACTTTGAAAGGCCATAACTTCTTGCTCGGGTGTCAGATTTTAGAAAGATTAGTATCGTTGGAAAGATAACTCAATGGATCTCTAATTTGAGATATATAGAGAGTTATGGTCGATGGAAGCTGACACAAATTACAACATCCACTAAAACTTAATCGATCGAAATAGTTTCAACTCGTCCTTGAGTTGAAGGTCCTCTATGGTCTAAATTCAAGATTGAATGGATTCATATACTACGCAAATAATTAACATGCCATATTGGAATAGGATTTATGATTTTGGGATTATCAACGCATCGAAATCATGATTTTTATTCTAGGCCGAAATGCGGGGTGTTACAAAGGGTTAGCTTACGGTCCTTTGGAGTCATGAGCACCGTGTAACGACTAGGGGGTAGTCTCGGGTCGTTACAATAACACTAAGTTCAGCCATCCCATTTTCACTCATATGCCCTAGGCACATATGCCAAAATTTAGCAACATCACTTTCTAATAGAGAGGAGGTAGAAATAGTTGTATCACCTGTAACCATAGAGCCTTGCAAGACATACAAATTTGCATTCTTTCTCTGTCACTTCATCACAATAAGAGAACCTTTAGTAACCTTCAAGACTCCACCTTCACCAGTGTACCTATAGCCGTTCGAATCAAGGGTACTTAAGGAAAAATGATTTCTCTTTATGTCTGGGACATATCGCACATCACCAAGAGTCCTCACAACCCCATCAAACATCTTAATTCTAATTGTTACAATACCAACTATCTTACAGGTGTGTTATTTCCCATCAATACAACACCTTTAGAGATTGTTTCATATGTTGTAAACCAATCTCAATTGCGACACATATGAAATGTGCAAGTTGAATCAAGAATCCAATCCTCAAAGGGTTTGGAGTTACCATTAGAAACTAGCAAGAGTTCTCCATCACTATTGTTGTCTTCAACAAAACTGGCTTCACCAAACTTCTCTGGTTGGTTTTCCTTCGGTTTTGGAGTTTCTCTTTTCTCTCTATTCTATACCTTATAACACTCAAATTTGATATGGCCTTTTTTCTTACAGTAATTACAAGTTTTGTTTCTATTTCTAGATTTCAACCTAAACATATCATCACCTCCAGAATTTCTCTCACGAGTCATTCCTCGATCAATGAGACCATCTCCTTGAGTCTCTGACTGTAACGCCCCGTAAAATTCATGCATGTATTAGACTGTAATTTCTGAGCTTTAGACTTAAGTTTTAAATTCTTTTAAGTGTTGAAATGACTTAGACTCATTCTTAGCTGGCAACCTTTGGGATACAACTTCTCGACCTTCCCGACCTTCATTTTTGGATTTTTTTTTGCGTTACGATGGGGAAAGCTTGTAGTACGTCTCAGAGAAAATTCAAAATTTTTGGATGATCCTAAGGCCTCGTTTGGATTTCGATCCAGTGGCAGCGCGCTATTAGCCCACGCCACCTGCTGGATCGCGCCCGGCCAAAATGTTCAGTCCATCCGGATTTTTAATGGCATTTCCGTAAATACTCATTCTCCTATCAACTTAAACACGGGAATTAAATCCCTAAAGAGCCAAAATATCATTATATTCTTCAAATTTGCCCAAGAACTCTCCCTAGGGTTTCAACATTAAAACCCAAGCAACTCAAAATTTAACCGCGGGTTCGTGAAACAAATTACAGAGTTGGAATCCTCTCGACGTAGGCTTCGATAGACACCCAAAATTTGTGGAGAACAAGGTACGCAGGGTTTTTCCTAAATTCTCATGGGCATAAAAAAATCATGTTTTAGAAAGGGGTTTTAAATTATGTATTTATATTTATGTATAAGATATTTTAACATCATTGTTTTGGTCTTTTGACCATCTCCAAAGCGATTTGACAGTTTATATACATATATGAATGAATGTGTTTCAATTTTGAATACATGAACTTGCTAAAGACATTTGACCACCAGGTGTTTGATGAAATTTCTGCATGAATTGAACTTTAAGTTTCGGAGTATGAAATCCTTTACATCAGTTACATGTTTTGGTGGTCTAAACTATGTTTTGAATTAAAGCTCTTGCTTAATAAATTATGGCTCATAAAAATCATGACTTGCAATATCTTGGTATGACGATACCAATTTAGACTAACGCCATATCAGACTCAGACTAATAGATATCTCAAACTTTCATGATTTTAGAAATTCAAAATGTTGCATGTACAGAAAAGGTAAAAAAAAAATGGGCATACAGAGATGTTAGGTGGTTCCCCGAAGAGGGCTTGAGCTCAAGCGACTCATTGCCTAAAACCGTGGTTTGCCGACCCGGGTATACTATTATGCGCTGACTTAAATGTCCTGTGGCGTATCAAACTAAGACACTCCAACCCTTGCGGCACACTTGGGTTGGGGGATTCCCCGCCGAGTCAATGGCAGATTCCATACAGCCCGTGGAATATCAGACTTATAGGGGAATACCACCTAACTTAGAAGTAAAACACAGATCTTGATTTGAAATGAACAGGCAGGTTACATGTTTTCAGAAAGTGCCCATGTATTTTTTTCGAAAACAATTTTATACATGATGTCTTGATGAAAAATTGCTTCCACTTAATATATATATTTATATATGTATGTTCCATTATACTATTTTTGGATTGCTTCGCGTTCCAGTACTTTTGTGCGGACACCCCCTCTTCCAGGTGCTGAGGCACAGTCTAGGGGTCTAGCTACTCAGTAGACATTCTCATATTTGCAGACTTGATCTCGCAGTGGTGAGCCTTCTATTATTCGGAAGGCCTAATTATGTCAGACATTATCTTATTATTATGTTTTTGGTTTACTAGGGGCCTTGTTCCAGTTTTTTCCC
The DNA here is from genome assembly GCA_030864225.1 of Capsicum baccatum var. pendulum. NCBI lineage: Eukaryota > Viridiplantae > Streptophyta > Magnoliopsida > Solanales > Solanaceae > Capsicum > Capsicum baccatum. The sequence goes on from CM061558.1 coordinate 129,642,310, forward strand.
AGATAGATGTTTGTGTTCTTAGTAGAGATTTCGCAGACTGATGTCAGATAGTATTATTCAGAAATGTGGCAGAACTTGACCATGTATTCCGTACTCAGTTTCAATTCCGTATTTTATTATGATTACGAACGTTGTGCATGATAACCAGATAGAGAATAGGTGTTCCGGGTCTTTATGGTTTGGGATGATCATCATGGCTAGGGCCTAGGCTCGGGTCATGACAAAATTGGTATCAGAGCACGGTTCATGGTCCCAGGGTGTCTGCGAAATTGCGTCGAGTAGAGTTCTGTTTATGGGTGTGTAGCGCGCCACACTTATAAACAGAAGGCTACTAGGCGTTTAGGAATGTTTCCCTTCTTTGTGATTTAGTTCGTGCTTCAGAGTCTAAACTGTCCCCTAATCAATGATCTCTTGTATTTCAGAAACACGACTATGCCCCCCATCGCAACATTGATCAAAGTGCTCAGGCAGATATGGTCCATCCCACCCATGGGATGCGGACCCATAATAGAGCTTCCACGCCAGAACCTGTCCCTATTCTGGGAGTCCCTCCAGTCCCAACTAGTCCACCTCGGGCTCTGCGGACTAATGTCAACCGTCCACCAACTGATCAGAGAGATATCTCAAATGCAGAGTTCAGATGGTCTATCCATATGCTGACACAGCTGGTAGCTAACTAAGCTCAACGATCGAAAGATATTGGGTCTGCATCCATTATATCTGAGGCTACTAGAGTCGGGCATTTCATGAAGATGAATCCACCTAAGTTCACTGGTACAAAGGTGGAGGAAGATCCACAGGAGTTCGTGGATGAGATGGAGAAGATCTTTAAGGTAATGCATGTAAATGAGATTCAAGGAGTGGAATTGGCAACTTATCAGCTTAAGGATGTTGCAAATCAGTGGTATACAGACTGGGAAGATGCAAAAGGTGAGAGTGCTGAGCCTATAGTTTGGGGTGAGTTTGTAGAAGCTTTCCTTGACAGATTCTTTCCTCTGGAGTTGAGGGAGGCCAAAGCAGAAGAGTTCATGAATCAGAAGCAGGGCAGTATGAGTGTACAGGAGTACACTTTGAAGTTTAATCAACTAGCCCGCTATACACTAGAATTGACTAGCAATATGAGAGCCCGGATGAGGAAATTTGCATCCGGCCTTGCTGATAACCTGGTACTTGAGTGCCAGGGGGCAATGTTATATAGGGAGTTAGACTTTGCTAGACTGACAGTCCACATGCAGTAGGTGGAAGATAAGAAGAGAAAGATCGCTGAATCTAGAGAGAAGGACAGACGGGCCAAGAGAGTCAAATCTGCGGACCAGCACCAGAGTCAGCCGCAGAGTGGTAACTGGGGAAATAGGTGGTCAAAGAAGACAAGGTTTTGGAATAATACACAGTCAGTAGCCAGCGCCCCAGCGCCCAGACCCCCTGCAGACAGATAGACTCAGATCTTTCAGACTCCTCATGGATCTAGAGCACCAGATACTCAGTCGCAGGGTCGTGTGGCTCAGCAGCATCGCACTTACCCGCGATGTGAAAATTATGGTAGGAATCATTCGGGGAAATGTCAGTTGGGCACACTTGTATGTTATTCATATGGTCAGTCAGGCCACTTTCAGAGGGACTGTCCATCTTCTAGGAGGAGTGTTGGTGGTGCAAAGTTTCAGGGCAATTCCACAGCGCCACCCCCGTCTCAGAAGGGCGCCACATCAGCTGTCGGGAACAGTCACAATCGGTTTTATGCCTTGACCAACTGCCAGGAGGCGGAAGCTTCCCCAGATTTTGTTATCGGTACGTTACAAATATTTTCCCATAATGTCTGTGTGTTACTTGATCTCGGATCTACCTTATCCTATGTGACCCCTTATGTGGCTGTTGGTTTCGGGTTTGAGCCCAGTGTGATTTCTGAACCCTTTTCTGTTTCTACCCCGGTGGGGGATTCTGTTGTTGTTAGAAGGGTATATAGGGGTTGTGTGGTGACTGTTGGTAGTTGGGATACGGTGGAAGACCTTAGAGAGTTAGACATGGTTGTATTTGATGCTATCTTAGGGATGGATTGGCTCCATTCATGCTATGCCATATTGGATTGTAGGACCCGTAGAGTTACTTGTTCCTTCCCGAATGAACCAATGATAGAATGGGAGGGACATTCTTTAGCACCCAAAGGGCACTTGATATCTTATCTCAGAGCCCGAAAGCTCATTTCTAAGGGTTTCTTGTATCACCTTATTCGAGTCAATGACTCTAAAGTTGAAAATCCTCCTCTTCAGTCTATCCCTGTGGTGAATGAATTTTTAGAAGCCTTTCCCAAAGATCTCCCAGTGATACCCCCTGACAAGGAGATAGAGTTTGGTATTGATGTGTTGCCAGATACCCGTCCCATTTCTATTCCGCCATATAGAATGGCTCCCGCAGAGCTAAAAGAGTTGAAAAAACAGCTAGCAGACCTCCTAGATAAGGGATTTATACGCCCTAGTGTATCTCCTTGGGGTGCACCTGTACTTTTCATGCGTAAGAAAGATGATTCCCTTCGTATGTGCATAGATTACCGTCAGTTGAATAAGATCACAATTAAAAATAAATATCCTCTTCCTAGGATTGATGATCTTTTTTACTAGCTTTAGGGTGCTAGATGTTTTTCAAAAATAGACCTTCGTTCGGGCTATCATCAGTTGAAAGTTAGGGAGTCAGACATTCCCAAAATAGCTTTCCGAACCCGATATGGTCACTATAAGTTTCTTGTCATGTCCTTCGGGTTAACTAATGCCCCTGCAGCCTTCATGGATCTTATGAACAAAGTTTTCCGTCAGTTTCTTGACTCGTTTGTCATTGTATTTATTGATGATATTCTGATTTATTCTAAGAGTAAAGAGGATCATGCCGATCACCTCCGAATCATTCTTCAGACCCTTAAGGATCATCGGTTGTATGCCAAATTTTCCAAGTGTGAGTTCTAGTTAGATGCTATTGCCTTCTTAGGGCATATTGTGTCTAGTGACGGGATTAGAGTGGACCCCCAGAAAGTTGAGGCAGTGAGAAAATGGCCCAGACCCACGACTCCAACCGATATTCGAAGCTTCTTGGGTTTTGCAGGTTATTACAGAAGGTTCGTAGAGAGTTTTTCATCCATAGTGGCCCCACTCACTAAACTGACTCAGAAAAAGGTAAAGTTTGTGTGGTCTAATTTATGTGAAAATAGTTTTGAGAAGTTGAAAGACAAACTGACCACTGCACCTATTTTGACTCTTCCCGAGGGTGTTGATGGTTTTGTCGTTTACTGTGATGCGTCCCGTGTGGGACTTGGCTGCGTTTTGATGCAACATGGTAAGGTAGTAGCTTATGCATCTAGGCAGTTGAAGGTGCACGAGCGGAACTACCCTACTCATGATTTGGAGTTAGCGGCTGTGGTGTTTGCCCTTAAGATTTGGCGGCACTACTTGTACGGTGTTGATGTTTATATCTTCACTGATCACAAGAGTTTGCAGTATGATTTCTCATAGAAAGAACTAAATCTCAGGCAGAGGCGGTGGTTGGAACTTCTGAAAGACTATGATATGAGCCTGCATTACCATCCGGGCAAGGCAAATGTTGTAGCCGATGCCCTCAGCAGGTTGTCTATGGGCAGCCTTTCTCATGTAGAAGAAGAAAAGAAAGAGATGGTGAAGGACATTCACCGCCTTGCGAATCTGGGAGTGCGACTGTTAGATTTCGAAGACGGAGGGTGATTGTTCATGAGTTAGCTAAGTCATTCCTTTGTGCTGAAGAGAAGGAGAAGCAGGTTGAAGATTCCATCTTGATGCAAATCAAGAAAGATGTGGGTCAACAGAAGGTGATGTCTTTTGAAATTGGTGGTGATGGCGTTCTAAGGTTTCAGGGTAGTTTATGTGTTCCGAATGTCGACGGGCTTCGAGAAAGAATTCTTGATGAAGCTCACACCTCGAGGTATGTTGTCCATACTGGTTCTACTAAGATGTAACATGATTTGAAATCTATGTTTTGGTGGAATAATATGAAGCGAGATGTGTCTAACTTTGTTTCTAAGTGCTTGAATTGCCAACAAGTGAAAGTAGAACATTTGAGGCCAGGAGGTACTTCCCAAGAAATAGCTTGCCCTTGTGGAAGTGGGAAATGATCAATATGGACTTTATTATAGGACTTCCGAAGTCCCAAAATCAGTATGACTCTATATGGGTGATTGTAGATAGGCTGACCAAGTCAGCTCACTTTCTGCCTGTCAGGACTAACTATTCGGGGGAAGATTATGCTAAGCTGTTCATTGCAGAAATTGTCCGTTTGCATGGAGCGCCTGTCTCCATTATATCCGATCGAGGTACGCAGTTTTCTTCTCTATTTTGGAGATCGTTTCTGAAAGGTTTAGGTACCCAGGTGAACTTAAGTACAACGTTCCACCCTCAGACTGATGGGCAAGCTGAACGCACTATCCAGACCCTGGAGGACATGTTGAGGGCCTGTGTGATTGACTTTAAAGGTTGTTGGGTTGATCACTTGCCACTGATAGATTTTGCCTATAACAACAGTTTCCACTCTAGTATTAAGATGGCACCTTTTGAGGCATGGTATAGTAGGAGATGTAGGTCTCCAATAGGATGGTATGAAGTAGGTGAGATGCAGATGTATGGGCCTGATCTTGTTCATCAGGCAATTGTCATGACCCGAGCCTAGGCCCTAGCCATGACGAGCATCCCGAACCATGAAGGCTCGGAACACCCATTCTCTGTCTGGTTATCATGCACAACATTCATAATCATAATAGAATGCGTAACTGAAACTGAGTACGGAAAACACGGTTAAGTTCTGTGACATTTCTGGATAACATTATCTGACATCAGTCTGTGAAATCTCTACTAAGAACATAAACATTTGTCTGAAAAGAAACTGGGACAAGGCCCCCAGTAGACCAAAAACATAATAAATAAGATAATGTCTAACTTAATTAGGCCTTCCGAATAATAGAAGGCTCACCACTGTGAGATCAAGTCTGCAAATCCGAGAATGTCTACTGAGTAGTGGACCCCTAGACTGTACCTCAGAACTTGGAAGGAGGGGGGGTCATCACAAAAGTACTAGCACGCGAAGCAATCCAAAAATAGTATAATGGAACATACATACATATATATAAGTGAAAGCAATTTTTCATCAAGACATCTTGTATAAAACTATTTCTGAAAAATACATGGGCACTTTCTGAAAACATGCAACCTGTCTGTTCATTTCAAATCATGATCTGTGTTTTACTTCTGAGTTAGGTGGTGTTCCCCTACAAGTCTGAATATTCCACGGGCTGTATGGAATCTGCCATTGACTCGGCGGGGAAGCCCCCAACCCAAGTGTGCCGCAAGGGTTGGAGTCTCTGAGTCTGATACGCCACGGGACATTTAAGTCAGCGCATAACAATATACCCGGGTCGGCAAACCATGGTTTTAGGAAATGAGTCGCTTGAACTCAAGCCCTCTTCGGGGAACCACCTAACATCTCTGTATGCCCATTTTTAACCTTTTCTGAACATGCATCATTCTGAAATTTCTAAATCATGAAAGTCTGAAATGTCTGTTAGTCTGAGTCTGATATGGAATTAGTCTGAATTGGTATCGTCATACCAAGACCTTGCAAGTCATGATTTTTCTGAGCCATAAGGTACTAAGCAAAAGCTTTCATTCAAAACATAGTTTAGACCACCCAAAACATGCAACTGATGTAAAGGATTTCATATTCCGAACTTAAAGTTCAATTCATGCAGAAATTTCATCAAACATATGGTGGTCATGTGCATTTGGGAAAAACTATGCATTCTTTCATTAAATGCATATTCAACATTCACAACCCTCTCTTTCGTGTTCAAGAATCGTATTCCAAACATAGCAAAAGTCAAAGCACTTCATATCATAATTTCTTTTCATCAAGATGTCTTTCAAAACAATTTATATTACGTGAAACATGGAAAAATTTACATTAAGAGAGGGGTTCCATGAAAGTCATGCTTTAAATTTATATATTTCAGGACAAACAAATATATACATATACATATAATTTTCAAACCACTTTGGGGGAAAGCCAAAAGGCCAAAACAATATCATTAAAACTTCTAAAACATGAGTATGCACATGAATTCGAAAACCCGATACTTAAAATATGATTTCTATGCCCATGAGATTTTAGGGAAAACCCCGCGTACCTTTATTTCCAAGGATAATAGATGTTTCTTGAAGCTTGCAGATTGGTGATTCCGAATATGTAATTATCTTTGAAAACTTACGGTCGAATCTTGAACTATCTGGGTTTTTATTTTGAAACCCTAAGGAGAATTCTTGAGCAATTTTGAGGAAAGCATATGTATTAGGGTGTTTGAGGGATTAAATCCCGTGTTGGTGGTATATATAGGGGTGGAGGATGACCAAAATACCCCTAAGGAACAATTAAGGTCAAATCTGTCCCTCAGTTGACAGTTTGATAGGCTGGAGTAAATCGATTATACCTTTTTACCCATATATTAAAATTGGATGAAACTAACTGCATTTGAAAGAGGACTCAAATATCTTTCATTTGATATATTATAGATCATACAGTGCATTATATACAGGGGGTTATGATCGTTTGAAGTTGACCCAATGCTGAAAAAAACTGGGCAATAGGCTATGCGTTTTGCTACTGTTTTGAAATCCAAACGCAGCCTTATCCATTCCGAAAAATTCCAAAACTTATCCGAGATGTACTATGAGATTGCCCAATCGTAACGCAACTTGAAAATCTAAAAATGAAGGTCGGGAAGGTCGATAAATTGTATCCCGAAGGTTGCCAGCTAAAAATGAGTCTAAGTCATTTCAACACTTAGAAAAATTTTAAAACTTAAGTCTAAAGCTCAGAAATTACAGTCTAATACATGCATGACTTTTACGGGGCGTTACATTATCTCCCCCTTGGGATCATTCGTCCCTGAATGATGGATAGGAACTTGTTGAATCCTTAAAGGTATGGAATAACGCAGGCACGACATGTCTTCTAATAAAGAATACACTGATCTGAAGCATGACCATATGGATGGAACTACTGATATTCCGAATTCTTATATCGGACATGCATATCTGATGCATGGAATACACGACTGGAGCTACTCATAAGCTGAGTTCTCATAATGCAAACCTAATGTATGGATTTGTTATTTCGTTGATCTCATGAACGCAGAACTGAATACACAGATAAGCTGAACATTTTCTATTGAACATGCATTTCTAATGCAGGCATATCTGACTGAACTGACACAAGAACGTATGACTGAAAACGCAATAACAATTTATGCGAAGCTTGTAATAAGAATCTATGCATGCATCCGAATGGGGTATCTCCCCCTTGGGATCCTATATCCCTCTATGAATGTTCAATTCACTAAGATACTCGGAAAACGGAGGCAATGCACACGGCACCTACGATTTGATTCATAACTGAACCTCTGGAATTTGAATCTAATCCATGGCGCATGAACTGAGCTATACTCGCAATTACTAGTATACTCTATCTTGGAATAGTATCATATCTGAGATTTCGGGTAGCATGAATAAATAAAGAGACGAGAAAACAAGTAATGCGAATCTGACTGCTAAACTGACTTACTGGCTATACAGACTGAATTATGCTGGACCCTCATACTTAACTGGAGTATCTCTTTAATGCTCTCTCTAAAGATGTTCTAGCCACAAATTTTAGGTATGGATTACACAAGACATCCCACTGAGGAAATCACAACATTGACACTGCTCTGCAGTCTGGAATATAGACATATAACTCCTAAATTAGGATAGAATTACCAGACCTTTGGCAATAAAACTTCTTACTTTCAAGCTTATTAAACTTCTCGAATATCCCTTAACTATACTATTTCCTATAAGTAGCATATTCATTCAATTCAGCTTAAAATCCTCATATGAGCATTGACAAATTTTTCTACTAATGTCTAAAATAGCTTAATCCTTACACCGCGATCAAGCCTGACTCTAAGTCACAAAATACAACATGCTACACTACGCTATTATTCTAAACCATATGATGCCACCTTTTATATATCTTTTAAAGATTGCATCCTAAGCATAACATGTCTTACCACTTCAATGACTACTCTGAACTCTTAATATGATGTCGCTAATGCATATTGCGACCTCCCACTATAATCCCAAAACATCATTCAAGCCTATTTTATAACCACATGTTTACTTCAAGGCAATCACCCATAAATACATACTTCCCATAGTTTCTAAACTATTGACAATATAACTCCCACGCGCTACCCTAAAACATACACACAAACTTTTTCACTAACCATCACATGTATCAAAGATTGGCCCCAAACTTACTTAACATTTAAGGTTGTATCTAAAACAAGCATACTATAGGGCGCAAACATATATTTCATGAGCTGTATGACCTCAATTTGGAGTTTGTAACATATGGAATGTAATTCCAACTACTGAATGAACTGGAACCCTTCATTTTAGAATTGGAGGAGTACATGATTCGCTATCACAAGAATGATTATGAACTACGATTATGAACTGACATGTAAGGCATGCGTATGTATTGGATCACTGAAAAAAATACTGAGATAGGAATGGGTTGAGTCTCACTCTCACTTTTTGACGTTCTCTGTCGTCATGACGTCACTACTAGAATCTGAGAACCTGACTTGGTTATTCATTCTATCATCTCCCCCTTAGCTTCAAACCATCATCTTAAGTTGTGGGAGATACCGTATTAGACTTTGAACTTAACTGCACTCTGGGGTATGAAAAACGACAATACTCGTAATCAATATAAATTGACCCTAATGACTACATCTGGAAGTGGAAAAACCCACTACAAATACCACCTTCTAAGACAAACTCTATCATTCTGTAACCCCAATAGTCATCATCTATTACTCGAACACTTACTAACTTCAAATCTTCATGAGCATCCCCGAAGTTGAAACGCACATCCTCTAGTACCTCTACTCTTATTTCTATTAGCACAACTTTCAAGGCACTCGCCACACATCAACTCAACGGTACCACTAGTCACACACAACATATAGTAGCATTAGAATAAATACCGCCGTTTTAAACCACCCTGGGCATACTTCTACATCATACATACACCGTCATACTTCATTATGAAATCAAATAAACTTAGGCACTCGGATAGACTATTCAAGCCTATAGATCACTTCCCAATAACTAGCATCATTAGTCAAGAAACCTTCACCTTCACCCTCATGGCCATCAATTGTTTCAAACTTAATGTCTAGTGTCAAACATGATTTACAACTCAACCTTACACAAAATTTTCACTTTGGAAACTATGAAATAAACATCACGAAACACTAGTGCACTAGAACTTCATAACCACAATAATCGATCATGACCTAACGGTTTTCCTTATCATAATCAATTAGCATATACTATTTCAGCACATCAAGCCTACTAATTTAATCCCATAAAACATGCATCATCAAACTCGTGCCACTATTTACCACCACACCATTTAAATTCAAGCCTATAGTTTAGTATCAATCATTTACCACCAATGAAGAGTGCAACATAATATAAATATACTAATCCATCAAATTGGGATATTCTACCCAAATATCTCAAAAATCTACTACATACCTTCTCACAAGTAGCACTAGTTTACAACTACCAATGAAAAGAGGGTCAAGGGGGTTAAAGCCTCATAATAGACATGGTCAACCTTATCCTTATATTATAACCCCGTACAATCGTATCTACTTATACTTCTTTCTCACATCACAATTACTTACCCAAGCGTACATTTACACTCCCTTCAAAATCCACAACAACCATGAGTCTATACTTATAACCTACTGGCTAATCTGGTCGTTTTCATACTTCAAGCAAGGACAATTCACCTCGCCTAATAACTCCTTCTCTGTCTTCTATTAATAAACTAACACACAAGGACGAATCGCTTCATTACCAACTCTATCTCATGCAAAAAGATTCAGCTATCCATATATTTAACCAACACAAGAACCACACGTTGAATGACAAATTGCTAGTGAATCGAAATAGGCCTCACACGGCTTCACTAGACTTTGATTTTTTGTAGTTTGAACAAGAAAATAAGAAGAATGACAAGGCAACTATGCTAGTGAATCGAAAGAGCCCCACACGGCTTCACTAGACTTTTTAGTTTCACCAACACGATGATAAAATATTTTCAAGAGATAGAAACTTGTCACACAACATTCCATAATCTGAGAATACACATCTTACTTTGTATAGATAAAAAAAAATCTGAGTCAAATATTTCCCCCACAGATTATCATACAATCCACACACACTACTTGCTACCAATAGGTCAAGACACCGACACTTTAACTTATACTACTATTTGGATGGAAATACAATTCCAACACTTCTACTACACATCTTTTCCTTTAAGCATGACATCTGCAACATAAATTTCTAAAAAGGGCCGAATATACTCAATATAGAAGGCTGAAAAGCACGATTTCGTCAAGATCAAGGTTCACACTAGAATCCATACACTCTGAAGCAATAACGTACTCTTTTCAAGTCCTTGCACAATTTTAAGATCTTATATGACGCAATCCAAAGGGACAATACCATTTAGACTCTAAATTTCTGCACTTGATTTACCCCAGAAATGTGATGGGTCTAAGAACATCAGAGTAAGGAAAGAATTTGGGATGATTTTACTTTCGTATAGACGTCACCATAGCACTAATTAGAGTATGAAGGAGGAACATTCTGACTCTGTTTCACTAACTAGAACATGAAGAAAGAGAGATATTCCTAAACGTCTTGTAGACTCCTGTTTATAAGTGTGGCGCGCTACACACCCATAAACAAGACTCTACCCGACGTGATTTCGCAGACACCCTGGGACCATGAACCGTGCTCTAATACCAAGTTAGTCACGACCCGAGCCTAGGCCTTAGCCGTGACGAGCATCCTGAACCATGAAGGCCCAGAACACCCATTCTCTGTCTGGTTATCATGCACAACATTCATAATCATAATAGAATGTGGAATTGAAATTGAGTACAGAAAACACGGTCAAGTTCTGTGACATTTCTGGATAAAATTATCTGACATCAGTCTGTGAAATCTCTACTAAGAACATAAACATTTGTCTGAAAAGAAACTGGGACAAGGCCCCCAGTAGACCAAAAACATAATAAATAAGATAATGTCTAACATAATTAGGCCTTCCGAATAATAAAAGGCTCACCACAGTGAGATCAAGTCTGCAAATTCGAGAATGTCTACTGAGTATCTGGACCCCTAGACTGTACCTCAGAACCTGGAAAGAGGGGGGGTCAGCACAAAAGTACTGGCATGCAAAGCAATCCAAAAATAGTATAATGGAACATACATACATATATATAAGTGAAAGCAATTTTTCATCAAGACATCCTATATAAAACTATTTCTGAAAAATACATGGGCACTTTCTAAAAACATGCAACCTGTCTGTTCATTTCAAATCATGATCTGTGTTTTACTTCTGAGTTAGGTGGTGTTCCCCTACAAGTCTGAATATTCCACGAGATGTATGGAATACGCCATTGACTCGGCGGGGAATCCCCCAACCTAAGTGTGCCGCAAGGGTTGGAGTCTCTGAGTCTGATACGCCACGGGATATTTAAGTCAGCGCATAATAATATACCTGGGTCGTCAAACCACGGTTTTAGGCAATGAGTCGCTTGAACTCAAGACCTCTTCGGGGAACCACCTAACATCTCTGTATGCCCATTTTTAACCTTTTCTGAACATGCATCATTCTGAAATTTCTAAATCATGAAAGTCTAAAATGTCTGTTAGTCTGAGTCTGATATGGCATTAGTCTGAATTGGTATCGTCATACCAAGACCTTGCAAGTCATGATTTTTCTGAGCCATAAGGTACTAAGCAAAAGCTTTCATTCAAAACATAGTTTAGACCACCCAAAACATGCAACTGATGTAAAGGATTTCATATTCCGAACTTAAAGTTCAATTCATGCAGAAATTTCATCAAACATATGGTGGTCATGTGTATTTTGGCAAAACCATGCATTCTTTCATTACATGCATATTCAACATTCACAACCCTCTCTTTCGTGTTCAAGAATCGTATTCCAAACATAGCAAAAGTCAAAGCACTTCATATCATAATTTCTTTTCTTCAAGATGTCTTTCAAAACAATTTATATTACGTGAAACATGGAAAAATTTACATTAAGAGAGGGGTTCCATGAAAGTCATGCTTTAAATTCATATATTTCAGGACAAACAAATATATACATATACATATAATTTTCAAACCACTTTGGGGGAAAGCCAAAAGGCCAAAACAATATCATTAAAACTTCTAAAACATGAGTATGCACATGAATTCGAAAACCCGATACTTAAAACATGATTTCTATGCCCATGAGATTTTAGGGAAAACCCCGCGTACCTCTATTTCCAAGGATAATAGTTGTTTCTTGAAGCTTGCGGATTGGTGATTCCGAATATGTAATTATCTTTGAAATTTTACGGTCGAATCTTGAACTATTTGGGTTTTTATTTTGAAACCCTAAGGAGAATTCTTGAGCAATTTTGAGGAAATCATGTGTATTATGGTGTTTGAGGGATTAAATCCCGTGTTGGTGGTATATATAGGGGTGGAGGATGACCAAAATACCCCTAAGGAACAATTAAGGTCAAATCTGTCCCTCAGTTGACAGTTTGATAGGCTGGAGTAAATTGATTATAATGTTTTACTCATATATTCAAATTGGATGAAACTAACTGAATTTGAAAGAGGACTCGAAGATATTTCGTTTGATATATTATAGCTCACACAGTTCATTATATACAGGGAGTTATTATCATTTGAAGTTGAACCTGAAATGCTGAAGGTCGGGAAGGTCGAGAAATTGTATCCCGAAGGTTGCTATCTAAGAATGAGTCCAACTCATTTCAAAACTTACAAAAATTTTAAAACTTAAGTATAAAGCTTAGAAATTACAGTCTAATACATGCATGACTTTTACGGGGCGTTACAGCAATGGAGGATGTGAAACTCATTAGGGAACGACTTAAGACAGCTTACAGTCATCAGAAATCCTATCCCGACGTCAAAAGAAGAGAGTTAGAGTTTGAGATTGGAGATTGGGTTTTCCTCAAAGTTTCTCACATGAAGGGAGTTATGCATTTCGGGAAGAGGGGTAAGCTAAGTCCTTGCTATAGAGGCCCGTATCAGATTGTAAGGAGAATAGGTGGAGTTGCGTATGAATTATAATTGCCTGCAATTTTGGGTTCTGTTCATCCAGTATTCCACATATCCATGTTGAAGAAGTGCATCGGAGATCACTCTTTGGTGGTGCCCATTGATGAGATCAAGGTGGACGATTCCTTGTCTTACGAGGAAGAGCCCGTGGAAATCCTAGATCGACAAGTGAGAAAATTGAGGAGTAAGGAGATAGTCTCAGTTAAAGTGTTATGGCGAAATCAGAAAGTTGAAGAAGCAACTTGGGAGTCGGAGCATGACATGAAAGTGAGATACCCAAGCCTATCTGAACCAGCAAATAACGAATTGGAAGGTACAATTCTTGCTTTATGTTTCCTTCTATGTATGAATCTTCTTGAAATCGTGCGTGACTATTCTCGCGTCATCATTCGGGGACAAATGATCCCAAGGGGGGATAATGTAACGCCCCGTAAAAGTCATGCATGTATTAGACTATAATTTCTAAGCTTTAGACTTAAGTTTTAAATTCTTCTAAGTGTTGAAATGACTTAGACTCATTCTTAGCTGGCAACCTTCGGGATACAACTTCTCGACCTTCCCGACCTTCATTTTTGGATTTTTTTTGTTGCGTTACGATGGCGCAAGGTTATAGTACGTCTCGGAGAAAATTCAGAATTTTTGAACGAGCCTAAGACCTCGTTTGGATTTCGATCCAGTGGCAGCGCGCGATTAGCCCGCGCCACCTGCTGGATCGCGCCCGGCCAAAATGTTCAGTACATCCGGATTTTTAATGGCATTTCCGTAAATACTCATTCTCCTATCAACTTAAACACGGGAATTAAATCCCTAAAGAGCCAAAATATCATTATATTCTTCAAATTTGCCCAAGAACTCTCCCTAGGGTTTCAACATTAAAACCCAAGCAACTCAAGATTTAACTGCGGGTTCGTGAAACAAATTACAGATTTGAAATCCTCTCGATGTAGGCTTCGATAGACACCCGAAATTCGTGGAGAACAAGGTACGCGGGGTTTTTCCTAAATTCTCATGGGCATAAAAAAAATTATGTTTTAGAATGGGATTTTAAATTATGTATATATATTTATGTATAAGATGTTTTAACATCATTGTTTTGGTCTTTTGACCATCTCCAAAGCGATTTGACAGTTCATATACATATATGAATGAATGTGTTTCAATTTTGAATACATGAACTTGCTAAAGACATTTGACCACCAGGTGTTTGATGAAATTTCTGCATGAATTGAACTTTAAGTTTCGGAGTATGAAATCCTTTACATCAGTTACATGTTTTGGTGGTCTAAACTATGTTTTGAATGAAAGCTCTTGCTTAATACATTATGGCTCATAAAAATCATGACTTGCAATATCTTGGTATGACGATACCAATTCAGACTAACGCCATATCAGACTCAGACTAACAGATATTTCAGACTTTCATGATTTTAGACATTCAGAATGTTGCATGTACAGAAAAGGTAAAACAAATGGGCATACAGAGATGTTAGGTGGTTCCCCGAAGAGGGCTTGAGCTCAAGCGACTCATTGCCTAAAACCGTGGTTTGCCGACCCGGGTATACTATTATGCGCTGACTTAAATGTCCTGTGGCGTATCAAACTCAAATACTCCAACCCTTGTGGCACACTTGGGTTGGAGGCTTCCCCGCCGAGTCTGGCAGATTCCATACAGCCCGTGGAATATCAGACTTGTAGGGGAATACCACCTAACTTAGAAGTAAAACACAGATCTTGATTTGAAATGAACAGGCAGGTTACATGTTTTCAGAAAGTGCCTATGTATTTTTTTCGGAAACAGTTTTATACATGATGTCTTGATGAAAAATTTCTTCCACTTAATATATATATATATATATATATATATATATATGTTTCATTATACTATTTTTGGATTGCTTCGCGTGCCAATACTTTTGTGCTGACCCCCCCCTCTTCCAGGTCCTGAGGCACAGTCTAGGGGTCCAGCTACTCAGTAGACATTCTCATATTTGCAGACTTGATCTCGGAGTGGTGAGCCTTCTATTATTCGGAAGGCCTAATTATGTTCGACATTATCTTATTATTATGTTTTTGGTTTACTAGAGGCCTTGTTCCAGTTTTTTCTCAGACAGATGTTTGTGTTCTTAGTAGAGATTTCGCAGACTGATGTCAGATAGTATTATTCAAAAATATTGCAGAACTTGACCATGTATTCCGTACTCAGTTTCAATTCCGCATTTTATTATGATTACGAACGTTGTGCATGATAACTAGATAGAGAATGGGTGTTTCGGGCCTTCATGGTTCGGGATACTCATCACGGCTAGCGCCTAGGCTCGGGTCGTGACACTGACCCATTCACAAGATGCTTTATCTTCTACTTAGATAACAATGTATCATAGACTTCATCTATAATAAGGGTGTCACGACTTTATAAAATCATATCCCTAAAGGTCGTGTATGATGCAGGCAGCAAACATAACATAATCAACCCTACATCTTCCTCATCATACTTAACCTCTATAGTCTCTAAATCAGAGAAGATTTCCTTAAGGATAGATAGGTGATCCTCCAAGGACGCACACTCAGACATACAATGGGAATAAAGTCATTATTCGAGATTAAAATTACTCGTTAGGCACTTCATCATACATAACGATTACAGTTTCAACCACAACACAGCGGCAGTGGTCTCCTTCAAAACATCCTGTAGAATCTGATTGGATAAATGAAGGTGGATCTGAGATAGAGACTTCCGATCCTTACACTGTTTGTCCTCATCCATCCACGATGAGGGCATCTTATCAAACCCTAATAGAGCATCGTCCAAATCCATTTGCGCAAGCACAACCCACATCTTAACAGGCCATAACAAAAATCTGGTGTTGCGATCCAATAATGGAATTTCATACTTCATGATTGTCATCTCCAAAAAAATAATCAAATTAGATCTGATACCAGTTTGTTATGAATAGGAAGGAATAAATCAAACCACAAGCAAAAATAAAAGACAAGAACACATAAATTTACATGGAAATCCTTGCAGAAAAAACATGGGCAGAGGCAGAGGAATTTCACTATGAAAGAAGAAGATTACAATGTGGTGTACGACGTGATTTCTAAATGTTCAACATTGACCCACTAATTGCACTTATATAGTATGTGCGTACAAATTGGTCCTAGGCCCGATCCCTACGTTACCACCATAGATCCCATTGAAATTCACAAACATAGATCGCACCGCAAAACATTCAACACCGGATCAACAAAATATGGATCACAACTCTAACATACTTCATTGATGAGAATGTTGTTTTGACATTTCCAATAGCAACATGTAAAATTAAACTTCAGAAGGAAATAAATAAATGTCTAGGTTTGATCCAATGTTGTCTATCTCATTATTTTAGCGAGATCCTTAATTCTAGTCAACTAGATGCCTAGGTCCAATCCTTATGCTACCACCTCAGACCTCATTGAAAATCACAAACATGGGTCGCACCGCAAAACTTTCAGGTTCGGATCAACATATTCTTTGGATGTTTCCTAGTTTATCGCATGAAATTGACATTGTATTCATTTACCGGGGAATGACCCGAAGGAATTGTATTTGTTCACCGGGGAATGCCTCGACGTACTATGTTGGTGGAAGGCATTTGAGAGGAAGGCCCGAGGCGTAGGGTAAAGCGCAGGAGCAAAGTAAGTATTAGTATAGGTTAGATAGGATTTATCTTAGCATTTTTCTGTTTTAGACTGTATAAATTGGACTGGACACTATATTTTGATTCGTTTTGTTTTGTCTGTTTGTTTGCTTGTTTTACGTGTTTTGTGTGGTTTGTACATTCATAGTGTCGAATTAGCCAATACGCTCCTCCAAGCGACCGTGGTCGAACCACAGGATTGAGGGGTGCCTAACACCTTTCCCTCGGTCAATAGAATTCCTTAGCCGGAGTCTCTATTCACAAACCAGTTTTAAAAGAGTCAAAACAGTTTTGAAAATGATTTTTCAAAGGTGACTTGGCACACTGGATTATATCAAGTGGCGACTCTGAGTTTAAATGTAAATAATCCTTTTTGAAATAAAATCTTCATTTTTGTCACTTTGATAATAAAAATCCTTTCAAACTTTAAAATAAAATTAATCTTTTTGGAGTTAAAAAGGGGGTGTGACAGTGAATATATGTTATGATTCCTAAATACTTGAAGGGATGCCTTAGTGATTGTGATGGAGAATATATGGTTATGATTCCTAAATGCTTGAAGATATGCTTTAGTGATTGTGATGATGAATGAATGACTGCGGTTATGACTAGTCAATAATGGTTATGTTTTACTTTTATGTTATCGAGTCTTAGGGGTATTTATACTCGACAATTTAGCTTCTTTCTAGAGCCTGTGTTAGTTTTTACGAAAATCCCAATCGATCCATGATTCTCAGAACTCAGTGAATTATAGAACTCTGTATCCTCAGACAGATACAGAACTTAAGAAATCTCAGTAATCTTAGTAATCTCTGTGATCTCAGTATCGCTAGTAATCTAGCCTTAGTTTTGTACTCAGCTCAGCTCTAGTTGTATTTGAGTGTTCCGTTCTGATCTTGGTAGTGACCGAGTAATCTACTTCAAAGCCCTGTATTGTCAGTCAGATACTATGATTCAGTAGTATTACTTCAAATACGAAACCAAGTGAATTCAGCTTAAATCAGTCAGATCATTTGAGAAACATGATCAGTATAGATTCAGCTCAGTTTGTGTTCAGTTGAGAATTAGTTCAGAGTCTTTCAGTTGGGAGTAGGAGCTAGCACCGAGAGAGAAAAGGGATGGAGACTCCCCAATAGAGAGAAGTAGAGTCGTTAGGAGCAATCCCTGAACTCCAAAACTGCATAGCCAGCGCAGGGTGCAGGAGTCACCCACTAGTAGAGGTTGTACCCGTAGAGAGAGGTTTAACTATTATATTGCCTTATGCTAACTTCTGCGAGGGTCACCCACCAGAGAGGCTTGACTAGAGAGTATTTACTTATGGTACGATATTGACACCCTTCCAGCTGGGGTTATAGGTTGGACCCCACCAGTGGAGGTCGGGGCATGTCAGTTAAGTAACTACTTCCCACAGTTGCAATTTCAGTACCAATCTTCATAAATCAGGATTGTCAGATAAAGTCATCTATATCAGTGAGGAACTCAATTAGTTCCATTGATTCATGGACCACCCATCAGATAGGTTGGGTCTCATATACAGTTATTCAGTATCATATCCAGAGATCACCCGATAGATAGGCTTGATCTCAGTTTCAAAATCAGCTGAGTAATCTCATTATCATATCCAGAGATCACCCGATAGATAGGCTTGATCTCAGTTTCATAATCAGTTAACTAATCTCATTATCAGATCCAGAGATTACCTGATAGATAGGCATGATCTCAGACTCAGATTCAGTTGAGTATTCTTGTTGTCAGATTCAGACATGATCATTTTCTTATCATTGATAATAGATTTCGAAATCATCCGTTAGAGAGGTTGATCTATGATTCAGTCAGTCGAGAGTAGTGAGCTCATAATTCAGTCATTGATGTGAGTATATTCAGTTAATCAGTTTCAGTAACCTCAGATTTCAAGATCATTCGCTAGATAATACTGATCTCAACTTTAGTACACAGTTGTCAGTATCAGATGATTCAGTGATTCAGTATCTCATTGTTAGTACTGGGTTCAGATAATAGTAAAGTGGTACCCGAGTTTCAGTATTTAGAGTTGTGACGATTGTGATTATGGCTTGTGCATTCATGTATCTGTACTCGTTCGGTAGTCTCATGATTATTCAGTTAAGTAATTGTTCATGCATGAGCCCTTGCATTTAGCCTTACCTCATCTGCATACTCGATACATTCCCGTACTGACGCATTTACGCTATGGTGTTTTATTTGACACCATAGGTTCATAGGCACGAACTCCAGAGTACCCTAAGCATTTCAGTCCTAGTCAGCAGCAGTAGACATAGAAGTGAGTCCTCTTCATTCGAGGATGATCCTTGTTTTATTATTTCATCAGACTTTGTTTATTTTTAGTAGACGAAGTTAGTTGGGGATATGTTCTATCAACTCCGCAGTTTAGACAGTTTAGAGGCTTTTCAGATAGATGTATCGGTATTCAGTTTTCAGTTTTGAGTATTTTTAGACGTGTTGAACCTTATGGCTTGTTTCTGCATGTTTCTCCACATTTTATTTTCAAATATTATGTAGCGTTCAGGTACAGATATCAGGAAAGGGTTAGCTTGTGGTCCTTTGGGGTCATGAGCACCATGTAATGACTAGGGGGTAGTCTCGAGTCGTTACAATAACACTAAGTTCAGCCATCCCGTTTTCACTCATATGCCCCGGGAACATATGCCAAAATTTAGAAACGTCACTTTCTAATAGAGAAGAGGTAGAAATAGTTGTATCACCTGTAACCGTAGAGCCTTGCAAGACATACAAATTTGTAGTCTTTCTTTGTCCCTTCATCACAATAAGAGAACCTTTAGTAACCTTCGAGACTCCACCTTCACCTGTGTACCTATACCCGTTCGAATCAAGGGTACTTAAGGAAAAAATATTTCTCTTTAGGTCTGGGACATATCGCACATCACCAAGAGTCCTCACAACCCCATCAAACATCTTAATTCTGATTGTTCTAATACCAACTATCTTACAATGTGTGTTATTTTCCATCAACACAACACCTTTAGAGATTGTTTCATATGTTGTAAACCAATCTCAATTGAGACACATATGAAATATGCAAGTTGAATCAAGAACCCAATCCTCACAGGGTTTGGAGTTACCATTAGAAACTACCAAGAGTTCTCCATCACTATCGCCGTCTTCAACAAAACTGGTTTCACCGGACTTCTCTGGTTGGTTTTCTTTCGATTTTGGAGTTTCTCTTTTCTCTCTATTCTATACCTTATAACACACGAATTTGATATGGCCCTTCTTCTTATAGTAATTACAGGTTTTGTTTCTATTTCTAGATTTCAACCTAAACCTAGCATCACCTCCAGAATTTCTCTCATGAGTCATTCCTCGATGAATGAGACCATCTCCTTGAGTCTCTAACCCATTCACAAGATGCTTTATCTTCTCCTTAGATAACAACGTATCATAGATTTCATCTATAATAAGGGTGTCACGACTATATAAAATCATATCCCTAAAGGTCGTGTATGATGCAGGTAGCGAACATAACAAAATCAACCCTAGATCTTCCTCATCATACTTAACCTCCATAGTCTCTAAATCAGAGAAGATTTCCTTAAGGACAGATAAGTGATCCTCCAAGGACGCACACTCAGACATACGATGGGAATAAAGTCATCATTTGAGATGCAGCTTACTCGTTAGGCTCTTCTTCATACATAACGATTACAGTTTCAACCACAACGCAGCGGCAGTGGTCTCCTTCAAAACATCCTATAGAATCTAATTGGATAAATAAAGGTGGATCTGAGATAGAGCCTTCCGATCCTTACACTGTTTTTCCTCGTCCATCCACGATGAGGGCATCTTATCAAACCCTAATAGAGCATCGTCAAAATACATTTGTGCAAGTACAACCCTCATCTTAATAGGCCATAACAAAAATCTGGTGTTGCGATCCAATAACGGAATTTCATACTTCATGATTGTCATCTCCAAAAAAATAATCAAATTGGATCTGATACCAGTTTGTTATGAATAGGAAGGGATAAAGCAAACCACAAGCAAAAAGAAAAGACAAGAACACATAAATTTACGTGGAAATCCTTGCGGAAAAAACCACGGGCAGAGGCAAAGAAATTTCACTATGAAAGGAGACGATTACAATGTGGTGCACGATGTGATTTCTGAATGCTCAACACTGACCCACTAATTGCACTTATGTAGTATGTGCATACAAATAGGTCCTAGGCCCGATCCCTATGTTACCACCACAGATCCCATTGAAATTCACGAACATGGGTCGCACCGCAAAACATTCAAGGCCGGATCAACAAAATTCGGATCACAATTCTAACATACTTCATTGATGAGAATGTTGTTTCGACATTTCCAATAGCAACATGTAAAATTAAACGTCAGAAGGAAATAAATAAATGTCTAGGTTTGATCCAATGTTGTCTCTATCATTATTTTAGCGAGATCCTTAATTCTAGTCAACTATATGTCTAGGTCCAATACTTACGCTACCACCACAGACCCCATTGAAAATCACAAACATGGGTCGCACCGCAATACTTTCAGGTTCGGATCAACAAAATTCAGGTCACAACTCCAACAAAAACGTTTCTAACAAAGAAGTTTTTTTCAAGAAGCTTGGCCAAATACGCTATCAGCGACATGTAACAGAAGACACCATTCCACTATTCTACATACCTCTGAGTCGTCAAATTTGTACCAATCATTTGGTACAGGACTAATGAAGCTGTAATAGTGTCCCGAAGAAGATGTAAAGCCGGCATGCACTATAACTATAACTGCATAAAGGTCATACTTCATTTCTTCCTGTTGAGAAAAGGAAAAAAATTTAAATAACATCACATTACTGCCAACACAAGATCTCGAAGGGAACTTAAGAAGTTAATGTACTTAAAAGTCCAAATGCAGACATATTAACTGATCGACCAGAATACAGGGAAATTCTAAATCTCATTACACCAAATACTTTATAGACGTAATAGATACTCACATTATTGGTTTGGTTGTTATGATTGGAATGAGGAAGCAAGTCCAATTCCAGCGAAAATGAAGAACACTTGTCAACCTTCTGAACAACAGAACCATCATTTTGGAATCTCTTCAAATGGAAGACAACAACGGAAGGGGCATTATCTAGCATCAGCTGCTTCTCAATTGAAACTTCTGCCGTACATTTTTCACAAGAAAACTTGATCTCTGGATCATCAAGTTTCTAAACTTGACTGAATGACTCAAATGCTGAATGTAAGCGGTCAACATCCTTGATCTCTAGACGTACATCAATAAGAGGCTCGTAAGCATTGCAGTAGTGACTGCAGGTGCAACGACTCAGCTGCAAAATTGCCATGTTTTTTTTGGAATTTCATCATTTTTCTTAGCATGATTAGGTGATTTTGGGGGAAAAACAACAAAGGATTTACTTGAATCAACTGAATTAGCAACTGGAGATTGTTTTTTTTGGTTCACGATTGAAAGAAACAAGATTTTTTGTTGAAAAGATGAAATTCAAGATTTTATGTAAAGAATGAGCTCTTTTAAGGATTTTAAGACTACACAGGATATCTTGTATTCAAGCCAGTGAACAATACATACAGAAATTGAGCGACGCCTTGAAAACAAAACGGCTTTATTGTTGGAAAAAACTATGTTTCACCTCAAATAATTGACTGATGTTTTCTTTCGGTAGCTTGAAATGGAAAGTGAGTCATTAAGAGCATTTCATTTCTGCTATAATATTGTGAAGTTTCAGTATAGCTTCTGCCATACTGTGGCTTGTAGCCTATAATCCTAACTTGGAACTGATGTTATTATATTCCAGGCCTATATTCCTAACTTGGGAACCTTAATGATATTATTATATTCCAGATCAAGAAGCCACTTTCCCTGCGTTCTCCAGCTACCAAATTAAAAAAATTCCGCTAAAAGCACAGAATCTCAAACATTTTTTTCCAAGGTTACTTGAAACTGGCTTTACTATAATTTTTCATCTGCTGGGTAGTCTTAACATTAATAGTAACATTAAATGATACTGGTTTTTGAGCTACAGAAAACCAGCAGGGATGGGAATGTTAGACATTTTCATCTTTCTCCAAGATATAAATGGCCAGAACAACCACTGTCAGAATTTCAGACCAAATCAACTCAAAATAACTTGAGGTGTAGAAATTCACCATCACATTTTTACATAAAAATTTCATTACTAAGTACTAGAATGGGTTACTGCAGCTGGACAAACTAAGCAACTTAAACAAAAACAATGACAAAATAGATGTAAGGTTATATTCTTCAAACTTTTCTATAGGGATTTTCCCCTTCCTATATCTCTCCATAATATTGTCCGCCACTATTTTCATATAGTGAATTTCAAGTTGGGAATAGTCAACGAGGATTGCAACCATGTTTTAGAGAGAATATTCATCTTTGTTGCTTCTTCATAACTAAGAAAAGAGAGTAATTTTTGAATGAGACATTCTGGTAATACGTCAGGTGTAGCTCTCCTCATGGTCAGGTGTTGGAGGCTGCAAAATTCAGTAATCAGATTATTGATTACTTTGAAATTAGGAAAAGGGTATGACGAATAAAGCAGAAAACATCTTCATACACTATACCTTTTACACCATCCAAAGAGCAATGTGAAGCCACTTATTAATCAGAAGGAAAAGTTCATGAGAACCCGTAAGAGTTGCAAAAATCAAACTGGTCAATAGGTGCTTTTCCGTCCTTATATCTCTCCACGATTTTTCTGTCCCTGTGTCTTTGCCAATGAATCGATTCTGAATTCCAAGTTGGGAAGAGTATTTTGTGAATCACACATTCCGGTAATATGTCTGATGTGACTGCGGCACCGACTCCCCTCCTCTTCTTCAAATCCTGAAATTTTCCATGATACAAACCCCTATATGTGCATTGGGAATTCAAAGATTGTGGTATTTGCAAGAATTCACATCCTTGACCTATACGTGAATAGTAAAATTAAATAAAACCTATTCTACCCATTAAATTGTTCTGGTATGTGAAATTTGACATGGTTTCATCTATTTATAGATGTGTAAATGTTAGACCGCAAATTTATATTGTACGAATTATTAATGTTTGCCTTGTTTCTAGAAAAAAAATTCATAGATTGAGTCCAAATAAGAGGAGCTACAAATATCAAAAGAGTAAGTTATATTGATGTCGTAATAGATGAGTTCTGTTATTAGCAGCTTTAGTTTTTTAGCTATAAAACAGGTAGACTGATTATATGTTATATTCCGGGGATCGATTGAAACAGAACAGTAAGCTGAAACGAACAAAGAAGGATTTAATAGGTTGTCAATTTCATACTCATCCAACTCTTACAATTATTTGGACTATTTCCGTCAACTGTCCAAAGTCAGGCAGTACAGATAGGCATAGCTAAAATATCCAATACAGATATCTGTAAACTTCGGCAGAGAGAAATACCAATCACGATATATTAGTTAGAATTCATCTTTTGAACGACATCTATAAGCCAAAAATACGTACAACAAATTCACATGAACTACAAAGAAAACAGAAAACCAAACATACTGTCGCTGTAGGTTAATATTTCCCAACATAATCGTGTTTGATAAAAGACTATTTTAAATAAATAACTGACAGGAAAACTTAAATTTGAAGCTCATAAGTATCTAGGATCTAACCTGAATGAAAAATATAAATGAATAAGTGCATTTTCAATTTGTAATAGAATAAACTGGATCAGCAATTAAATAAAATATAATATCTATCCATTTCATGAGGGTTCCTTGTTCCCAGCTTCCCGCTTTTGTGTTCCACAGCTCTTGTTGTTTCTGTCAAATTTGTAGGTTTTTACTTCTTTTAGTTGACTATACCGAGGTTTGCTTCCATGAGAAGTCGACTGACTCGAATTCTTCAAATACATCAAACGATCTATGAAACATGTAACCATTTCTCTTTTTGATTGCAGGTTAAGTCTCCGAGGATGACAAGTCCATAGCAAAGCATCCAGAAATGTTAGGAACTCCTCATTCTGCCATGTAGAAATGACATTTAAAATGCCCACTTGGGGGTACCAACTGTTGGGTTCATAGTAATGAAAGTGTGTTGAATGGAAAATGGAGAAATCAAGTGGAAGAGAAAAAAAAAAATTGAGTTAACACCAAAAATGGAAAGTGTACTCAATTTTGGCAAGTTTACTCTTTCTCCTACATTGGTGGAAGAAGAGAACTTTTTGGTGTTTATATTGTGAAACACTTACTCCACATGGCAAGTGAGGCAACGAAATAGAGATGTCTCGCGCCGTCGTCACTCGGCTTTGGATTTGGAAAAATTTTATTTGACGAAAATAATCCAGACTGAATCAGTAATACTCTATTAATAAATACATGCAGTAACAGAAATTTTCTGATTAAAAACTTCTTCTTCTTGTCTTAAAAATGTTCGAAGAATCCGCCTATTTGAGGTACCGCTATAGTCGGATTGAAGGTCATTTTATCTTGGGAGGAAGATTCCATAACCTCGGGTACAGTGAGGGGAATTATTCCTTAGGGAAAGTCCGTGAATTCAGACGACTTGGCCTTAATCATTTTTGTTTCATCTTTATTTTCTGAAAAAAAAAATATATATACCTCTTGGAAAGGTCATTTTGATCTTATGTTGAGGGTATTTGATACTTCATTGTGTTCTTGTTCATACTTGAACTCCAGTTGAAGTTGTTGTTGCAATATACAGATTCTGCATACCCGAATATATTGTGGAGATAACACCAACTCCGTTATCCAGTTGGCAATCATTCACGTTGATCCTACTGCAGCCGGGGAAATAAAGGGAAACTTGAGACCAACAGTTCGAATTTGATAGAAACTTCCTCAACTTACCAAACCATGCAACATTTACATTGCTGTTGCAGAAAAGATCGATTTTTGAGTGCTTCAATTGGCTTGACTCTCTTCCCAATTTAAGTTCAGGAATTTGAATTCCCCTATATTCAATTGATATCAAATTTGTTGCATCAATCTCCATTATGCCATCACAATTCCAAAGCTTCAAGATCTTCAAGGATTGACTCTTGCAAACGTTAAACCTTCCCAACTCCCTGTCAGAAACATTAGCTATCATCAAACTCTCGAGGAACATAGATCTAGAAATAAGATGCTGGAGAAATCCATCAGGAATATGATATCCTTTACACTCGATTGATACCAAATTTGGAGCATCAATCTCCTTTATGCCAAAACATGTCCGAAGCTTCAAGATCTTCAAGGATTGACTCTTGAAAGTGTTGAACCTTTCTGACCCACATGAAACATCATATAACATCAAACTCTCGAGGAATTACGATGTAGAAATAAGGCGCTGCAAAAATCCATCAGATATATACACATCTGATAGTTCTAAAGATTTCAGATTCTGACATTCAGCATCATCCAATCCTTCCAGAAAACCAGAATAAGACAAGTGTTCAAGAGTTGGTGTTTGGATTTTAAGACTCCGGGTTTTATGTGCCTTAATTGAAACTAACTTGATCCTTTTGAAGATTAAACAACTCAATCTTTTCCAACCCCCGACAATACTCAAGGATGAAAGAGACAATCAAGGGGCAACTATTAATTAGAGTTTGAAGCATGTTTTCGTCTAATGTTACATGAGATAGAGAAAGCTTTTTCAAAGAATTACAACTCACAACACCACTAGATAACGAAACAGACATAGAAGTACAACCATCCACAGCCAATTTGCTTAAAGATTTTGCTGCCAAGATTGTGACAATAGGCAATCGGTATGATCTAAGTTAAGGACAAGATCGTTTACACCATTCTGAAGTGCAACGTCAAGCCACTTATCAACAAGAGGGATAAGAGTGAAAACTTGAGTATTATTAGAGTAATTTGATAATTCAAACTTTTCTATAGGGATTTTCCCCTTCCTATATCTCTCCATGATATTTGTCACCACTATTTTCTTATCGACTTTCAATTTCAAGTTGGGAAGACTCAACGAGGTTTGCAGCCATGTTTAAGAGAGAATACTCATCTTTGTTGCTTCTTCATAACTAAGAAAACAGAGTATTTTGTGAATGAGACATTCCGGTCTTGCTTGGAAGTTGGTGATTTTTGAAGGATCAGAATTCAGAACCCTAATTTTAATGGAAATTTATTGATTTTTATTTTGCAAATACGGCAGTTGAAAAAAACACCTTTCCTATGAATCCTATTTCAAATCGTTTACGGTTTGCATAATTTATCCTATATATTAAGGAATCCTATTTATCCTCCTTTTCTTAATTACTTAACTTTCATCCCTTAACATTTCCATATCATAAATAAATTATAATTGAATTTAAGTTTTGTGCCAGTATACAAAATATTCTGCTCTATTAGGTTACCCAATAAAAAATTGGGCAGCCTGACAAAATATTAATAGCACAAAACTTAAACAAGTTACTTTTCTACTCTGATCTTAAACAAAGAAGATTACAAAACTGGCTTAATTCGTCTTTGTTAATATCATCAAATTACCTGTTATTACAATCCATGAAACATGCAATCATTGATCCAAGGATAACTCTCCTAGGATGACAACTCTAAAGAAAAGTCTCCTCTTAATAGTTTACTCAAATAACCCATTAATTTCAGTGCCATTTGATGTGACATTTAACTTCTGGAAAAAAAAAAAAAGCTACAGGATTGAACCACATGGGAAAGGACAGCACATCCCAGTCTCAAAACCGAGATACCTTCGACAAATCCAGGATATCTAAAACTGGGATGGAGCTCAAAGCTTGCTAAAGTTGAAGAAAGGCAGTCAAGGCAATCTCTGACCAAGCAAAAGAGTCTTTATTTAGTTGATCAGTAATAGCCTGTCAAGCCTAGGAATCCTTGCACATCTTTAAGTGAAACAGGAGTGAGCCAGGAAAGACTAGCCATGGTCTTTTCAGGGTCAACTGGAATGCCCTTTGGTTGGAGAATGTGACACAAATAAGCAATGGACGGTGAAAAACTTGTTACAACCACATGATATTACATTATGATCATCATTAGCATATCATATGCAACCACGTGCTCATTCAACATACAAGTGAGGAAAAATTAATTCCCTTTGCCCCAATCTTTTTGATGGTCCCAGAATGTTTTGCACTTAATCTAGACGGAAAGTCTCTCTCTTACATGGCAGATGGGTCACTATAGGTTGCGAAGTTACTGGATGATTTTGACAAATAGGCACTTTTAATTTACGAATACTTATCATTATTGAATGGCGTTAGTTTTTTCTTCATTGCCTGAATTAATTCACTAAAGCATTGAGAGATCCGATAGTGCTTTAGATAAATACTTAAAAAGACACAATCCGTCATTGCAGAAATGCCACATAATCTTCAAAAGATATATCCAGTGTTTAGAAACAAAAAACAAAGTGGACAAAGGGAAAAAAACATATTTCTCTTGAAACTTCTGTGTCTGTTGACTCTCGAAAAGATTTAGCTGTCAAATAACACCTATAAGCCAGCTTTCAGGAGATTTGAATAGAAAGCATCAAAATTCCTATGATTAAACTTGAGCACAATTTTCAGCGCTTAACAGACTACTGAACCACGGGCCAAATAGTCCGGCAAAGTATTTTGGAAAACAAAAGAATTCAAAGCTAGATGTACAAATAGGAATTTATACTGACAAACAGATTAATAGAATTTAGAAACGAATAATTGCATTCAATTTGAAATAGTGATAAATTAACTGCATTGCCAATCTAATAAAAAATAAACTTTCTTCTTCTCCGTAAGGTTGCTTATTGCCAGCTCCTCACTTGTGAGTTTCAGTGGCTGATTTTTCATATCGAAAGCTTTTATTTCTATTAATTGATTATGCCAAGGCTCCCTTTCATGAGAAGAAGAATGCCTCGAATTCTTCATAGACATCAAACGACTGATGAAGCATTTATTCATTTTAATACTGGAGAGTAGGTTGAGTCTCCTAGGATGACAACTCATTCCATGAGAAGTAGAATGCCTCGAATTCTTCATAGAAATTAAACGACTGATGAAACATTTATTCACTTTAATACTGGAGTGTAAGTTGAGTCTCTTAGGACGACAAGTCAATAGCAAGGCATCCACAAAAGTTGGCAACTCCCAAGATGATCGTATATCTACGTTTAAAACATCAACTTGAGGGGTAGCAACTCTGAGGTGCAGTTGCGAATCATTCATGTTGATCGAATTGTAGGTGCCCGAGAAATCAAGGGAAACTTGAGACCAAGTGGTAAAATTTGATAGAAACTTCCTCAACTTACCAAACCATGCAGCATTTACATTGTTGCGGCAGATAGCAACGATTTTTGAGTGCTTCAGTTGGCTTGACACTCTAGGAAATTTAAGTTCAGGAATATCAGATCCTTTACACTCAATTGATACCAAATTTGGAGCATCAATCTCCTTTATGCCAAAATATGTCCGAAAATGCACTATTTTCAAGATCTTCAAGGATTGACTCTTGAAAGTGTTGAACCTTTTTGACCAACATGAAACACCATCTAACATCAAACTCTCGAGGAATTGCGATCTAGAAATAAGGTGCTGCAAAAATCCATCAGATATATACACATCTGATAGTTCTAAATATTTTAGATTCTGACATTCAACAACATCCAGTCCTTCCGAAAAACCAGAATAAGACAAGTGTTCAAGAGTTGATGCTTCAATTTTAACACGCTGGTTCTTCAATTTCCTAATGGAAACTGACTTGATCTTTTGAAGATTCAGCAACTCAATCTTTTCCAGCCCCAAACAACAGTTTAGGATGAAAGAGACAATCAAGGGGCAACTCTTAAGTAGAGTCTGGAGCATGTGCTCGTCTAATGTTACATAAAGTAGAGAAAGCTTCCTCAAACAATTGCAATTCACAACGCCACTAGATAACGAAACAGGCATAAGATTACAATATTCCAGAACCAATTCTCTTAAAGATTTTGCTGCCAAAATTGTGAACATATGCAACCGGTATGATCCATGTGTAAGGACAAGATCTTTTACACCATTCTGAATTGCAACGTCAAGCCACTTATCAATCCGAGAGAAAACTCTAGAACTGACATAGTTATCTCTCGATGGCGTTGTCCCTAATTCAAACTTTTCTATGGCGATTTTCCCCTTTCTATATCTCTCCATGATATTGTCCGCTACTATTTTCATATTGCCATTGCTATGATCAACAGTGAATTTCAAGTTGGGAAGAGTCAACGAGGCTTGCAACCATGTCTTAGAGAGAATACTCATCTTGACTGCTTCTTTATAACTAAGAAAACAAAGTATTCTTTGAATAAGACATTCCGGCAATATGTCAGCCATGATTTTTGAAGGATCAGAATTCAGAACCCTAATTTTAATAGAAATTTATTGATCTTATTTTTGCAAATACGGCAGTAAAAGAAACACCTTTTCTGGGAATCCTAATTCTAATGGTTTACTGTTTGCATAATTTATCCACAGGAATCCGATTTATCCTCCTTTTCTTTTACTTACCTGTGAACCCTTAACTTTTCCATACACTAAATATATATCTATATTTATACTATAGTAAAGCTGTAAATGATATTAAAAATATTGATTGAACTTTTAGCCTTCATTAAAACTATTTGCTTTAAACAAAATTGTATTTTTCACTTTTTTTTTTCCTAATATTTAAGAGTAAGAGATGAAAATTAATTAAATATATTTATGGTAAATCTTTTCTTATTAGAAGTCATCAAAATTAATGACAACTAAATACTTTTTTCAATTAATTCACTTTTTTACCAAACGCATCAATGGGCTTTCTTTTATCAAACTTAATCACAACTAAATTCTTTTTTCAATTAATTCACTTTTTTACCAAGCACATCAATAGTTTTTTTTTTTTTTTCAGTTTTAACACTTTTATCCAAACACTTAATTTATAAACACTTATTTTAAGTTTTTAATCACTTAAGCTAAAAAGTTATTTTTTTAATCCTATCCAAACGGGCAGTCCTGATATACATTTGACTTCTCTGACTTTCAGTCTGGAAAAGTTTCACTTAGTTTACCGTTGGCTCATTGCTAGGAATCGGTGTTTCACATTCAAAGATCAATACGCAAAAACCAGGGAATGATCAAAGCCCATTTGATCTAAATAGAATGGCTCAAACTCTTCATACACATTAAACGATCCATGAAACATGCAATCATTGATTGATCCAAGGATAACTCTCCTAGGATGACAACTCTAAAGAAATGAACCACTTGCGAAGGGACAACGCCCATCCCAGAAGCATCAGTCTCAAACCCGAGAATATCTTCGACAAATACAGGAGTGCTAAAAGGGGGACAGAGCTCAAGGCATGCTTAAGTTGAAGAAAGGCAGTCGAGGTAATCTCTGACCAAGCAAGATAATCTTTCTTTAGGATGAAAGAGACAATCAAGGGACAACCATTAAGTAGAATCTGGAGCATGTTTTCGTCTAATGTCATAGTAAATAGAGAAAGCTTTTTTAAAGAATTGCAACTCACAACACCACTAGATAACGAAACAGGCATAAGATTACAACATTCCAGAACCAACTCTCTTAAAGATTTTGCTGCCAAGATTGTGAGAATAGGCAACGAAAATTTAAGAACTCACGATAGAGATAATAAACGTTGAGGCATAAAGAGTCAACTGCTTCAAGGTTTGAAATATTGCTAAATCTGATTACTAAATCATTAATATCAATGACATAATAGTTCAATTAACGGACTACCGCAAGAGGAAAGAATCTTACTATAGTGGAAGGTTGATTCTGATAACATAACAGAATTGTGAGAAATATAGAATAAAAAATCTTCCGCTAGGAGTGATACCAGACCCCACTTTGTGAAAATATACAAGGTATGTTGTTGTAACAATTAGGTGTTGTGTATATATATGTCGAGAATTTTGTACAAAAGTTATCGAATTAATGAGTAATTGATCTAGGTTATTTGACAAGATTAGAAATCAAAACTTGTACTTATTTGTTTGATACATGTTTGTGTAGACACGTGATTTCGTCTTCTTAAAGTTCAATTTTATTCACTTTTACCCATTTTTATTTTATCCTACCGTGTACCCTCATCCATGTTATTATACCCTCACAAAATACAAAAAATAACAAACTCCCTAACAAATTCTATCCTATCCTAACCCCTACATCTCATCCTAACAACCTACCCAAACAAAAAAATAGACACCTAACCCTTATCCCTCCAATTAAAAAACAACACCTACCCACCTACCCTACCTCACTACCCCATCTTCACCTCACAGCATATATACATACACAATATCCACGCACAGGGGAGGAGCACACAGAACACACAACACTTCAATTGTTTTCTTTTTCTTCTTCACGGGCTCACAGATACACCCACACAGTATTCACACATACACAATTCCACTCCCCAAAAAAAACCCACGCACAGCAGAACAATCGGAGAAGGCTATTTTTGTTGATCGATTCTCAGTAAATCACGGCAACACACACCCATGGAGACACACGCACACACACGCTAGTGAGAAGGAAGAGAAGTGGAGAGAGTAGGAGCAAAACAAAGAGAAATCGAGAGTGAAAAAGATTGTGCGGAGTCACTGTTCCGGTGGTAAGAACGTCGACGGTGACGGTCGGATCCTTCTCTCTGCTGGCAGCCATCGCCCGGCTCATCTCCGACAAAAAACTCTTCCCATTGATAACCATCACCTCCCACGCCCATTTTTGGTCAACCCATAAAAACCCACCCCGAAACCACCGGAAATACATCAACGGGCGAGCTCAACCCGCGGCTCCCACCACCTATAATCGAGAAAAATGGTGGAAACACGATGTTTCTGAAGTTTGGGGTTAATAACATTCGAGTTTGTTTGAAATCTAGTTTTGCCTATGGAGAAGAAGAGTCGACTAAGTGGGTTTTCGTTCGAGGTTTTGGATTCACAAAGCTCCATTTTGATCGCGTAATTCACACTTGAAATAAGATTGAGGTTGACGAACAATAGAGAAAAGGGTATATCGAGCTCGGGTTTGTTGATAGAGGTTGGGATTGAGGATTGAGGACGTGGATTCTACCGGATTAATCGAAATAATAGATCAATTTTTGAAAGCACTGAGGTCCAATTCTATCTCCTTTCTTTTTAATTTTTACGTAATTGTGAATGATTTGTGTGTTGGTACGTTTGAATCTTTATTGTGTATTGGTTGATGATGGATTTAAATGTTGAAAAGGGAATTGATAATCGAAGCATGTGTTGATCATTGGTTGAGAATGAATGTGGGAAAGAATTGAAAAATTGATAAAAAGGGTGAATATAGATCGATTTAGGTTTATTGTTGTTTTGTTTAATTCGAAATAAATATCATGTTTTGGCATGAGGATCGGTAAGCAAATCGTAGGCTTTGGGTAGGCAAAGTTTAGGACTCTTGGTGATTTGTTGAATGTGTAAATGTTTGTGGGTTGGTTCTTTCTATTTTACCGCACAAGATTGAGAAATGTATTCATTTTATTGGGGAATGCCCCAAGATCTTATGTATTTATTCACCAGGGAATGCCCCGACGTATTATGTTAGTGAAAAATGATCGTGATGAAGGCCTGCGGCATCGGGTAAGGCATTGGAGCCTAGTCTAGATTTAGTTTAGAATAGGATTTATATTTTCGTATTTTTCTATTTTTGGACTGTATAATTAGACTGGACTTTACATTTTGGATTGTTTTATTTGTTTATTGTTTGATTATTTTGTGTGATTTATACATTTCTTAGTGTCAAAAAAAAAATAGTCGATACACTCTACCAAGCGATCGTTGTTGAACCACGGGATCGAGGGGTGCCTAACACCTTCCCCTCGGTCAATAGAATTCCTTAGCCGAAATCTCTGCTCGTAAACCAGTTTAAAGATTCAAATGGTTTTGAAAAGGATTTTTCAATGGTGACTTGGCACACCAGATTATGCCAAGAGGCGACTCTGAATAAAAAAAAATATTAATAATCATTTTCCGAAACAAATTTTCATTTCTTGTCACTTAAATAATAAAACACTTTTGAACATTAAATTATAACCATTATTTTTTGGAGTCGAAAGAGGGGTGTGACAGCTCTGGCGACTCTGCTGGGGATGAGTATGAGAATTCGAGGTTATTTTTGAGTCGTATCGCCTTGGTTTGGCATTACGAGTGTATAAGCATTGTTTGTGGTTATTGTTTGTGTTATTTTCACTTTTGTGCGTTTTCATGCTCTTTGTTTATAGTATTTATCCTATGTGTTATCTCTTTATATCTGTCATCATGAGTCTACCCTCCGGCCTTCTTTCTGCAACAAGTCCGTAGTACACATGTTGTACACAACCTCTAGTTGAGTCACCCTTATTTTAGGGGGGCCCATCGGTGTTATGGAGTAGGTGGAAAGCAAAGCAGCCACTATCGACCATACGCTCCCCCGAACAACCTTGTTAGTGAACTACAACGTAGGTCAGCCTTTAGGTCATGCTTATGTGCATCATACGGAGACCTAGCGGGACTCACATGGCCCTTTGTAGAAGACTCACCTCTAAAGCATCCCTACGTGCTAACTGTTGCATTTTTAAGGGTAACATGGTCATTTGACAGACTGATTTAAAAAAAATAAAAAACAAAAAAAACGAAAAAGGAAAAAAAATAAAAAAGGTGAGTCGAAAAGAGTGAATCAAAAGGAATGTCGTAGTTTATTTTAGAATTCTTTATGGCTTTTGTTCTTCACGATCCAAAAACTCAAAAAGATTTTTTTCACGTTTTACATTTGTCTTCTCAAAGTACCGTAAATTCAAAAAAAAAAAAGTTTTTTTTGCCTTTTCTACTTATTTGTCAAAAATAAAAATACCAAAAAGATTTTTTTTCTTCATAATTTGTGGTGTCAGTCTTAGTTAAAGTGTCTAGCTGAAAATCCAAAAGTTTTTTTTCGTTTGTTTTTGGTAGTGTCACTTAAGTTAGGGTCAATTTATTAGTTAATCGTTAATTGTCCAATCTGGATGAACTACGCATACCTGATTCCCTTCCCTCGGGTTGGGATACGTAGGAAACCCTCGGTGGATCCAATATTCTTTGTGTTGGCCTTTGTCTTATTATTAGCCTAGGTCTCTCGCCCCGTAACCTAGAGTTGTTTGCCAAGTAGATTGATTTTGCTCAGTACTTCTGTTCGGCAAATTGGAGTCATAAATGTGGTATGTCCCATCGACATATACTTGCGTCAAAAATCCAAAGGGTTGGGAATCTTCTACTCCTATCGAATTTTTTGAGATAACGTCTTATGTGTTATTACAGGATGGATTTATCCACCAAATCTAGAGTTCTGATAGTTGTCAAGGTGCCCAAAAAGTTAATCACGTGGTGGGAAATGTTTAACTATGTTGATCAGCAAAAACTGATTAAATATTAGGTGATCTTACGGAACTTATGCATATTACCCCTCGTCCAGATTTAATAGAGGCTTTGCTGACCTTTTGGGATCCAAGTAGTTTGGTGTTTAGGTTTAGGGAATGTGAAATGACTCCTACTTTGGCAGAAATATCCGGTTTGTTACATTTGCCCTATATCGAGAAGGATATGATCCGAACACGCAATCATACTGGTGTGAGATTTTTGCAGTCTTGTGTTTAAAATGTAAGGGTATCCGTTTGGGTTGTTTAAGTGATTCGTGGGTTTCCTTAGATTTTTTGTTCGCTAGATTCGGGTCCTCGGAAGGTTTTGATTGATTTTGGGATGAATTTCATATGACTAAGGAGAAGTGGGAGAGAAAGCGTCTTGAAATCTTCACCCTCGCTTTATTAGGCATTTTAGTGTTTTCACTAGAAGAATACCCGTTTGCAATTTGTAGTGATGGCTCTATTTCATAAGGATCAAAACGACAAGGGCATTAATCAAAAGGGCAGGTTCACTCTCATATCCATGATCTTAACAGAAATATATATAAGGCTTTAACCGAAGTGAAGGGGGAGATAAGATTTTTTGAGGGCAGTAACCTGATATTGTAGTTATGGATGATGGAGCATTTGCATGCGCCTTCTTTCGTTAGACCAGATGTGGTAGACAGTTGTATTCCCAATCGAGTGAAAGCCATGGACTCCAGGTTGCGTTTGGATAAATTCTCTTTACCCATGGGAATCGAGGCTTAGATTGAATTTCTTGAATCAAGAATCGGGGATAACATTTTGTGGACTTATCTGTGGCTTCGACCGAAGATAATCTTGTTGGGTTGTCAGACGCAGCTCCCTTTAGTTATGTTAGGGCTCAATTGCACTAGATCATACAGTCCTTCTAGGGTAATGCACCAGTTGGGTAGGCTGCAGGACGTGCCACCAGCAATAGATCTTCTGAAGGATATTGAGTACTTCAAGGACCAAGCCTTAGGTGAGAGCAAGTACGAGCAGTTTTGAAAGCATGCAACAAAGCTAGGTGTGGACACACTCAAAGAAAGTTTGGATAATCCAGGGTACACTCAGGGATATGAGGTTTGGCTTCAATCTATCCCTCGGGGTATCAGTCAACCCTTACCAGCGCAGCTTAGAGGGAGAATACAGGAAGAATGCATAGTAGACGACCATCAGGATGAAAGTGTAGGGTCCAAAGTGGAAACACTGAGAGTTCAGTTAGCAGATTTGTTCAAGACAGTAGAAAGGTATCAGAATAATCTTTCCAAGTGCACTCCTCATGAGGCAGGAATACGGGCCCGAAGCTTCTTTCCCAATATCAGGGTGTCTTTACAGGATATGCTACAAACTTTAAATGGGAGAAAGAAAACTTCACAGGCAGGTCCATCTTAGCCAGGGTCATCATGCAGAGTACCAGTCGGAAAGAGTGTTTCTTATCTTTACTCAATTTGAGTCTTTTATGTGTCTATCATTGTAGGGTGTTGTCTGCTTTAAGTCGAAGTCAAGTTGCTTTTGGTATTAGGGTCTTTATTAGTAATTTCACCTATGTCGTCTTAGGGGTCTAGAATGTTGTTTCATATTTGTTGTTTAGTTTTAAAGTTGTCCCAAACTTTTTGTACGTTTTTGTTATTTTCTTTCTTCAAAATGTTATGATGTTACGTCTTTCCTTTATTTGTTTATTTTCGTTTTTGCAAAAAAAAAAAGAAAAAAAAGTGGGTGATGTTTGTGCACATGCTGCCCGAACTACGCTAGATCTGATTCATGTACAACATGATACGTAGGCAACCTACTTTTGGGTTCGATATAATCATTTTGTTTTGTTGTTTTTCATTATTTTTCCTCTTTTAAAGAAAAACAAAAGCCATAAAGAATGAAAAAATAAAGGTAGATAACGAGAGAAAAGAAAAGAACAGATATGGATACGAAAAAAAATATAATAATATAATGATAATAATAATAAGTGTAGATAAAAAATAAGTGTAGACAAAAATCAGGATGATGTTAAAATGACCTCTCTACACTCAAAAGCTGGTAGAAATGAACATGAATTTAGGATAATTTTACCAATGTGATTCCCATGCTTGTTGTGTGCCCTAATCCTAACGGATGTCGTCTTTGATGAGCATGTTCTTTCAGATAACAGTGGTAGGTTTGCAGCACTCTGTCTAGTCACTCATACTTTACTAGATCCAAAGCAAAGCTCGCTATGGCTAGCAGGGAGATTGAAAATTTGCTCATTAACCCGGATCAGAATCACAGGGAAGAAAGTTCAGAACACAATGATGAGGTAGTAAGGCTCAGGCAACAATTGATAGATTTACACCGGGCATGGGCCAGCGGAATGCCTCCTCCTCCACTCCCTAAAGGTCTTGGAAATATGTCTAACTGCTCACCGCTCTCTCAGGCGCAATTCTCTGCTCCTACTGAGTCACCTGAGCACGCGCCAGGATTCACTCCGCGACATTATTATCCTGGAAGTTCTGGTGTGCCCTTGGCAGCTCCCCAATCAAGATCAGTTGCTCAGCCAACGCCACCGATCACACCGGTATTCATGACTCCGCCACCACATGAAACTCCTATATATGTTGTGCATCCCACAATGAGGCTTCCTAGGTCTACCAGTGAGCCAGTACTGAAGGTTTCAGATAGTCAGTATTATGCCCCAGAGCCTACTTTGCAAATGAATGAACCGTATGGGTACACTCAGCCGCCTGCATTTCCATTTGATACGGAGAAACCAGTCGAATATCATAGCCCGGAAATTGAAAAGTTTAGAACAGGCTATGAGTAATTTGAAAGGAATCGGAGACTATAGGAGTGTTTCCTATAAAGATCTTTGCATGTTCCCAGACATCAACCTTCCCCTAGGTTTTAAGATGCCTAAGTTCGTGAAGTATGCAGGACACGGTGATCCTGTGGCACACTTGAGACATTATTGCAACCAGTTGAGGGCTGCAGGAGGAGGGGAAGAGCTGCTCATGGCCTTCTTTGGCGAGAATAGGGTGAAAAAACTAAAAGTCAAGCTACAAAGCGAAGCAATTGAAAGTCAAGTAACAAATTGAAAGAAATTTCAAGTCAGGAGCCCGCCTAAAGAATAGGGTGATAAAAGTCGAGTCAAGAGCCAACAGAAGCTGTATAGATAGGATTTTTGTAATTTTATTTATGTTTTAACTTGTAATTTTCATTTTTTGATGTAATGACAAAGCTGCGGACCGGAACCTCGATGGAACCTCACTCAACTCTCTAACTCGATATAGTCCACCTCCTTCCAATACTTTGAGATACTTGTCACTTGATCCCCTCATAACTGGGGTGGGTAGGATGTCCTAAGTCAAGACCTGGTTTTCCTCCTTCCTCTCGCTCCATGCTTTTAAATAAAGGTCAGGACAAAATTTTTCCTCGTTGTCTACTTCTTTGTATGAAAACACCATGTGTTTACATCCAAAGGGGGCATGATGTAGAGACGTGATTTCATCCTCTTAAAGTTCAATTTTATTCACTTTTACCCATTTTTATTTTATCCTACCGTGTACCCTCATCCATGTTATTATACCCTCACAAAATACAAAAAATAACAAACTCCCTAACAAATTCTATCCTATCCTAACCCCTACATCTCATCCTAACAACCTACCCAAACAAAAATAGACACCTAACCCTTATCCCTCCAATTAAAAAACAACACCTACCCACCTACCCTACCTCACTACCCCATCCTCACCTCACAGCATATATGCATACGCAATATCCATGCACAGTGGAGGAGCACACAGAACACACAACACTCCAATTGTTTTCTTTTTCTTCTTCACGGGCTCACAAATACACCCACACAGTATTCACACATACACAATTACCCTCCCCAAAAAAAAACTCACGCACAGCAGAACAATCGGAGAAGGCTATTTTTGTTGATCGATTCTCAGCAAATCACAGTAACACACACCCATGGAGAAGGAAGAGAAGTGGAGAGAGTAAGAGCAAAACAAAGAGAAATTGAGAGTTAAAAAGTTTGTACGGAGTCACTGTTCCGGTGGTAAGCACGTTTCCGGTGACGGCCGGATCCTTCTCTCTGCTTGCAGCCATCGCCCATCTCATCTCCTACAAAAAACTCCACCCATCGATAACCATCACCTCCCACGCCCATTTTTGGTCAACCCATAAAAACCCACCCCGAAACCAACGGAAATACATCAACGGGTGAGCTCAACCCACGGATCCCACCACCTATGATCGAGAAAAATGGTGGAAACAGGATGTTTCTGAAGTTTGGGGTTAATAACATTTGAGTTTGTTTGAAATCTGGTTTTGCCTATGGAGAAGAAGAGTCGACTAAGTTGGTTTTCGTTCGAGGTTTTGGATTCACAAAGCTCCATTTTGATCGCGTAATTCAAACTTGAAATAAGATTGAGGTTGATGAACAACAGAGAAAAGGGTATATCGTGCTCGGGTTTGTTGATAGAGGTTGGGATTGAGGATTGAGGACGTGGATTCTACCGGGTTAATCGAAATAATAGATAGATTTTTGAAAGCACTGAGGTCCAATTCTATCTCCTTTCTTTTTAATTTTTACGTAATCGTGAATGATTTGTGTGTTGGCATGTTTGAATCTTGATTGTGTATTGGTTGATGATGGATTTAAATGTTGAAAAGGGAATTGATAATCGATGCATGTGTTGATCATTGGTTGAGAATGAATGTGGGGAAGAATTAAAAAATTGATAAAAGGGTGAATATAGATCGATTTAGGCTTATTGTTGTTTTGTTTAATTTGGAATAAATATCATGTTTTGGCATGAGGATCGGTAAGAAAATCGTAGGCTTTGGGTAGGCAAAGTTTAGGACTCTTGGTGATTTATTGAATGTGTGAATGTTTGTGGGTTGGTTCTTTCTATTTTACCGCACAAGATTGAGAAATGTATTCATTTTATCGGAGAATGCCCCGAGATCTTATGTACTTATTCACCAGGGAATGTCCCGACGTATCATGTTGGCGAAAAATGATCGTGATGAAGGCCTGCGGCATCGGGTAAGGCATTGGAACCTAGTCTAGATTTAGTTTAGAATAGGATTTTTATTTTCGTATTTTTCTATTTTTGGACTGTATAATTGGACTGGACTTTACATTTTGGATTGTTTGGTTTTGTTTATTGTTTGATTATTTTGCATGATTTTGTGTGATTTATACATTTCTTAGTGTCAAAAAAATAGTCAATACACTCTACCAAGCAATCGTGGTTGAACAACGGGATCGAGGGGTGCCTAACACCTTTCCCTCGGTCAACAGAATTCCTTAGCCGGATTCTCTGCTCGCAAACCAGTTTAAAGAGTCAAATGGTTTTGAAAAGGATTTTCCAATGGTGACTTGGCACACCAGATTATGCCAAGTGGCGACTCTGAATTTAAAAAAATGTTAATAATCCTTTTCTGAAACAAATTTTCATTTCTTGTCACTTAAATAATAAAACTCTTTCGAACATTAAATTATAACCATTATTTTTTGGAGTCGAAAGAGGGGTGTGACAGTTTGCTCTTGGCAATGAGATGACATAATTTGAATTTGACCCCTACGTCATGGCAAAATCATGCAGGAAAAGAAATCTGTCATTGAACAGGATTTAAAAAAAATATATGCAACTTCAGTGCATAGTCATTAGTAAGTTGCTGTGAATTTGAAGATAGATGTGAAAAGAGGAATTCATACAGAAAAACAGATTGATAAAGTTTAGAAATGAATAAGTGCATTCAATTTGAAATGTGATAAATTAACTACATGGCCAATCTAATAAAAAATAAATTTTCTTCCTCTCCCTAAGGGCGCTTGTATCCCACTCCTCACTTCTGAGTTGCAACGGCTGATTGTTCACATCAAAAGCTTTTATTCCTATTAATTGACTATGCTAAGACTCCCTTCCATGAGAAGTAGAATGACTCGAATACATTAAACGATCAATGAAACATTTATTGATTTTGACATATGATGATAGGTTGAGTCTCCTAGGATGACAACTCAATAGCAAAACATCCACGAAAGCTGGGAACTCCTGATATGACTCTATTTTTAAGTCTAAAACATCCACTTGGGGGATAGAAACTCTGTCGTGCAGTAGCAAATCATTCATGTTGATCTTGGTGCAATCATGCAAATAAAGGGAAACTTGAGACCAAGAAGCTGAATTTGATAGGAACTTCCGCAACTTACCAAACAATGCAGAATCTAAACGGAAGCAGCTAAGAATGATTTTTGAGTGCTTCTGATGGCATGACTCTCTAGCAATTTTAAGTTCAGGAGTTTGTTTTCCTTGATACTCAATTGATATCAAATTTGTAGCATCAATCTCCTTTATGCCATCACAATTCCGGATCTTCAAGGATTGACTCTTGCAAGTGTTGAACCTTTCCCACACATCAGAAAGATCATCTAATATCAAACTCTCGAGGAATTGAGATCTAGAAATAAATTTCTGTAGGAATCCATCAGATATAATAACATTTGTTAGATCTAAGGATTTTAGATTCTGACATTCAGTAACATCCAATCCTTTCAATAAACCAAAATAAGACACTTCAAGAGTTGGTGCTTCAATTTTAACACGCTGGTTCTTACATATCCTAATGAAAACTGACTTGATCTTTTGAAGATTCCGCAGCTCAATCTTTTCCAACCCCGAACAGAACTTTAGGATGAAAGAGACAATCAAGGGACAACTATTAAGTAGAGTCTGAATTATGCTTTCGTCTAATGTTACAAAAGATAGAGAAAGTTTTCTCAAAGAATTGCAATTCATTACAACACAACTAGATAACGAAACAGGCATAAGAGTACAACCCCACACAACCAATTCTCTTAAAG
This sequence comes from Capsicum baccatum var. pendulum, assembly GCA_030864225.1. Classification (NCBI taxonomy): domain Eukaryota; kingdom Viridiplantae; phylum Streptophyta; class Magnoliopsida; order Solanales; family Solanaceae; genus Capsicum; species Capsicum baccatum. Next base: position 129,684,543 of record CM061558.1, read on the forward strand.
ATTTTGCTGCCAAGATTGTGAAAATAGGCAACGAAAATTTAGAAACTCTAAAGATGAGATATTTCACACCATTCTGAAGTGCAATGTCAAGCCACTTATCAATCAGAGGGAAAACTTCATGAGAATCATTATGGTATTGTGATAATTCAAGTTTTTCTATAGGGATTTTCTCCTTCCTATATCTCTCCATGACATTGTCCACCACTTTTTTCATATTGTCTGGATAATCAACTTTGAGTTCCAAGTTGTGTAGAGTCGACCAGGCTTGCAGCCATGTTTTAGAGAGGATCCTCATCTTTATTGCTTCTTCGTAACTAAGAAAACAAAGTATTTTTTGAATGAGACATTCAGGCAATATGTCAGTTGTGGCTCTCGTCATGGTCAGGCGTCGGAGGCTGCAAAACGGGTTCTGTTGGTATGATTTTATTGGGAAGAAAACCTACGGAAAAATTACATAAATCCCATATTTAAGACAACAAATTACATAATATCCCTTAAGATTTTAAAAATTACATAAAATCCCTATTTTCATATTAGTCATGATACATATGCTATAACCTGCACGCCGTATTTTACCTCCTCTTTTCACTCCATCTCTCTCTTTCTTTTAATGCTTATATTTTTTTACCACAAATTACTCCCCTTAAATTTCTCCCACTCTAGTAGATTTTGAGTCAACTTAGTTCTTCAATACCTTTCAACCGTTCAAAGAGGTTAGTTGTTGGTTTATGCTTTTAAATCACACTTTAACTTCAATACTCTCAATTTAATTTCAAAAGTTGACAACTTTTTCAAAGAATTTAGCTTTTGGTTTATGTTTTAAAAACCGTTTGTACAAATTTGTTTATCTTCAATAGCTAATGAAGATTCACCCTCATGGGAATTTCACAAATTGAAACACAAAAAGTTATTCATGATGGTAATCAGGTAGTGGGTTTTACTCCGGGCAAGTTTGATTACACCAAAATAGATTTTAGTGAGAATCGATCAAAACAGCGTAACGATCCTGAAAAATTGAAGAACTTAAGAGAAGCTTTTGTTGAAAAAAATAAAGTTCCCCACATGCAAATGGAAGATCTGGATGAAATTGAAAAAATTTGCAAATTTCTATCAGAGCAGGATTTATTTTCGTAACTAATTCATAAATGGTGATTCATATTACTGGTTCTTTTACATGGTGATTCATATGGGTGATTCATATAATTGCAGATTAACTGGTTACTAGGTGATTCATATTTTTTTTTGGTGATCTATATGGCTGATTCATATCTGTGAAACAATAAAATCATATTTAAATTGGTCATACATATTTTGTTGAATCTTTTAAGTGATGATTCTATGGGTGATTCATATAACTGCATACTAACAGAGTAACTGGTTATTTTGTGATTCATATTTCTTTAGGTGATTCATATGGGTGATTCATATATGTGACACACTAAAATGATATTTTACTTGGTGATTCATATAAATGGTTCTTTTAACAGGTGATTCATTTAATTGCAGATTAACATATTGAATGGTTACTTGGTGATTCATATGCTTGTTATTTCTATTCTTTGTGGATAACTTTTTTTGTTTAGACATATGTGATAGCACTTTACGTACTCATTTTTTTGCTGTTGTAATTTATAAATAACTGATTCATTTGACTTATGAATCATCTGGTGATTTGTGTTGTTGACAGAATGTTAGTTTGCTTGGAAAAAAATGACCTTCCCACAATGTACGGATTGATAGTGCACATAATATCAATGTAGTAGATAAGCTTAATGAAGTTCTGGATGATGAAGGAATTAGAATGTTCAGAAGCACTTATTTTGGGTCATTTCTGAATTTGCCTAATTGTAACTTTCAAGGTTCGATAGCAAGGTGTTTGATGACCTTAGAAGTCCAACATTAATGTCAATATCAACTAAGGGTGTTGGTCAACAATACAATTCTTCGATTTTCACTGTATGAGTTTGCTATCGTTACCGACTTGAAATGTGTAGGTAGCGTTGATGATTTTGATTATTCAGACCTTCCACCATGTCGACTACAGAAAAAATATTTCCCAAATTTGTCATCATATATGAAAAAGGGTGACTTGGTCGATCTTTTTTTGACTAAAAACTAGGGAAAAAATATGAAAGATGCGGTCAAAATTGGGATGCTGTACTTTATACACACATTTGTGTTCTCCCAATTAGATAAAACTAATATCCCTACCCGATATTTCCACATGATGGATGATGGTATTTATAGTCGTTTTCCATGGGGAAAAGTAGCTTTTCAGAAATTGATTGCATCTATTAGCCGGTCGGTGAATGATGTCCAAAAGTTTTACCGTCTGAGTGGCCTGTCATACGCGCTCCAGATTTGGTGGTATGAATGTTGTGCCAAAGTTGATGAATCACTTATTGTTCATGTTGATAATTTAATTCCAAGGATGGTCAATCGAAAAGTGGTAAAACCCAAGCCTAGATATGAGGATCTTATGGATGATATGTTTAGTAAGGTAGTGTTTATTTCACCATGATACTTTTATATGTCTATTTTTAATTTTTAAGGTACTTTTAATTTTTGGTCTTTTGTGTTACTTTTTTTTGCATCTTGTATACAGAAATATAACCCAGTCACCACACGAATTGAACCATCTTGATTTGCCCAATCCGTTGATGTTTGGTTCAACAGATGATGATGCAAATATAGCACAGGCAATAGATGAATTTGATGATTTTAGTACACCTCCTAGTGCAGACCTTCTCAAAAAGATGAGGCTTGATGCTAGTCAATCTTCACATCCTCTTGCGAAGAAACAAAAAATAGCTGAGGAGACAGAAAAAGTTAGCTCACGAGTAGCAAAGTCCAAAAAATGATCAGACAAGTTGTCTAAAGATAAAAATTTAGCATATCCTTCAATTGATCGAGTTTCCTTGGATAAAAATAAAGATGTGCCTAATGTTAAGATGAGGGATGCCGATAAAGCATCTACTACTTCAGAGAAAAAGATATCACTATCCAAATTTGATTTGGACGAGATCAAGTCTTATGTTAGTACTTATGTAAGTATAAAATTTTGTTGTTTTGCTTCTGTTAATGTTAAAACATATTATAGCTTTTACTGAAATCAAAAATGTTATTCACAACGTAGATTGACATGAAATTCAATGATCTTCAAAAGTTGATGGCCAACCAGTATACAGGACTTTTGGGAATTGTGAAAGAAGGTTTTTCTTCATTTGGCAAGGTAATCACAGTTTATAATTAATATCACTATGTTACTGTATTAGTCTAATTTCTTATCTTGCAGGTTGCTCAATACCCAGTGCATGAAAGTGAAAAAGGCTACCCGGATATAGAAGAGGATCCTCCTCAATTTGTTAATTAGCACACCACGGATGCTAAAAATTATAATGTTGTAAATGTTGCTAGTCAATCATCGAGATTAGGTGGCAATGAAAGAGCATCAAAGGAATCCATGAAGGTAATTAACTCGACTTAATTATATTATCGTTTGGTCAACTTGCTAAAAATATTACCCTGTAATAGTTTAGATGTTATTTTTTCGAATTGATGTAACTGTTAATATAATGGTATGTATGTATTTATTAAGTTATTTATGTGTATCACTATGATACATCTGACATCATATGTATCACTATGATACATCTGGCATCATATGTATCAATTTGATACATCTGGCATCATATGTGTCACTTCGATACATCTGGCATCATATGTATCACTTCGATACATCTGGCATCATATGTATCACTATGTATCACTTCGATACATCTGGCATCATATGTATCACTTTGATACATTGGGCATTATATGTATCAGTTTGATACGTATAAACAATTTAAAGAAACTTTCAGTAATTGATTCAACATATTTGTTCAGTTTATTCATATCAACATGTTTAGTGTAATTACTAATATGAATTAAATCATTTTCTCCAACGGTTAATATGAATTATATGACAATATTATATTTTTGAATATTTTTTTATGAATTTTTCAAAATGTATCACTTTGATACATTTTTCATAAACATAATTATTTAATTCAATTCATATCAAACTTTGTATCACAACACAAAATTAAATTTGAACTAAATCAAACAAGTTGGTTATCTGTTATATAACTTTTTCACATAAATTAAAGTGATACATAATGATCCATATTTATCATTATGATACATACACATAATTTAGGAACTTCCATTCCAAATTTCATTATAACACTAAGTTCTCTTTTTACATATGCCACACAAGAATCTGAAGAAGCCCTTCATAATACAGATGAAGATTTGTCTAAAGCTATTATCTAGTACATATCACCATCGTGTGCTGCCTATCCAACAGGAATCACTGCTGCTGCAAATATTGACCCATTCGATTGGCAGGGCAACATTGATAGTTAATGTTATATTAGCGACAGCGATATTGCAGCTATTTCTCAGGTCCCTGTGTGCAAGACTAATCTGACATATGTTAGGAAGAATGCTTCCAGGAGAAATAGACAGCCTTTAAAAGTATGTCAGTCACCATTTGTTAGCGTGTTTGATTTTGGGTCAAAAGAAAAAGAAGTCATCCAGTCGAATAAAAAATTGAAATATCCGTTTGAAGGTCACGACATTAATGGACCATATGCTGAAGATCTCTTCTCTAAATTCACTGTTTGGATGTCATCTGAACTATACAATCCACATTCTACTAAGTAAGTTTGATGAATTACCTTTCACAATATCATATATATATATACTGCTTTGAATACTTATAGGAATTTAAATTTAATTTCAGGAAAGGAAAGGATGAGTACTACACTGCCAAATTCGCTGATCTGAAACCAAATCTAGACTTTGTAGTAGCACAGCCGGTGAAAAAAAGTTGATTTTATTACATGGCGCACTCAAGTAATTGTTGGAATGATGAGGTATGTCTCAAAGAAAGATATTTATCAATCATTCTTTTTATTAATTTTTATCAATAAAGTTCAAACTGATTTTACAATATGACCCAAAAAATTTAATGTTTGCAAAAAGAATATAGGGTTTTTTGGTAGCAGATCTATCAAAGTGATACATATGGTTTTCATATGTATCAATGTGATACATATGATGTCTACCTTTAATTTAATTTAAAAATTTAATAAAGAAGCATAGGTTAGTGTGATCATTTGAACAATTGATTATTGAGTTATTTACTAATGATTTAAGTATATGAATGTTGATGATTTGTACCATCAAACCCCGACTAGTCTGGTTTAAGTATAGGTTTTATCAATTGGCATTGTCATTCTTTATTCCTTTTGGGCGTGACGATTGTTTTGGTTATTCTCGTGCAAGATTTGATCTTTATTTCCAATGCTTAAAACATTTTGAAGTACATTCTGTTGCATTTTATTATGACCAAGATTTAATTACTATATCTTTCTTTATAGTAATTAATATTCCAAGTCTTGTGCATGCCTTATATGAATCACCTGTTCTTATACGTTTTTTATTACAGCATATCAATATGGTATCTATTATATTAGAAAGAAAGCAAAACTGGATACACTAGTGCATATAGATATACCACTATTAATTGTGTGTTCATGAACTACATTCATCATATATACATTCACTATCACCGAAGTCATTTTGATATTGATCTTAGCTTGCATGATGAACATGTTCGCTCAATGAAAGTGGCTTCGGTGGAGAGATAAATTTGTGAGATTATGCAAGGACTATGCATTCCAGCTGCTATTTCATGGCATTTCATTGACGAGGTGTATGTGCTAATAAATTGTAAAGGGGCGTTTCACTGGGTGTTAGCAGTCGTAGTACTTAAGGAAAGATGCATTCGTGTTTACGACTCGATGAAAGGTCATAGAGGTCATGCGGAGGAGATAAAGGATCTTGCTGAAATGTTGTCAACTTATTTGATAATATCTGATTTTTTTGAGAAAAAAGATCGCACAGAATGGTCGCTTCTAGATGCATACAAGGAAAAGACGGACCAGCATGCATTCGTTGTTCACATTGTTGATGGAATTGTGCAACAATCAAGCGGCTCGTTGTAAGTATCATTAAGTCTTTTGAATATATTATTTTAACTAAGAGCTCACGCCAACACATAAAATAACTACTTTTCTATTTTTTCAGGGATTGCGGCTTGTTTGTTGCAGCGTATGCAGAATTTTTAAGTGCCCGGCATCAAATACCATCTTCAAAGTTTGATCTGAAAAAGCATCGTACAAGATACGCATCCTTGTTATGGGACTATGGTGTGAACAAAGCATGCACTGGATATCTTAGTGACAATCAAGATCCACCTAGGCCTAAACATACCTTCATTTTATATGAGGATACTGAGATGATTGATGTTGAACCGTAGTTCTCTAGCATTTATTGTGTGACAAAAGGATAGTGGTTTCTTATGTTTGTGGAATTCTGATTTTTTAATTTTTTTTATGTTTGGGAATTTCTGGATATATTAGACACCATGTGTTTTTGTATAAAATGTGATGACATTTCATCTTAGAATCGGTTATGATATTACTACTTAATGACTTGTGATACATATAAGTGTAGATACATATGTATAGTGATTCATATAGTTGCTGATTCATATAATTGTTGAGCCATATAATAAGTGATACATATTACTGGTGATTCATATAAGTGTTGATTCATAAAGATGGTGATTCATATATTTACTGATTCATATAAGTGTTGAGTCATATAATAATTGATATATATGACTGGTGGTTCATATAAGTGTAATTAGACACCGTGTTTTTTTGTATAAAATATCGTGACATTTTATCTTAGAATCGGATATGATATTAGTACTTCATAATGACTCGTGAATCATATAAGTGTAGATACATATGTATAGTGATTCATATAGTTGCTGATTCATATAATTGTTGAGCCGTATAATAAGTGATACATATGCATATGTATCACTAGTATATACATATGATATACTAGTGATACATATACATATGTATCACTAGTTAGAATGAAAAAGGGGATTTTATGTAACTTTTCAAAACATTAAAGGATCTTAACTATGAGATTTGTGTCACCTACCACTGTTAAGTTTTTTAATATGTATCAATTGAAAACAATAAGATTAAAATGTAACAACAATTAACCTGTAGCGATTAAATAGTAGTATGTATCACTTTATAACTTCATTTAGGAAATGTATCTCTAGCATTCCTCATTAACACTAATATATCTGCATAAGATAGTAGTACTAATGAATCATAAACGATAATCTTAAAAACACATATCTTTACCAATTGTTAACAGAAAATATAAAGCTATGATTTTTTGAGTAATTAACTCAAATAAATGAATCCAAATCTTTGAAATAAGTAAACATGTCTGATTAAACTTAAAGATGAAAATATCACATCTCTTTTGGGAAGTAGTTGCAAGTACATCTATTGTGTCCTTCATACCCACACTTGCCACAATGATTTGATGTTGATGAAAAATTTTCACTACTTTTATTTTTTTTTTCTACCTTTCTTGGGTCTTCCTGGTGGACGTTTATATTTTGAAGGCAAAACCACGTCTTCTAACACCTCCGGTGTTACTTTCCAGTCTCGTTTATCGGGCATTGGACAAAGAGGCATTTCATAAGTCTTCATCAATGCCTCCTTCTTGTAGTAATCTGAGCAGTATGGCTTCATTTCCTTTACATTTTTGCTTTTCAAAACAGCAATGGCATGCGTGCATGGTATCTCATCAAGCTGAAATCTACCACAGTTGCAAGTTCTATTGTCCAACCGGACAATGTATTTTCTTCCTTCTTCATACACACCGTATAGTTACTTGATTCCCTAATCTGAAAATATTATTCCATAAATTTTTATGTAAGTCAATTAATATATAAACCATAAAAGACCTAGATTAATCGAATATAAAGAACAGAATTTCAAGTGGCAGCATATTTCAACATATGTATCAAAATGATACATATAACTCCCAGATGTATCATTTGATACATCTGTTATCAGAATGTGTAAAAAAAAACCTGCAATATAACTTAGTTAAAGTATACTAATTATTGTTTTAACGTACGTCATACATGATGACTTTGACTCGTTCAATTGAAGAATTTGTTGAAACCGACCTCCCAATAATTTTTTAGAAAAAAACTTAGATCGATCTCTATTTTTTTGGTTCCACACACCAAATAAGATTCTGACCTGTTCAAGAAATTCTAAAATTGGCAGTTCACGAGTCTCAACAAGACGAGAGTTGATACATTCTGTAATATTGGAAGTCATCATCCTCCCCCTATTTATTGGAGCATGAACTCGTGATCACTTTTCAAATCCAACATTTTCCAAATATACCTTAACTCTATCGTCAATCTTTCCCACTTTACACATAAGATCATCAAATCATCCAACTTGTACGCTTTAGCGATGGCAAAAAACTCTCCCATCAGCTTGTCTTTGCTCTTTCTATAGTTTGTGTAGACATTATTCCAAAAGATGCCAAATGCAAGCAAAATGTGGTATACATGGATAGACCACACTAACCGCCTTGATTATGCTTTCATGTCTATCAGAGACAACACACATATTATCCCGCTCACCGAAAGAACACTTGAATTGCTAGAAAAAACAAGTCCAGGATGAATCATTCTCAGAATCTACAACCCCATACGCGAGTGGCAATATATGTCCTGATACATAATATCAAAGAATGATTATGTCTAAGTTATATAACAATTACCATCATTTGTAAGAAAAAATAAATCATTACGTGCAATACCTGCTCCATCAAGTATGCTAGCTGAAACGAATGTTCCCTGATATGGTCCTCTCATGTGACTACCGTCTACTACCACAACAGGCCTACAATAACCAAATCTTCTAATAAAAGGTTGTAGTGCTATGAATAGATACATGAACTGATTATCTGGAGACTTATGCATCCTTATATGTGAATTGGGATAAATCAAATTCAACATGTATATGTAGGCAGGCAATTTCTTATATCCGTCAGTTGGTCGCCCTCTCAATATCTTTAAAGCACGTTCTTTATCCCTCCACGCCTTTATGTAATCTATGTCCAAACCAAGTTCCATTTTTATATCTTCAATTATGTCGCTTGGGGTTATTATTCTTTTCTATTTCACCAACTTTGGAGCTGTTAATCCAGCTACAAAGGCAATGGTTGCATGCTGCTGCTCAAACACTCTGTCCATTATTGAGCAAGTGTGTTCATCGTTGAAGGTACATACAATAAATGTATATGTACCATACTTACAGGACGCCTTGAATACCCAACTACATTCTAGCGATTTGCACAGCAACACATAACTGAAAGATACATCCAAAAAAAATATATCGCTACTATGAATCACCATATAACATATGAAACAATACTTCAAAAAACAAATGAGCCAATCAACACTTATATGAATCAGCATTCATATGTATCACTTATTAAAGGACTCAACAGTTATATGAATCAACACTTATATTTTATGAATCACCAGTCATATGTATCAATTATTATATGACAACACTTATATGAATCAGTAAATATATGAATCACCATCTTTATGAATCAACACTTATATTTTATGAATCAACACTTATATGAATCAACAGTCATAGGTATCACTTATTATATGGCTTAACAATTATATGAATCAGCAACTATATGAATCACTATACATATGTATCTACACTTATATGAATCACCAGACATATGTATCACTTATTTTATGAATCAAGACTTACATGAATCAGCAACTATATGAAACACCCTATATATGTTCCAAACTTATATGAATCACCAATCATATGTATCACTTATTTTATGTCTCAAGACTTACATGAATCAGCAACTATATGAAACACCCTATATATGTATCAACACTTATATGAATCACCAATCATATGTATCACTTATTTTATGTCTCAAGACTTACATGAATCAGCAACTAAACAAATCACTTCTTATTTGTAAACCAGATATACAAATCACCCATTACAGTAATCAACAACAACACAAATCAGTTATATGATCAGTAGGTATATGAATCACCAATCAAATGAATAATCTGTATTTCTAATTGTTTTATATGAATCATCAATATGAATCTCCATTTATATGAATATCCATTTACATGATTAATAATCAATTACAATTATCACCAATATGAATCACCATATATATAAACTTATCGATGATAAATACAAATATGAATCACCTGTTATTTGCAACACCAGTGACATAGAGTAACTTACAAATGTATCACTTCATCTTTCAGATATATCAAATTGCGAAATAAATTAATTATTGTTCTTAAAACTCAAAAATGAACCTCTGCTTGTCAGATCTCTCATCTCTGAAATTGAACCTGTGCTTGATTGCATAGTTACGCATTACCGAGACAAGTGTAGCTTTGTTTGTATACTTTTGGTTCACTTTTACAACACTATTATAGCAATCACTTATCAGTTCTGCACCACCCACATTACCAATTTCCAGTGATTCAACGCTATCAACTTCAGCAACTTCAAGTGCAGACGGCTTAACAAAATCATAACACTCAATCATCAAATCATCCTCATCAACAACATCACTGTCAATTATAAAATCACTCGTTGTAATACACAGTGGATACTTCCCGAATATAGATTCAGCTTTCAAAATCTCAATAAAAAGTTTCACAGCCATATCATTATGAATCTCCAATGCTGATGAATTGCCTTGAACAACATATTTGGCATAAATTTTTTCAATTGAGTTGATATGGTGTCCATTAAATTGCGGTACGACATTTTTCATGAATTACAATACTGTCTACCCGATAGTTATCATACCTTATTTCAGAAACTCATTCCCCAGAATGACGCAACAACACAGTGACGACATCCATTGAAGTAATTGAGAAAAAAATTGAATATCAATTTGTTTGTTTCAAAAAGTGTAAAACTTTGACCTGCTAATGTGGTTTGTTCAATGTTAAACTCTACACAAACAGAATAACGTTTTTAATGCTTGAAACTGTTTAGGCGAAATTTACGTTACTAGATTCAGAAAAATCTGTTCCTTCCAAAAATAATTACCTGATTAGTTACACATGTATCACTATACATATGTATCACTGCTTACCATATGTATCACCTATTTAAAATTCCGGGATAACATGTAATTAGCAAAATAAATAAAATTTTATGTAATATTGTTGAAACTATCAGGGATTTATGTAAGTTACTTTATTTATATTCTACCAATCCTATTTCGAATTGGTTTGAATTAATTGGTAAATTACTCTCTCAACCCTTCTTAGATCCTTGGACGAAAAATAAAATAGATCATACTCGTCTAGTATATATTAGCGATTTTCTAGTGATATTATAACATTATAATTACGGAACATGTACCCCTGAATACTTGATTGAGAGCTCATATACCCTCCTTTAGAAATTGATGTATTCAGGGAAAGGATTAAATACATCCATGAACTTTGCGAGAACGAAAATGAAAAAATGATTTGAAATATTTTCACTAAAATAAAAACCATATACAAGTATATTTGACTCTTCTCGCACATGAATTTCTTTCGACTTCTATATTTCAAAACAACTAACTTGGATATATAGCTTTAACGTTTAAATTTCTTCATTCTCTATCTTCTAGCTAAATTTACCATATATACCCCAAAAAATATGTGCACATACATAGAATAAATTTCAACTTGATTGCTTAGGATTATTGAAAGTAATAGCGAATCTTGAAATTTTGAGACCATTTTAGTCTAAGCTTGTGCTCCCAATATGTATCACGTTTTTAATTGGGAAAATTACATATCTACACAATTTAAGACCTTAAATTATAATACATGCATATATTTTCGGGAAAATTTCAGAAATAGCAATTCTGTAGTCTTAATTATAACTTTATAGCAACAGTTTCATAATTACGAAAAATAGCAAATTGTATTTGTATTGAAGTAAAATGTTGCTATATAAATACATATACAAATATATATGTATTACTCATAAATACATATGCACAACTGAAAAATACATATTCTTCTATTACTATGAAGTGGGTAAAATATTGTTACTTTTGCTATAAGTTGTAATTTTGAAAAAGTGTTGCTATTTATTGTAATTATAGTCTTAAGGATGCTAGTTTCTGTAATTTTTCCTTTTTCTTATTTAGAAAATCTAATTTTTAATTACAAAATATAATAATTTAAGAAAAAATTAATTTATTTTGAGATAATACATAACATGACACCAAATTATAATTTTGACCTTAAACTTTGATAGTGCACAAATAGGACCTTTCACTATTCAAAACCTGAACAAATATGACCTCCAATTTTGCAACCTCCATGCGGGAGTTTCACTAGCGCCTATGTGGAAAGGTAATCCAATAATACTGTGCCACGTTGTTAAAAGGGTTGACTTGGAGGGAGGTCATATTTGTGCAGTTTTGAATAGTTAAAGGTCATATTTGTGCACTGTCAAAGTTTAAGGTCAAAGTTATAATTTGGTGTCAAGTTTAGGGTCATATTTATGTATTATGCCCTTAGATTTTAAGCTGGACATGCCCAGTTTTGCGTGTTGAACACGCGTTTTGCATGTAGGATGAGAAGTCATATTTGTGTAGCTTTGAATAGTTAAAAGTCATATTTGTACACTGTCAAAGTTTAAGATCAAAGTTATAATTTGGTGTCAAGTTTAGGGTGATACTTATGTATTATCTCATTTATTTTGTTGAAAGTAGAATACATTTTCGGTGATTTTGGCTTTTTTTTTTTTTTTGATCAAATTTTTATTTATTAATTAAAACCAACTGTACAAAAGGAGAGGAACCTCCTGAACCTACTCAGAATGGGACATCACCACTCTATGAGAAAGTAGGATTTCAAATCAGCTCCAGAATTACTGCAAGGAACATCAAAAGAGTAGAATCTATCCAAGTCTATGTCTATGGAGAAGGAATTTTTCCTGTTGTTCATTCTAATTGATGGTACACCCATCCTGCTCATATTCACTTCTCCTCTAGCTTCCTTTGGTAGCAGTTGGTGATGTGAGATCCAACTGGTGTTGGTGCGCTGAAGTCCCCAATTGGCAAGACAGTCGGCGACCTTATTCCCTTCCCTAAAGCAATGTTGAACACTCCAATTGTCCAACTGTTGAAACATCTCTTTTATGCCGTTAATCTTGTTCGATAGGCTCCATGGTGTATCAATATTGTTAAGTATCCAGTCTACCAGAAGTTTGGAATCAATTTCAACTTCCAGATTCTTGATGCCATTGTTGATACACCATCGAAGATCAGTTTCTAGAGCACGTGCTTCTGCCATATTGTTGGTACTGATGCCATAAGCTTCACCATATGCGACTTTCATGTGCCCATTCTCATCTCTAAGTATGCCTCCTCCTCCGCTTAGCCCTGGATTTCCTTTTGTGCATCCATCTGTATTAAGTTTGTAAAAACCATGCTTTGGTTTTGACCATGTGACAGGAATTGAGATAATCTTTTCTTTCGCCTTTTCAGAAATATTATAGAACTGCTCCCAATGCATGAAAGGGCTAATAATCGTGAAATGTTTATGAGCTATCAGTACAACCTGCATATTGATTTGAGCAATTATGCTCCTCGTATTCATTTTGACTTCTTCAAATCGGTGTTTGCATCTGGCCTTCCAAATCTGCCATATTATAATACTTGGAGTAATCAGAAGAATGAGTTCTTGAATTGGATTTTTTATTTTGGTAAGCCACCAGCTCATCAGCAATAGCCTTAAACAATTGTGATTTTGAGAAACTCCAAAAAAGCTGTTGTAATGCTTCCAAATCTGTTGTGCTATTTGTCCAGAGTAAAAGAGGTGTTTAACACTTTCCTGATCAAATCTCCTGCAACAAGAACATCTAGAAGGAAGGTGAACTTTGAATCTAGTAAGGTTTAGATCCACAGCCACCCTGTTATGAAGAACTTTCCAAAGAAAAAAACTAATTTTAACTTTCCAAAGAAAAAAACTAATTTTAAGAGGCTTCTTATTATGCCAAATCATTTTATTAATAATAGAGTTACTACCTCTTTTTCTTAATAGCTCCCAAGCCGATTTACTACTAAATTTTCCATCTGTGTTAGGTTTCCAGAAGGGGATATCATCAAGATTAGAAAATTTAATATTAAGACCTTGGATTAGTACTACTAAATTGAGGAGAAGGGATTGATTTAATTTGTTGATGTTCCATTCTCCATTTTGAGTAAAGTCAAATACTTTAATCTTTATGGAGGTTGAAGCATCAACAAATTGAGAGAGTCTACCAATACCTGTCCAGTTGTCCCACCAGAAGCTGGAATTGCCTTTATTCACCCTCCATTGAATCAGATGATCTATTTTTTCTTTGATTTTCATCATTCTTCTCCAGTTGTGAGAGTATTTGTAGCTCACTTTCCTAGCTACTGGATGGATCCTTTTGGACTACTTAGCTTTCATAAACCTGGTCCGTAAAGTATCTTTTGTCCTGAATTTCCACCATATCTTAGCACCTGAGCTTTCAGAGACATCCATTGTAGATCTGATGCCTATTCCACCTTCATTTTTTGGATAGTATAATTTATCCCAAGCAGCCCAGTGATATTTATTCTTACCCTCCTTGCTTCCCCATAAAAAGTTGGCAAAAACCTTCTCCATTTGATAGATAATGGTCTTTGGGGATGACAGATAGAAAGCAAGTATTCAGGCATAGTATTCAATACGTGTTTAATCAGGGTGATCTTACCTCCCACAGATAGCTTGTTGCATTGCCATGTGCTTGTCTTTTTGAGAATCTTTGTGACCATATTTGCAAAGTATTCTATTTTTTTCATTCCAACAAAAAGTGGACAGCCGAGGTATGTACTAGGAAATCTTCTTTCTTGACTTGAAGGATCTTGGACACAATATTGATCCTTTTTGCCGATATCTCTTTATCCATTATGAAACAACTTTTCTCCTTGTTTATTCGTTGGCCAGAACTTTGTTTGTACTTCCTTAGACATTCAGTGATCAGCTCCAGAGTCTTGGTTTTACCTGAACAGAAGATAATTAAATCAACAGCGTCAGACAAATGATTAATCCTTGGTCCAATGGCATCCATAGTGAATCCATTGAACGAAGGATTATCATATAGATTGTTAAGCATTATGGAGAGCGTTTCAGCAGCTATGATAAATAAAGAAGGTGAAACCGGGTCTCCCTGTTTAACTCCTCTTTGAGATTGAAAAAATCCATGTCTGTTTCCATTGATGACTACAGTGTACCAGTTATTTGAAAGGAGGTTCCACACATTATAAATCCATCTATCATCAAAACCCATCTTTTTCAGTACTGTACAGATGAATTGCCAAGAAATTCTGTCATATGCCTTGATCATGTCAATCTTGAATACTACATTACCTCCCTTGTTTTTGCTTCTGATCTCGTGAATGATCTCTTGGGCTAGAAGAACATTTTCTCCTATAGCTCTGCCTCTAATGAATCCACTTTGATTGAGCGAGATGATCTTAGGAAGGATATGTGTGAGTCTTTGATTCATAACTTTAGAAACTATCTTCTGGGTAACGTTACTTAAGCTTATTGGCCTAAATTCAGAGAAAGTTTGAGGGGACTCTACTTTAGGAATCAGTACCAAGCAAGTATTTGTAAAGTATTTGGGCATTTTTTCTCCATTTAGTACAGTGTTGACTAGTTGAATAATATCATGACCAACAATGTCCCAAGCCTTTTGAAAGAAAAGTCCACTAAAACCATCTGGACCTGGTGAACTATTCGGATTAATCCCAAAAACCGCATCCTTAATCTCCTGAGTTGTAGCCTCCAAAAGTAGAGCTTGGTTATCTTCATCAGTGATGCACTGAGGTATAATATCTAAAATACTATTATCCACTTTGTTGTTACCTTGCGAGAAAAGATGTTGATAGAATTCTACGACTGCTTTACCAACCTCCCCGTCACCTTCTATCCAGGTTTCATCATTCTTAATTCTATGTATTTGGAGGAAAATATTTTGTGTTTTCATCACCCTCCAAATTCCATTTGAGATTTACCTTTTGTCTCCAGAAAGTGTCAACATGTTTATGTTGAGTGATCAATTCAGCTTTGATTCTATTCATGTTCATTCTATCTGTTTCATTGAGAGAATTCATATATTTCTGTTCACTTTGTGAGGTTTCTTCTTCAAACTGTTGAGATTTCTCAAAGATGTTCCCTAGTTTGTTTTTTGACCAAATGCTCAAAGCTTTACTAGTATTCTTCATTTTCTGATGGACTTGCCAGAATATTTTTGTACATATCTATTTTCTGATGAAGTCTCTCGGTCGAGGCATGAGACTTCATGCCCCTAATATTCCAATTGAGTACTCTAATCATGAAAAGTGAACTTGGATGGTTTTTGTTGATCCACTTTTTGGTTTCTGATATTTGGATTGATTTGGCTACTATGGTCCGTCTTGGTCTTCTGAGGTTTCCTTTGAGCAGTCTTCTTTTCTGTATCAGCCTCTTGACCTTTTATTCCCGGTTCTTTTCTTCTAATATTGATAAAAACCTTTTCTTTTTCCTGTATTTCCCCTTCTTCCTCTTCCTCTTCCTCCTCTGATGAGTCATCTGATGTATTCTCCTCCTCTTCTGATGATGATGATGATGATGATGATGATGAAGTCCTATCAGCCCACTCATCTTGAGAATCTGATTTAGTCCCTTCTAGATCCTTTCCTTCCTCCACACTGTTTTTTGGTTTTGACTTACTTGTACTGGTCAGTAGTTCTTCTTCATCCTCCATTAGTTCATCAAAACTATTCTGGGTGATATCGGCTATGGCTTCTTCACTAATTTTGATGTGTTGGTGACTCCTTTGTGAAGATCCAAATTTGTTGTCGGGCTTTTTTCTACTTTTCCAACTGCCCACTTCCTCCCATTCTCCATCGAATATGTCAATTTGGAGCTCTTTTTTGTCTTTAATAGCAATCATCTTGTTAGTATTTAGTTCCATGGACTCTTTTTGAATACCATTCTCACTGTTAAAATCCATATTGTTGCCTCTTGTTCGCTCTTTTCCTTCTTCTATCTGAGCTTTGTCGGAGGTGCTAATATTGATGCTTTTGGAGGTGTCATGGATCACATTTTGTTTACAAGGCTGTTGTCCTTGCTCTTTTTCCAAATTTACCACCCTTGTAGTATCTTCTTGATTTACAAATCCAGCTGCAGATGTGGGATGAGGCTTGTCAACACCAAATATGCTACCTGCAGGTTTGTAGAATAGTTTTGGTGGTTCACTACTTCCCCTGAATGTCCTTCTATTAAAATCAATTTTCTTTTGCATTTCTCTTCCCCTGTTTTGATTTCCAGCAGGCTCATCCCGATTTTTTATAGTACTCCCTGGCAGCTCAGAAGATACTTGAATAATTCCTTGTTGATTTTCCTGTTGCACCTCTTTCTTTTCCATTTCTCTGTTCTTCTCCAAAACTCGACAGTTGGCCAAAGAGTGCCCTAGCTTTCTACAGTGTTTGCAATATTTGGGAACATTTTTGTATTCAATCTTTTGTGAGTAACCTCTCAAAGGATAATTTACATCTTCTGTGCCCACCCTTGTTTTAGTTAAATGAACTGATTTTTTAGTATTTGTCTTCCTCCTCTATTAATTCATCCTATTTAATCTAAAAAATAAGGTAAAAAAAAGAAGATATAATGGTTGTCTTCTATTCTTCCCCAAAACGTTTCTTTTCCCATAATTTTCTCCTAATAAATTGTTGCCTTTCCTTTTTTTTTCACCTACAATCTATACCTAGTAAATACTTATACTATTAACTATTAACAAAAAAATTAACTACCACATAAATATCATAATATATACCATTTTTTATAGGCACAGTACATAAACATGTCCTTTAACTTGAATTCAAATCACATATATGACCCCCAACTTTAGATACGCACAAGTAGACACCTAAACTTGTACAAAGTTGAGCAAGTAGACACACACGTCCTATGTGGAGTCCCACATGTTCTTGTCCTCCATGGCATCCTACGTGTATTATGACACATAGAACGTATGTCTATTTATTCAACTTTATACAAGTTTAAGTGTCTACATGTATACACCCAAAGTTGAACATCATAGATGTAATTCGAGGTCAAGTTAAAAGGCATGTTTATGTATTATGCCTTTTTTATATATCAAATAATACATACTATTACTAAGGTACCATAATCTATACCAAATATGAACCATAATGCAACCACAGATTATACACATTAAATACGTATTTTATTCATAAATGATTGACAAAGTATTTTTTGAATTAGATTTATTTGTTATTAGGCCCAGATTTGGTTTATCAAGCTGTCGAGAAGGTTAAGGTTATTCGAGAGAGGTTGAAAACTGCTTAGAGTCGCCAAAAATCCTACTCAGATAGGAGGCGTAGGGACTTAGAGTTTGAGGTAAATGATTGGGTATTCTTGAAGGTGTCACCAATGAAGGGTGTCATACGTTTTGGAAAGAAAGGGAAACTTAGTCTCCGTTATATTGGTCCTTACCAGATTTTGAGGAAAGTTGGAAAGGTTGCCTCTGAGTTAGATTTGCCCATGGAACTGTCCTCGATTCATCCGGTATTTCATGTATCCTTACTTAGGAAGTATGTGGGTGACCCTACTCTTATAGTCCCGACGGAGAGTGTTGATATAAAAGATTCATTGAATTATGAAGAAGTTCCCATTAAGATATTGGATCGTCAAGTTCGCAAGTTGAGAACAAAGAAAATTGTTTCGGTAAAAGTGTTGTAGAGAAATCAAAAGTTTGGGGAAGCTACTTGGGAATCAGAAGAAGATATATGAAGGCAAGATATCCTCACCTATTCACTTCTCAAGAGGAAGGCAACGAAGGTAATAATGAAAATCCTTACTCATGATATTCCATAAATTCTTACTCTTAATTTTTTTTTCATGCCCCATAGTACGCCTATATTAAATCGTGCTTATGTCTATTGTTGTTTGTTCATAATTTGTATTTATAATATCTTTTGGTGAGTTCTTTTTTTGGAGTTTCGGAGTTATGGTGAGAAATATAATCATAAGAAAAGTTCAGTTCCTAATGCTAGTGTGATGGGTTTTACACAAATATATAACCTTCATTCGAGGACGAATGAACCCAAGGGGGAGATATTGTAACATCTCACGATCCTCTTCTTATCCCAATTAATTAAAAAAAATTATTATTTATTTTATTCATTGATTTCCAGCAAATAGCATATCGCCTTTTACTTTCCAGAAAAAGTCCATTACTTCTCACTTTCTCTTTAAGTTGTCTGCCTTTTAAGTTGTCTGCCTCTTTAGGTTGTCTATTTACTTTCTTGTATTTAACCATTGCTTCATCCACAAATTTCACAATGTAATATCATTGCACAATAATCCTAATCACCTCTCAAACTCAACTTCTAAGAAGCTCCATAGAATTGGCTCAAGGGATCAAGCTTAGTTCCTCCTTGCGATCTAAAGTCCTTTAAACGTTTGAGGTATGTAGAATCATCCCTTTACATCTGTAAGTTTTGTTGTTTCTTTCATAATCCTAACATGTCTAGTTTTCCGTAAATCAACATTTCTTTAGCTTCATCCATTTTGTTAGTTCTTTAAATATGTTTTCTGGGAATCTGGAAATTCACTGCAGATCATAACTACCTATTCAGTTCGTTTTGTGAAAATCATCAAAGCTTGTTTAGATAGAAACATTAACTTCTTTTGTATCACAAGTTGATATTGATTCCAGATTGTGTGTTGACATGCCAAATCTCTGTAAGTTAAACCAGTGTGTGTAACTGCTAGTACGGTTTTGGTTGTATCTGTTCTTCTCTGGTAATCGATAGCAGAACTAGCAAAACTTATCATGACAAAAATAAACATACAAAAAGATATGAAAGCTGTGAGAGCACAACTCTTTATCTAGGAAAAATATTTAAGGAACCTAAGTCTCAACAAAGTAATAAGAATAGTCACCAATTACAGAATAATTAGTGTACGAAACTACTGCATCCGTGGGTTCAATTGGACAAGCTTTCAATGATCTACCTTCTCTGTTACATCTCTTTTTATTTGCTCAATTAGTGTCTCTATAAGCATGTTTACTTTTCATGAAATTTTCCAGGTCCAAATTGTCTAAAACTGGAACATATAATTACTCCCATAATGTGTGGTCACAATTCCCTTTGATCTGTTTCCAGTGAATTCTCTTAAAAGCTTTCTAAAGCCTGCTATTCCACCCTCTTGGACATGAACGACCATAATTGCCATAGCTTCAAATAACCTATTTTGTGCGATCACAGTCAGCAAAGTTGTAAGACAAGTCTCACAAATCTACCTATTCCATAGGTTATAATTAATATCATCAATCTAGTTAGGTGAACTAGCATATGTAAGTCATATTCACAAATTATAGCATAGCGAACCATGAAATTAACTATCATGCCTCTCCAATAATGATGTTAGCTTATGATTATGAACCTATTACAGAATACTCCCTATATGAGCCCTGAAGTGGCAATACATAACCATAAGCCTAAAAGGCTAAATTATGAGCATGAGCCTAAAAAGGCTAATATCTTCTTTCAAGAACTAATAAAATAAATAAGATAACTTCATGAGCATAAGGGAGTTAGTTAGCTAACCGTGAAGGCATAGGTTGAAACGACAAATGTCCGAAACTATGTTTGCCGACATAGGATAGAGATCATTCCGCAAGTCGGATACTCTCTTTTCTTTCATGTGTGCCGAAAAGGGGCTAACCATGGATACTTGCTAGAAAATTATGTCATGTCACGCCCTATGCCCGGCAAGGCATAGGACGGCTTAGCTGATCGGGCCGAGATCAGACTCCATGCGCTCACATGGTGGTTTATGACGGTTCACTACTTTCTCCCACAAATAATCAAAGGAATTAAATCTATCTTACTTGGTCAATTATAAATTATTTTATATTCTTGTTCCTTTCCATTTGCTTTCACTTATTTTTAAATTTTATTGTCATTTCTAATCTTTTGTTGTATTACCCTTCTGAAATGGCTTTACATACCAATACATTCCACGTATTGACCGCCTTTGGCGCTACATTATTTCATGATGTAGGTTCTAGCGCTCAAGTTCGTGATCAGGCATCTCATGAGGATCTCTATCTTCTACTATTGGTGAGCCTCCTTCCCACCAGGAGGTCGGACGAGATATGATGATTATTATATATTTTCTTTCCTTTCAGTATTGGTACTTCTTAGAGGCTTCACATGCTGGTGTAGTTTTCAAATAACCTTTGTAATTTTCAGTTTTCATTTATCATAACTATTGGTATTTTGGAACATTATGCGGTATTAATTATATTGGGTGAAGTTTTATCATTTCAGAAAATCATGATTGAACTCTATGTTATTTCCACTTTATCAATTTAAAATAGAAGTTGCTCAAATGATATACCAGAACGTTCGCCCGTACTAGCTATAGTATCGGGTGCGTGTCATGTCTCGGGCCTCGGCTCGGGGCGTGACAACATTCTCCCTTTATTCCAAACTACGTGTCACTTTAACAAAAGATAAATAGTCCAAAAATAAGAAGTCAGTTTTTTCCCACTTAATTAATAAGTGAGAAAAAATCGATTTCTTATTTTTGGACTATTTTTCTTTTGTTAAAGTGACAAAAGAAAAATAGTCCAAAAAAAAATATTAAACCCTAGTCCTACAAAAGTCTCCCCGAAATAATGACTAATATCAATACTTTTCCCAATGATAAACCCGTTTGCAAATCATGAGTTCTCTAATCAAAGATCCTCAATTCACCAAGCACCACTATTACCTGAACCAAATTTTAAAGGCCTTCAAAATGGACCGATACTGCTCAATTGAAGACTCAATTATTGAGTCTTCGTCAGTAATCACTCACCAATTACGCATAAATTTTGTGAATTTGTGCGTGATGTTTTTCTTCTAGCTACAGAGTTTTCTGACAAAATTGTTTTCTGGAACCCTGAGAACCTCAGAGAATCAACAACAATCCGCTTTCCCTTTCTGATCCCAAATAAGATTCAAGATTTGCTCTGGGAGAGTGAACAAGAGACGCCATTCTTGGTGCTCTCTTCTCTTCTTCCTTTTGCAACACACACAATTCTCACTGACCTTCACTCACAAGACACACCATATTCACACAACACTACAAAGCACACAGACGTAAAAAGGGGAAGAAGAAAGTCGCGAATGAGCTCAAGAGGGCCAAAACAGTGAGAAAAAGGATAAAAAAAATGGACTGAATATCGTCGATCTCCGATTAGAACAGTGAATCTGTGAGAACTCCGGTCACTATTGAGATTTACCGGTGATACTATCGCCAGAATCAGTTTTCGTATATTGATTTGGCTGATCAGTCAAAAAATTCCCAAAATCCCTTCGTTCCTCTTGATTTCTGGGTTTATCCGATCGAAATCTCCGAGATTCGCCGGAATCAGATCTGCGCCTATGATTCTCGCTGCCTTCTGAGCTCGCCGGAGCTTCGGCCGTATGTTTTTTTTTTGTTTCTCTTACAAATTCTGGTTTGGGGTCTTCGTAGATTTCCTGTTTGGCTGCTTGTTTTTTTTTTTGGTTCGGGTTGGAACGAAAACAGTACGAAAAGGTGAAATCGAAGTCGGGAGTTCATCTTCGGAGGTTCTATTCGAGGTTTTCAGGCGTAGACTCTCCTTATTCAAATAAAATTGAGTTTGAAAGCTTCAAATTTAAGGTCCAATTCTTTCTTCTCTTTCATTTAATTCTTATGTGATTGTGATTGCGTGTGATTCGATACCGTGGTTTGTTTATTGATGTGAACTATTGGTGACATTTGGGTGTGTGATGTGCTAAGCATGATTGGTGAATTTTCATTATTCTCGATTGGTGAATTGTGTATTGAAATGGGTTAATCACGTGGTTGAGAATGAATTAGGGTGTGGTTTAAAAATGGAGGAAAATGAATATTGATTAATTTTGATGTATTGATAATGTTGAACATGATAGAATTGTGATACGTTGAACTTGGTAGGCAAACGTAGGCTGGGTAGGCAAAGTTAGGAATAACAATTTGTTGGAGTGTTTGAATATGTACGTGAATGGTACTTTCTACTTTATTGCACGAAAAGTTTAAATTGTACTCATTTGGCCGGGGAATACCCCGAAGGATTTGTATTGATTTATCTGAGGAATGCCCCAAAGTAGCATGTAGGCAAAGGAGGCTCGTGATCAAGGCCCGGAATGTCGGGTTGAGTTTAGTTTAGGATTAGTTTAGAATAGAATAGGTTTTATATTTCAGCACCTCTTTTATTTTGGATTGTATAATTTGGACTGAACATTATTTTGGTTTGTTTTGAATTTTGTGTGATTTGTTTGTTTGATTGTTTTGTGTGTTTATGTGGTTTGTACATTTATAATGTCAAATTAGCTGATACGCTCCACCAAGTGACCATGGTCAAACCACGGGATCGAGGGGTGCCTAACACCTTCCCCTCGGTCAACAGAATTCCTTAGCCAAAATCTCTGTTCGTGAATCAGTTTTTAGAGTCAAACCGTTTTGAAAAGAATTTTCCAAAGGTGACTTGGCACACCGGATTATGCCAAGTGACGACTCTGAATAAGAAAAAAATGTAAATAATTTTTTTTTCGAAACAAATTTTTTATTTTTGTCACCTTAATAATAAAACACTTTCGAACTTAAAATACATATCTTTTTTTGGTTAAAAAGGGGTGTGATAGCTCTGGAGACTCTGCTGGGGAACTGTTCAGAATTTGAGCTTATTTTGGAGTCGTATCAGCTTTGTTTGCCACTATAGGTGTATAAATATTTTTTTGGTGTTGTTTTGTGTTATTGTTTTATCATTATGGAATGTTTTCGTGCTCTTTGTGTACAGTATTTATCCTATGTGTTACCGCTTTTATATCTGGCATCATGTGTCTACCCCCGGCCTTCTTTTTGCAACAAGTCCATAGTACACGTGTTGTACACGACCTCTAGTTAAGTCACCCTTATTTTAGGGGGGAGTGGTCGGTGTTATGGAGTAGGTGGAAAGCTGTCGCAGCCACTATCGATCATACGCTCCCCCGAACAGCCTTGTTAGTAAACCCCAACGTAGGTCAGCCTTTAGGTCATGCTTATGTGCATCATATTGAGACCTAGCGGGACCCACTTGGTCCTTTGTAGGAGACTCACCTCTAAAGCATCCCTACGTGCTAAATGTTACATCTTTGAGGATAACGTGGTCATTTGACGGACTGATTTGGGAAAAACATGTGTTAGAAGTAAAGTGTGTGGGTAATGAAAAAAAAACAAGAAAAAAAAAGAGTTTGGTAGTTTTTAGAGTTTTTTATGGCTTTTATTTTTCACAATTCCAAAATTCAAAAGGACTTTTTTACCTTTCGCACTCATTTTCTCAAAAACATCAAAAAGATTTTCCTTTGTCTCGTTTAGCATGCATTCACAATTCGAAAACTTCAAAAAGATTTTTTCATTCATAGGATGTGTTTATAAAAGAAACATGCAAACAAAAAAAAGATGTTAAAAATTTTTTACATTTCGTATAACGAAAATACCAAAAAAAAATTTCTTTCATAGTTGTTGATGTCATTTTTCTGTGAAGTATCAAAATGAAAACTCAAAAGATTTTATTAACATAGTTCATCGTCTGTCTTTGGTCGTATCTCTTAAGTAAGGGTCTAGCCTGTTATTTAATCATTAATTGTCCAATCTGGACAAACTACGCACCCCTGATTCTCCTCTTTCGAGAGTGAGATACGTAGGCAGTCTATTGTTGGTTTGGGGATCTTATTTGAAAAATTCAAAAATATTTCTTCACTCTCCATTTAGAGTAGGCGTTTCATATACGTCTTTAAAAGAAAACTACGAAAAGATTTTTCTTTAATAAGTTCAAGTTTCATTTTCACATGAAATTTAAAAATCGAAAACCCAAAAAGATTTTTCTTTGGTAATCACAGGTTTCATTTTGTATAGAGATTTAAACCTAAAAAAATGCAAAAAGATTTTTGTCAATTTTTTTGACACTTTGTTTCAAGAAAGAAAAAAGAGTTCAATTGGCCATTTTGGCAAAACTTCACGAACTACGCACACCTGATTCTCCCCTTTCGGGGGTGAGATACGTAGGCGCCCTTCTAGGGTTCGGTAATTTTTTTTAAGAAAAAAAAAAGAAGAAGAGGTTTTGAAAAATCGTTGAACTCTAACGCATTTTCTATCTCTTGTCCAATTAGTTTAAGTTGGTTGGTTTGTGGCATTTTGGCTGGTCATATTGCTCTAAGTCACAGAGAAAGTTATGGCCAACAAGGATACCGAGTTTGTTGTCACTAATAAGATAGGGAGTTTGGGGAATGAGAATGTAGGAGCTAATGAAGAGATTCGAAAATTGAGGCAGCAAATGATAGAAATGCATCGATCTTGGGCAAATGGGTTGCCGCCTCCTCCATTTCCCGTAGATAATCCAAAATATCTTTCTAGTTTGTCTCCAGTGTCACATACACAATTTTCTATTTTGGTCGACACGCCACAACAAGCATCAAGACCTACTCCGGGGCAACAGTATCCAAACACTTCCAATATTCATTTCCTCGCTCCTCAATACAAAATTAACACATGCTCGGATTTGCTTGCTATTCATGCTTTTGCAGCCACGTTCCCGTCTGAATCTCCTTCTTTTAATGTCAATCCAATGGTTGTGATTCCTCACTCTACAAGCGATCCTGTATTGAATGTTTTTAGTGATCAGCATTACGCTCCTGAGCCCACATTTAAGTCGATTGGTCCTTACGATTACCCTCAACCGCCTGAATTTCCTCCTAACACTGAGAAGCCTATTATGACAGAAGAACAAAAGGAAATATCCATAAAATTGAGAAGTTTGGAACTAATTATGAAAAACTTGCAAGGACTTGGGGGGTACAAAAGTGTCTCATATAAAGATCTGTGCATGGTGTACATCTTTCTCTTGGTTTTAAAATGCCAAAGTTTGAGAAGTATGATAGACATGGCGATCCTATAGCACATTTGAGACGCTATTGCAACCAGCTAAGGGGCACTGGGGGAAAGGAAGAATTACTCATGGCATATTTTGGTGAGAGTCTTTCAAGTCTAGCTTCAGAATGATTTTTTGACCAAGACATCGACAAGTGGAATAGCTGGGATGACCTGGATAATGAATTCGTGCAACAATTTCAATACAATATGGAGTTGATTCCTAATGAGAAATCCTTAACTAATATGAAGAATAAGAGTACTGAAACTTTCAGAGAGTATGCGATTAGATGGCGTGAACAAGCTGCTAGGGTGAAATCGCCAATGAAAGAAAGTAAGATAGTGGAGGCGTTTATTCAAGCGCAGGATCAAACATATCACCAACACTTGTTACCTACATTAGGAAAGCCATTTATTGAGGTCCTCAAAATGGGGGAGATGATAGAGGATAGAATTAAGATCGGTCATATTGTGAGTTTTCCAACATTGAAAGTGACTACTCAAGCAATTCAAAAAGGTTCAGGAAGTGTGGGAGGAAAGACGAATGATAAAGACGCATCTGCCATTACAGTTGGACCACAGGCATGGGCAAAAGGACCACGCCATCATTACCCACGGGCTCAAACCCAAGTTTATGCCCAAGATCCACAGAATCTTTACCAAAATCCATTATATCCCATTCCCCCACCTCTATATCAAGTGTATAATGCACAACCTTATGTTCAACCTCCATCTTACCCACACTGGCATGCGCCAACTCTTCCAAGTCATCCTCCAACTCCACATACATGCCGAAGCCCTTCTAGACCTGGTTTTCAATTTAAGCCAAACAATGAAATGAGGCAGAAGTCGAGGGATAGCTTTACACCAATTGGAGAGTCGTATGCAAGTTTATTCTAGAGATTGGTACAACAAGGCATGATCACTCCTCTCCTTGGGTATACTCCTGGCCCATATTTAAGAAGTTTTGATCCTAATGTATGATGTGCATATCATTCTGATATTTAGGGTCATAGTATTGAAGATTGTCATACTTTAAAAAGAGAAATTGAAAAGATGATTCAAGATAAATCAATCATGGTGCAGAACATTGACGGTGAGGAAATCTCTAGTCATGCTGATATGCAAACCAGTGGCTAAGATGTCAGGCTGAGCAATTGAGAAGTCACCCCTCTCCCTACTAGGAAGAGGTCTGGTAGCTTATTTTGTTTTATTTTCTGTTGTCCAAATTATTTCAGGGTTGTAGTTCAGGATCTATCTTATTTTGTCCTGTTGTCGTTTATGTTCAAACTCTTCTATCTTTTGTTTCAACTAAATGAAGTGTCCCATTTTCCTTTGTGTTTTAAATATATGTTCTTTGTTTGTTTTTTTAACATAGCACATTTTATGTTGATTCTAGTGATATGACATGCTAGCAGAATTTTTAGTTAGATCTTAAAATCTAGTTTAAGCATGAACATTGAATCAGAGGGTTAAAGTTAGAAAAAGAGAGCAGCTGAGAAAATAGATAGAGTCCTGGGGCATTTGGTGATCAAGTTGAAGCCTTCTTTGAAAATTAAGGCCATTATTTTGAGGATCGTGAGAATAACTTGGTCATCAATTGAAAGACATATCTCAATTAAGTCAAGCAGTGAATGTGCGATCCTATGTCAAAAGGAACAGTAAGAAAATCAGCTCCACGAGGTCATGAGTCCTTTAGCATAAGGAATGTACAACGAAAGTGGAGTTGTATGTTTGACAAGGGTAGAAGAAGAATTGGCACACATGCTCTGTTAAAATTAGTGTTGTTAAAGTTTCAAATGATCTTCATCTTTCACTTTCATACTGCATGATAAGTACTTGCATTTTCAAGGATTGATATGACGAAGGCATTTCATTCTGCTATCCAAATGTTGTGTGATCCTTTATTTATCCCATTTGAGTTTTAGTCCTATTTTCTTTCATACCCCTCTTTTGGGATCAAGATAAAGTCAGCAAAACTCAAAAGAAAAGTGTCGAGTGAAAAAATAAAGTCAGAAAAGTTTTAAAAAGAGACAAAAATATTTCCAAAACAAGAGTGTCAAGAAAAAAGAATCGTAAAGTGAAAAGAGAGAATAAAAGAAAAAAAGAGTGTCAAGAAAAGTAGAGTTAGAAAATATCGAAGAGAAAAAGAGTCAACAAAAAAAAAAGAAAAATCAAAGCAAAGCAAAGGAACAAGTTTCCAGAACTACACATGACCTGATTCTCCTCTCTCAGGGGTGAGATACGTAGGCTGCCCTACTAAGGGCTCGGTCCAACCAAATAAATAATTTAGAATCACCCAGTTAAAAGAAACTAGGGCATGAATTAATCCTTATCTGTTTGAGTCGATTCCAAAAGTTGTAAATCCTAACCCACTTCAAGTGTCGCTTGGGCCTCATGTCATCCTTTCTTTCTAACCCTATCCAAAAGCCAAGTTACAACCAAAGAAAGACCTTCGGATCAATCTTTGATAATGTTAAGGCAAAGCATGCAAGGGATATGATGATGTATTTGGGGACTACTTGTCTTCCTCAGCACAAGGAATCAAGAGAGAAATAAAAATGAGAGAGTCTTATTGGTGAAAACCCTCACGGGCATCATAAGACGATGATAAGATAAGAGAAATAAAAATGAGAGAGTCTTCTCGGTGAAAATCCTTACGGGCACCATCAGGAGACGGTGAGTTGAGAAAAAATTAGAGAGGCTTGTTGGCAAAAATCCTTCAATGTGCCACTAGCTGAATGAGTTCTTCGAATGCAATGGGTTTAAGCAAGTAACTTAGTTTCAGAGCCATTAACTCAACAACAATTGGTAGAAAGTTTGGATGGAAAGATCAGGCGGCTTGATCCAAAATACATGGCATAATCATTAGAGTTGACTGTCACTTCTAGATAAATTTTTCATTTCTTTATTTCAAATGGGGACATTCATTGTCTTTTCTCGCTTCTCTTTATTTTTATTTTATTTTTCTTTAGTTAGTTGTCCAAGTAAAATCATTGTCATTTTTTCTCTTGTCTTTGAGTCAAGTTCGTGTCAAAATAAGTGAGAAAAGATCTCAAAATTGGCTACCAGCTTCTTCAATTGCATAAATCAAGATAAAAGGGTCATCACATGCAAAAGATATGATTATGAGCCGAAATAACGCATACAAATTTTTGTCAATAGACAAGTCTGAAAACTTATGGAAATACCAAGGTTCAGGGGTTTATTTGAGGAACATGACAAAGCAGAGATACCGTGTTTGTTTCAGAGTCACTCTTAATAATCTGAGTGTGGATTAGTGATGCAATAAGTCAATGACATACGCTAATGGTTGGAAGCAATATTACTGTGATAAGGGCAAGAGCGATTTCCATGAAAGCCAAAGCCGCAAACCAGCCACCATGTTTTTAAACTAATAAGTTTTCTTTGTATGAAACAGGAACACATGTTACCTTCGAATCAAGGATTTCAAAGCCTAAACATCGAAAGTTGCAATACCGCACTTCCACAAATGAAGGAGACAATATTTATGCACATATTTGGTATTCAAATCCTTGGTAAAACTCATAATTCAAGATTTCTAGGAGACACGCTTCCTTGTAAGGAGGCGCACTTCCTTGGTTAGGTAATTCAAACAACATTTGTAAGGAGATGCACTTCCTTGTTAGAGCAATTCAAGAGACATTTATTAGGAGACGCACTTCCTTATTTTTGTAATTCAAGCGACATTTGTAAGTAGAAGCACTTCCTTGTTTAGGCAATTCGAGCAACATTTGTAAGGAGAAGCACTTTCTTGTTTGGTTAATTCATGAAAACATTTCTAAGGAGATGCACTTCCTTGTTTGGTTAATTCGAGAAGAATTTATGAGGAGACGCACTTCCTTGTTTGAGTAATTCAAGCGGCATTGGTAAGGAGATGCACTTCCTTGTTTTGATAATTCAAGCAACATTTGTAAGGAGACGCACTTCCTGGTTTGGGCAATTTAAGAAACATTTTTAAGGAGACGCACTTCCTTGTTTAAGTAATTCAAGAGACATTTTTGAGGAGATGCACTTCCTTATTTGAGTAATTCAAGTGGAATTGGTAAGGAGACGCACTTCCTTATTTTGGTAATTCAAGCAGCATTGGTAAGAAAATGCACTTCCTTATTTTGATAATTCATGCAACATTGGTAAGGATATGCACTTCCTTGATTGGGTAATTCAAATTTTGCTTTTTAGGTGATGCACTTCCTAACTTAAGTCTTGATTCCTAGAAGATGCACTTTCTAGTCGAGTTATTGCACTTAATTCTCAGGAGACGCACTTCCTTGCTAGTTTTCATTTGTCTGGTGACACACTTTTAACTTAAACTTGTATCTCTAGAAGATGCACTTTCTAGTTAGAATCCCTCACTTTAATTCTTAGGAGATGCACTTCCTAGTCTTTATTATTCAATTGAACTCTCAAGAGATGCATTCCTTGGTCAGAGCCTTGATTCATTATTGCAACATGCAAGTAGGTATAATGTGACTTTACCAAAAGTCTTCTGATGATAAACTGGGGCCAAAAAATTTTATTTCTGTTTTGGAACATTACATTTCTAGCAAATGAAATCTCTTTATAATAATCTTTGTTTGGGATAATTTTCTTTTTAGTTTTGATGTGATTTCAGGAGCCTGCCTGAAGAACAGGGCGAATAAATGGAAAACCAAGCAACAAGGTGAAGAAATTAAAAGTTAAACAGATTGAAAAATAGCAAGTCAGGAGCCCGCCTGCAAAACAGGGTGAAGAAGTTGAAAGCATGGAAACAAGTTGATGAAATAGAAAGTCAGGAACCCGCCTAGAGAACAGGGTGAAGAAATTGAAAGGCAAGCAACAAGTTAAAGAAATAGCAAGTCAGGGCCCGCCTAAAGAATAGGGTGAGGAAACTCAAGTCAAGAGTCCAAAAGAAGCTGCATAGATAGAATTTTATAATTTTTTTATGTTTAACTTGTAATTTTTATTTTTGATTTAATAACCGAGTCGTGGACCTCGATGGAACCTCACTCGACTCTCCAACTCAGTATAGTCCTTCTCTTTCCAGTTCTTTGAAATACTCGTGACTTGGTTCCCTCATAACTTGGGTAGGTAGGTTGTCCTAATTCAATACCCAGTAGTCCTTCTTCCTTCTATTTATTCCTTTGAATAATGATCGGGACAAAATTCTATCTTGTTGTCTACTTCTTTGTCTGAAAACACTGCATGTTTACATTCAAAGGGGGAATGATGTAGACACGTAATTTTGTCCCCATCAAAAGTTCGATTTTATTCATTTTTACTTTATCAAATCATGTACCCTCACCCACGTGATTACATCCCACAAAAATACAAAAAAAGTAACTCTCAAGAAAATCCCTAACAAACTTTTATTCTTTTTAACATCCTAACAAACCTCTCCAATAAGAAAATGACAAATCACCCTTTTCCTACCTACCATACCCTTACCTCCACGTGGACCCCTCCTTTTCTTTGACAAAAAGAAATAAACATTAGGAAACTTCCAGGAAAGAAAGAGAAAAGGACCATTCTTCTATTTTTTGGAAAAGGATATATACAACACTAAAACAAAGAAAAGGAGAGTGAACGAGAAACGCCATTCTTGGTGCTCTCTTCTCTTATTCCTTTTGCAACAAACATAATTCTCACTGACCTTCACTCACAAGACACACTCACAGATCAAATTCACACAACACTACAAAGCACACGGACGTAAAAAGGGGAAGAAGAAAGCAGCGAGTGAGTTCAAGAGGGCCAAAAGTGAGAAAAAGGATAAAAAAATAGACTGAACATCATCGATCTCCGATTAGAACAGTGAATCTGTGAGAAATCTGGTAACTATCGAGATTTACTGGTGATACTATTGTCGTAATCAGTTATCATTGGTTTGTACATTTGTAATGTCAAATCAGCCGATACGCTCCACCAAGTGACCGTGGTCAAACCACGGGATCGAGGGGTGCCTAACATCTTCCCCTCGGTCAACAGAATTCCTTAGTCGAAATCTCTGTTCACGGATCAATTTTTAGAGTCAAACCATTTCGAAAAAGATTTTCCAAAGTTGACTTGGCACACTGGATTATGCCAAGTGGCAACTCTGAATAAGAAAAAAAATGTAAATAATCTTTTTTTTTTAAACAATTTTTTCATTTTTGTCACTTTAATAATAAAACCCTTTCGAACTTAAAATACATATCTTTTTTTTGGTCAAAAAGGGGTGTGACACGTGGGGTTGTCCTGAATCTCATGGGTATGATTTTGATACAAATTTAAACAAGATTTTTAATAATTGTGTAAGTATGTATGCCATTATAAGTGGGGTTTCATTTTAACACAAAAATCATGCATTGTGACATGGTTTCGAGAAGAATATCGAAAGGTCATGGGTTATTTGCTTGTATATATCTCAATTGTTGAATTTGTGGACATGTGATTTGAATTTTTAAAAGGTTTTATGAACATGAGTTATGAATTTTTTATTCCCCATGATGATGTTTATGTACCCCACATAAT
The DNA here is from genome assembly GCA_030864225.1 of Capsicum baccatum var. pendulum. Lineage (NCBI taxonomy): Eukaryota > Viridiplantae > Streptophyta > Magnoliopsida > Solanales > Solanaceae > Capsicum > Capsicum baccatum. The sequence goes on from CM061558.1 coordinate 129,717,091, forward strand.
ACTATTGTTAAATTATTGAGAGCATGAGTTTTAAAACCCCTTTTTTATCATGGAAAAGTGTGTTTGGCTAATGTTGTACTACTTGGTAAATGTTTAAGTTTCTTGACCATTTTGTGTTGGGGAATCGATATGTTTGGTGTATGGGAGTCTTGTTGGTGTTCATATAATGACTTGCATAAAACTTGCAGAGGAATTGCCTCGAATGAAAAGAGGAAAAGAATGTTGTGAGTATGATCGTGTTTTGTCTTATATCAAACTTAAAGCTTAAATTGATATGAGTTAGATGGTAACCCGAAGAAAGCACGAGTCAGATGACTCTATGCTGGAAACTATGATTTGCTGAAATGAAAAACTTAGTACCCTGCTATGTGATCATGTGTATCTAGTACTATGTCATCCCAAATTGTGACCAAGGTTTAGGAGCCCTGCTTTGTTATCTTGAGCCCAACCACGACATATTGACTTGATTGGGGTTGTGACACCCTGCTGTGTGATCTTGTGTGTCCTTCCCTTACTAATACTCCAATCTTGGTGGCAATCGAGATTTGGCAGTTGGTGAAAATGTGAAATTGTAGGGTATACCATCTAGCTCAATAGTGCTGCATTATTATTGAAAAATCATTATACTATGCCCATGTGTTTTTTAAACGATTTTGTGTTAACGTGTTTTATAATAACTCTAACCTATTCTATATAAAAGTTGTATTTTATTTTTGGACTACTCTACATACCAGTACAATTGTATTGACCCCCTATATTCCAAGGTCTGAGGCTCAGCCTAGAGGTCTTGCAAAACCATAGAGTTTTCAGCCAGAAGTGAAGTGTGTATGCAGTTGGTGAGCCTTCTTTATTCCGAAAGGCCTATTTCTTTCTTTCATATTTTATTTATTTTGGTTTAGGTCTAATGGGGGCATATTCCAAGTTTTAATTGTGATGACTGGTTTTGATGTACTAGAGATTTCGCAGACAGATTTTAGATGATGTTGAAAGTTTTATTAAATTCTTGGACTTTTCAGTTTTATGATATTATTGACTATGTTTCCATATGGATTCATTTCTACATTCTCATTACGATTGTATGAAGGTGTGTATGATTGCATGTTAACAAAGTGGTGCTCGAGCCTTCAGGCTCGAGATGCTCATCACGTCCAGGGCCTTGTTCGGGTCGTGACAGACTTAGTATCAAAGCAAGGTTCAAGGTCCCAAGATGTCTACAAAATTTCATTGGATAGAGTCTTGGTTATTGGTGTGTAGAGCGCCATACTTATAAGCAGGAGGCTACAAGGTGTTTAGGAATGTTTCTCTTTCTTCATGTTCTAATTCGTGCTATGGAGTTAGAATGACCCTCTTTCATACTCTAGTTCATGCTATGGTGTCCTCCATACGAAAGTAAAGTTATCCTAATTCTTTCCTAACACTGATGTTCTTAGATATGTCTCATTGTTAAGGTGATTCAAGTGCATAATCTTAGAATATAAATGATGTGGTTTTTTTTCTGATTTAGTCATAAAGGATTATAAAATTGTGCTAGGACTTGAGAGGAGTTCGTTAGTGCTTCAAGGTATATTGATTGTAGTGTAAACTATGATCCTTCTAAAATCCTACTCTTCAGCCTGAGTTATTAAGTGTATCCAGTCCCTTTCAAGATTCTTGTTGCAGATATCATGCATAAGGGAATGATGTGTAGTAGAATATTAGAACTGTATTTTCATCCGAGTAGTAGTGTATGTTAAAATTTCATGACCTATTGGTAGTGAGATTGTCCCAAGAAGGATATGAAATCACAAGGTTAAAAGTCAGAGTGAGGAAACTTTTGTGTAAGTAAATACTTTTAGTTGTATAATCATTGATTAAGGGGATAATTTGTCATTTTATAGTGATAGACTAGTATAGTATCAATATTTATGAATTGTGTGATAGTCTATGGAAGAAGTGTTTGACTCTGATTTTTATTTGTTCAAAATAGGAAAAGAGCCCAGAGTGGATAGTTATAGTAGTTATAGAAATCCCTTATAGGCCGTGAATGAAAATGGTTAGATTAGCCATTAATTTATAAGTATAGATTCATTATTGTATGTGGAATTTGAAGGTAGTCTAAATGTATTCTTGGGTAAGTAAGTATAATGTGAGAAAGTAGAATATGTAGATAAGATCATATAGGGTTATAATATAAGATTAAGGTTGATCATGTCTATTATGTGACTTTGCCCCCTTGACCTTCTTTTCTATAGTATTTGTAAACTAGTACTACTTGCAAGAAGGTATGTAGTAGATTTTGAGGTGTAGTAGTAATGTCATAGAGGTGATTTGGTTGTAGGTAGTATCTAGGTGAAATGAGGTATTTGGGTTGAATTTTCCAAATTGATGGACAGTATATTATGTTGCATGCTTCATTGATGGTAGATGATTGATGCTAGACTATAGGCTTGAATTTTTTATGTAGAATGTAGTGGTAAGAATAGTATCTTAAGATTAATAAGGTATATTTTTTGGTAATGAATTAGTAGGCTTGAAGTGATTTGTGAAAGAGATTAGATTGATAATTTATGAAAAGTTTAAGTGGTAAGTGTGAGGTATATGTGTATTTGAGGACTAGAATTAAAATAATGAATTATGAGTGAGTCATTAAGTGGATAAGGTCATAAGTATATCAGAATAAGTCGCACCCTGGTAGTATTATGTTAGGTAAGATTTTATGATATAAGTTATGTGATTAATGGTCTAATGTTAGAAGGTTAAGTAGTGCAGAGTGGATTTTTATGTGATAAGGAGTGAGGATGTGTATGTTCATGAGACTGCGAGTTGTAGGTTAATGACAATAGTGGATAACGAAAATGAAGAGTAGCGTTCTTGGAAAGCAATGCCTTTAGAGTATACGTAAAGGGGGGAAAGTTTAGCATTTATGCGTATAAGTGTTTTGCGCACCTAGTTGTGTTCTTGAAATTATAGTATGGAGAATTCTGGTGAGTTATTGTACGGTGTTCGTTAGCGTTAAATTGAGGAAATATAAGTAGGGAATATGAGCCTTGGGTATGGTCTTACAAATTTTGTTAAGTTGTAAGTTGTGTGATTAGAAGTGTAATGCAAGTATTCCAAGGAGTTGAAAATAGAGTATTAAGTGTTTAGAAGTATGGATGTCCAGGCCCATAATAATGTTAGTCATAAGTTGATGACTTTTGGGTTAGAAGAAGTTATAATTTGTATTCCCGAAGGGGGATGTCCCAGAAAGAATTTAGTGTCGATATGTTAAATTAGTGAGGGAAGTATATGTCCATGTGTGTACTGGTACCCCTCTATTGTATTGAGAATTGTAGTTATAGATTGATGAGAGGTTATATTCTCAAGTCTAGAATTGTGATTTTGATCTAAGGGTGAGATGGTGAGTTAAGGTAGTTTCCGAATTTTCTCATTATGGCAAGTTAGGGAAGAGTCATGGTAAACCTATTCCTATTCAAGCATATTCCTCCTACTTCAGTTTAGGAGTTCATTATACCAATGTCCTATGTATTCAAGTCCTACCTATGTCTAAGGATTGAGTTCTCTATGTAAGTCATGTCATGTTCCGACTCCCAAACTCGAAGCGACGATATCTCAATAAATCTAGTTTTTCATATATTCAAGCTCTATGATACAATGTTCATGATCCATAAGTCTGTGTCCCAAATTATGCTTGATTCTAAAAAACTATATTTTCAAATATTACTGATTCATTTTATGTCGGGATTAGCCAAATGATAAATTTGTGTGAACTCATGACTAATTCATCTTTGAAAATAAGAAGTGATAGCTCCGAATAGAAGTTCCTGTCTCAATCACTGACTTTATGAATTCTGAATTTTTGTTACATGACTCATGAGCTAAGCACTCATGTTTCTCACTGTGGTTAGCCCTAAGAACTCATGCCATGTTGAGTTTATTCCATAATGATTATTTACTCATCATCCAAATACTTGACATATGAAGCACTTCGTGATTGTATCGTATCTTCATTTCATGTCCCTCCTTAAGTAGTGAAAAAAGGTATAACCTATGGTCTGACAAGTGTTACTTCCATTCTTGATGATTGTTCTTGGGTCCCTCAATGACTCTCCGTATATTAGTGTGATGGGGATTGTGAAAGCATAGTAATGTGTTAGGCAAAGGAGTAGATGTTCTTGAAGGTGAAAATCTTGAGGTGATTTCTTGAGCTAAGGTTCAAAGAGAAGAGAAAAGAAGAGATGAATTCTCGTTATGTAAAATAGTTAGAAAGAAAGTATATGACTAGAATCTTTGTGAGAATGATTGAATTTGCTGGTCTTAGTGGAGAGGTCCATGAAGTCGGGTGTCATAATTATAGGCATGAATTTTGTGTTTAGTGAATAAATAAACCAATGTGACATGTTGTTAGTATTTCTTGAATTAAGACTTGAGGTTGTGGAATTATAGTGATGAGGTGAGGTGATTTCTTAATGTGATGTAGAGTACAGGGTCCCGTAGTTTAAGCTAGCACCTCTTTACTCCGAGTTAGTCTTCAATAGAATACACGTCAGTCAGAACACAAATTATTATTGTTAGATGTGCTACGGGAGATTTTGTAAGTTGGAAATGCTGAAGTGTGTTGATTAATGTTGGGGTATAGACAAGAACTGTCTCTAAGTTTAATTTTATTCGATGTATCTTTGAGTTTGAGAATGTTTCTAATCTAATCTATTCTTATATCTTGCGGAAATATCATCTCGTGTCTTGTACCAATCTTAATAGGGCCAAGGGGTCTTAGAAAAAAAAATCATGCCTTACAATGTTTTGGTCATGTGCCATAGAACACATTCCAATATCATGTTGGTGTCAAGTTTTAGTATCTCGTGATGGTACCAACGTAAATGTAACGCCCCGCATTTTGGGCTAGAATAAAAAATATTATTTCGATGTGTTGCTAATCCCGAAGCCATAAAATCCTATTCCAATACGGCATGTTAATTATTGTGTAGCATGTGAATCCACTCAAGCTTGAATTTAGACCATAGAGGTCCTTTAACTCAAGATGAGTTGAAACTATTTCGGTCGACTAAGTTTTAGTGGACGTTGTAAAGTGTGTCAGCTTCCATCGACCATAATTCTCTATATATGTCGAATTAGGAAGCCTACTATGTGTCAAATGATAGGTATTCGAGTTAGCTTTCCAACAATGCCAATTTGGCTAAAATCCAACACCCGAGCAATAAGTTATGACCTTTCAAAGTGATAAGCGGCGCCTAACCAATCGCCCATGGCCACTGGAAAGCATAGGCGATAGCCTAGGCGGCACCTATGTGAACATAGGCAATGGGATGGCCGGCGCCCATGTAAGGAATTCTGAAAATTTAAACACTCCGTGTTGAGGACAAAGTGGTCCTTTTCCACCCTTACTTAGCCCTAAAACACAATATTTAGTTCCAAGGACCCCAAAATACATATTCTTTCATCAAAAGTGCTCAAGATTCTCCTTAGATTTTCAAAATAAAAACCCAAATAGTTCAAGATTTGACCGTAGGTTTTCAAAGATAATTCTATATTTGAAATCACCAATCCGCAAGCTTCAAGAAACATCTATTATCTTTGGAACTAGAGGTACGTGGGGTTATCCAAAAATCTCATGGGTGTAGTATTTATGAACATGCATGCTTTTAAATTGGGGTTTTCAATCAAATGCTGATATCTTGCTTTCAATATGATTTCTAAGTCATTTTCTTTATGTCATGGGAATTGTTTGCCTATATACTTCAATGGTTGAAACCATGCATATGTGATTTGAGATTTTCCATGGAAGTTGATAAATATGAATGATAAATTTTTTTCAAATTCCCATGATAATGTTTCGATACTCCATATTATATTGTGATCAACAAAAGAGAGCATGAATTTGAAATAAATTTTGTTCACCACTTGTAAATGATGAAGCACCTTGGTTTTTACATGATTGTGCATATGTGGATGTGATATTGATGACTTGCAAGTCGGGTATGAAGATGCCCTACAAAATACGATATGCGATTGATTAAGATGAAATTTAAATACATTGATTTTATATGAGAAAGGTGGATGCCCGAAGAAGGCGTTTGAGACACAAGCGGCTCATCGCTGGAAGAACGTGTTTGCCGACACGGAATATCGGTACCATACTTTGTGGTCTTGCGTACCTGATATTATATTATCCCAAACTGGGATTATGGTTAGGAGCCATGCTTTGTGGTCTTGTGCACTACCATATTTGATTTGGGTCGAGACACTATACTTTGTGGTCTTGTGTGTCTCTCCCTCACTTATACTCTAATCTCGGGGGCAACCGAGGTTTGACAGTTGGTGTAAATTATGTAGGGTATTCCACCTAGCTCAGTTGCATTTCATTATTGTTGAGAAAAACTATTGCATTACACCCATGTGTTTTCAAATGATTTGATACAAAATTGCTTTATAATGGCTCTCAACTATATTTTATAAAAATATTATGTTTTGCTTTGATATCTCTGCGTGCGAGTACTTTTGTGCTGACCCCCTCCCCTCTCCAACCTCTCAGGTTAAGAGGTCCAGTCTAGGGGTCAAGAGAATCAGTAGAACTTTCTAGCAGAGCTATAGAGACAAGTGGTGAGCCTTCTATGTTTCGGAAGGTCTTATGTCCGGCAGTCCTTTTATCTTATATTCAGTTTTTGGGTCTGCAGGGGGCCTTGTCCTAGTTTTCAGATAGACATTGTTTCAGTCATGTAGTAGAGATCTCGCAGACGGTTTTAGAGATGTTGATTTAGATTGTGGGACACTATTCCCAATTGTCGTTTTCATATGATTCTTGACCATGTTTCCGTTATATTGTGTTTCTTCCGCATTACTTTGATCATATGAATTATGTGCATGATTATCAGACAGATAGGGGTGTTTTAGGCCTCCATGGTTTGAAATGCTCGTCAAGGCCAAGCCCTGGTTCGGGTCGTGACAGTAAATCAGGCCTATTATCACCAAATTAACTCATGCCTTATGTCGTGGTGATAATGATTCGTAGAACTCATGTGCAAGGTCATCCCAATGTAAAGTTTCATTACCTCATGCTTCGTGCTTACGCGTTTCACTAGGGGTGTCATAAAGATCTTTTGATACTTTGCATATGTTGTAGAGGAAAAATATTCAATGCGAGGTTACACTCTTTATTCCATACCTTTAGAGCTTAAACAAGTCCCTACCCATCATTCGAGGACGAATGATCCCAAGGGGGAGATAATGTAACATCCCGGGATCAAAAGAAACTATCATTTCTATGCGAAGATATTCTAAAAGCCATAAATCCAATGTCAATATAGTGTGTTAATCCATTATGTAGTATGGGAATCTGGTTGATCATGAATTGAGATCATAGAGGTCTCTTAACTCAAGGACGAGTTGAAAGCTTTCCTATCGTTCAAGTTTTAGTGAGCATTAAAACATGGGTCAACTTCAGTCGGACATAACTTTTTGTATATAATGAATTAGAGGGCCTACTATATATCAAATGAAATTTGTTTGAGTCCTTGTTCGAACGCCACCAATTTTGCCTAAATCCAATATCGAGGTAAAAAGTTACGGCTATTTTACAGTGATCTATCCAAACTACCAAAAAGCGATGGGAAGGCCGACAGACCGTCATGCCAGCGACAAAATGTCACCCAAACTGTCGCAACTGAGGCAGTAAGCCCATTTTCTAGACATAAAGTGACGGTTTTTAGGTACAGTCCGTCCCTAGGATGACGGTTCGTCGCTCAAATCATCCCGCACCTCCGTTTAGCAATCTAAAGTTGTTTTTAAAGGGATTTTTGGGTCTTTTCCACTCTTTTCAACACTTTATTACATCAAAGAACATAACTCCTCATTCATCCATAACATCAAAACTAGGGTTTTTTTTTAAGAACAAGGAATCAAGAATCAACCTTTAAGTTCAACTTTTTCAAGGAACAAATCAAGATCTGAGTCCTACTCTTTAAACCAAGTAATCTAAGGTACGTGGGGTTGTCGCAAATATCATGAGCATGATTCTAATATGAATTTAAACAAGATTTTTAATAGTTATGCAAGTATGTATGCCATTATACGTGGAGTTTCATTTTAACACAAAAAGCATGCATTGTGATATGATTTTGAGAAGAATATTGAAAGATCATGGGGTTGTTTGCTTGTATATCTCAATTGTTGAATTTGGGGACATGTGATTTGAATTTTTAAAAGGTGTTATGAACATGAGTTGTGAATTCTTTATTTCCCATGATGATGTTTATGTACCCCACATAATGCTATTGTTAAAGTATTGAGAGCATGAGGTTTAAAACTTCTTTTTATAATGAAAAAGTTTGTTTGGATAATGTTGTACTACTTGGTAAATGTTGAAGTTTCTTGACTATTTCGTGTTGGGAAATTGATATGCATATGTTTGGTGTATGAGAATCTTGTTGTTATTCATATAATGACTTACATAAAACGTGCGTAGGAATTGCCTCGAATAAAAAGAGGCAAAGAATATTATGAGTATGATGCATGTTTTGTCTTATATAAAACTTAAAGCTTAAATTGATGTGAGTTAGATGGTTACGAGAAGAAAGTACGAGTAAGATGACTCTGTGCTGGAAACCGTGATTTGCTGACACGAAAACTTGGTACCCTGCTATGTGATCTTGTGTACCTAGTACTATGTCACTGTAATACCCCATAAGTTTTTCAAGTCGTTAAAGCCTCTTAATCTTGCCAAGAGAAGCATAGCACTCAAAAATTTGGCTAAATGTTGAAACTTTCTCATTTAGACCTCCGATCTTCAGTTATTTATTTGACGACTTTTTCGACATTCATTTTTTGATCTTCAAGTTGGGTTGTGATGGGGAAAGGTCGTAGTACATTTCGGGTGAGTTTTGAAATTTTTGGAGTAGTGTAAGGGCACGTTTGGTGTGCCAAACCAGTAGCAAAAGGCGTTGGTGAGGCGCAACCCTGCCATATCCTTTTGCCCAGTTTTCAGTATTTTAGGGTCAACTTCAAACGATCATAACTTCATGTATATAATGAACTAGGAGATCCGCTAAATATCAAATGAAAGATCTTTGAGTATTCTTTCCAATGCAATTATTTTAATACAATTTGAACATTGGAGTAAAAAATTATACTCAATTTACTTCAGCATATCAAACCAGTAACTGAGGGACAGATGTGACTTTATTTATTTCCTTAGGGGCATTTTGGTCATCTTCCACCCCTATATATACCCACAAACACCGGATTAAATATGTTTTCATCCAAAATACTCATATTTTTCACAAACTTATCAAGAAAAACACCCCTCAATCACAAAACAAAAATCAAGATCCCTCAAAATTAAACCGTAGGAATTCGAAAATAATTTAAGATTCGGAATCCCCATTGCGAGAGATACAAGGAGCACCTATCAATTTCACAAATAGAGTTCCAAAATTAAGAGTTCATCCGAATTCATAAACTTGAGGTATGCAAGTGTTAATTTTTGGGTTCCTTCCACCCAAGAAGCTCAAGAACCTTTTTTTCTAAATTTAAAGATTTTATTTTTATGAGTTTTATGATTTATGTGGTATGAAACTTGTGTTCTTGATGTTGTTGAAGTTAAATTTATGTTGTGATGATAAAGACTCAAGTTTAGACCGTAGTATGTGTTGATTTTATTGTGTTCATGATAAAGTCTTTTTTTTTAGAAGCATGTAAAATTATGTAATTATGTTAATTGGTATGATAAATTGTTGTAAGGCTAAGATGAGTAAAGCGTGATATTGTTATATGCTAAATGACATTGGAAATAATTATATTTTCCATGTATGTTGAAATCTTTGGGTGATGAATTGGTTGATGGAGTCATAATATTTATAAGTAATAATTGTTGAATAACCAAAGCATGCACCCTATATGTCTGATAAAGTGCATGTGTAAAGGAATTAAAGCTATTGTAGGATGTAAATAAGAATTCCCATTTATGTGTTGAATAATGCATGCCAAGTGCATGTTGGAATGCTTTAGTGAATGATTTGTGGTATGTTGGCATAAAATCCTCAATTGTATATACTTGAAAGCATGATATATATTTATTGCAAGATTGCGTGGGATAAATTATGAAATATTGGCATGTATTCCCTATGCAAATACATATTAGTATTTTCAAGTATTTAAAGTGATGTTTTATTGAGTATATGGTGAATCTATTACTACGATGTGGATTTCTTTGTTGAATAATTCATGAGACGATAGCATGTCTTTATATAAAATTTACATGTTAAATATTCCCAAGTGCTTGAAGTGATACATCCTTGATCATATTGCGAATGATAGACTATTGTGATGACGTTCATGTGATATTGGTCATATATTCAAGAGTCGAGTCCTGTCAGTTTCCTTCCATCGAGTCCTGGGGGTACTTGTACCCAAAAAATCTAGTTGTGTGCCTAGAGCCGAGTCAATCTCAAGATAATCTCAGTCGTGCTATGACCAATAGAACTCAGTCAATGACTGAACAGTAAGAAAACTCAGTAAATCTCAGTATTCAGTATGATCCAGCTCAGTACTCAGTTCAGATCTCAGTAGTATTCAGTATCAAGTCAAGATTTCAGTAAAACTCAGTAAGATACGAAATTCAATAGCACTCAGACAAAGAGTAGAATTCAGTAGTATTCTGTCAGATACAGAACAAAGCAAAATCAGTCAGATCAGTCAAGTAAGATAATTAGTAACAAGATTTAGCTCAGTCTAAGTTCAGTTAAGAATCAGATCAGTGACTTTCAGTTGGGAGTAGGACTCAGCACCGAGTGAGCTCAAGAATGGGAACTCACCTACTAGTAGAGGGTGTGATTCTTAGAAGCAATCTTTATGCCCCAGAACTATGTAGACAGCATAGGTTGAGACATCAAACCTGATAGTTGAGGATAGATGAGGTGGCTTGACCTATTAGATGAGGGATCCACCATTCTTGTTTGAGTACCCTTCCAGCTGGGGTTACAAGTTGGACCCCGACTTAGCTAGACGGGACATGTTGGTTAGATGACTACTTTCCACAGTCTCAATTTCAGAATCAGTCTCAGACTTTAAGAAAGAGCTCAGTTCAGTGTATAGAATTCAAGGTTGTTAGACACAGGCCATCAAGTATAATTATTTGCAAATTCAAAGATCCGCTGCTAGATAGGCCGATCTCAAAATCAGTTATCAAGTAGTATTATCATCCACATATTCAGAGACTACCTGCTAGATAGGGTTGATCTCAGATTCAGTCAATCATTGTTATTAGTAGTAGATTCGGAGACAACCTGTTAGATAGGGTTGCTATCAGTTTTAGAAGCTTCAAATACTTGTAATCTCAGTATGTTCAGAAATTTCAGTATATTCAGTATCAGTTACCAGAGTTAGTCTGAGTATGCTCAGTGACAGTATACACAGTATGTCCAGTAATTACAGATTCTTTATGTATGTTAATCCAGCTCTTGCATATTATTCAGTTAAGTTATGTTCATGAATAAGCCCTTGCATTTATCCTTACCTCATTTGCATACTCAGTACATTCCAACGTACTGACGCATTTGCGCTATGGTGTTGTTATTTTATTTGACACCATAGATTCAGAGATACGAGTTCCAGATCAGCAGTAGTAGTTCAATACCCAGTAGTGAGTCCTCATATTCCAAGGATGGATTATTATTTCAGCACATTACTATATTTAGTTTATTTTCTTAGACGGAGTTAGTTAGGGACATGTCCCATCAACTCTACAGTTCAGATAGTTAGAGGCTTTTCGGACTGTTGTATAAGTATTCAGTTTGCAGAATTATGTATTTTAGATATTCTGAACCTTATGGCAAGTTTTTGCCAGTTTTTCTCATGTAGTTTATTATATTATGCAGTGAACAGGTACAGATATCAGAAGAGGGTTAGATTGTGGTCCTTCGAGATCATAAGCACCGTGTGACATTCTGGTTATAGAATATCGAGGCGTTACAGTCATCCCAAATTGGGACCAAGGGTTAGGAGCCCTGCTTTGTGATCTTGAGCCCAACCACGACATATTGACTTGATTGGGGTTTTGCACCCTGCTGTGTAATCTTGTGTGTCCTTCCCACAATAATACTCAAATCTTGGAGGCAACTGAGATTTGGCAGTTGGTGAAAATGTGAAATTGTAGGGTGTACCATCTAACTCAATAGTGCTACATTATTATTGAAAAATCATTATACTATGCCCATGTGTTTTTCAAATGATTTTGCATTAACGAGTTTTATAATAGCTCTCACCTATATTATATAAAAGGTGTATTTTGTTTTTGGATTACTCTGCGTACCAGTACAATTGTATTGACCCCCTATATTCCAGGGTCTGAGGCTCAGCCTAGAGGTTCTGCAAAGCCGTAGAGTTTTCAGCCAGAAGTGAAGTGTGTGTGCAATTGGTGAGCCTTCTTTATTCCTGAAAGCCTATTTCCTTCTAGCATATGTTGTTTATTTTGGTTTAGTTCCATTGGGGGCCTTGTCCCAGTTTTAGTTGTGAGACTGGTTTTGATGTACTAGAGATTTCGCAGGCAGATGTTAGATGATGTTGAAGGTTTTATTGAATTCTTGGACTTTTCAGTTGTATGATGTTATTGACCATGTTTCCATATGAATTCATTTCCACGTTCTCGTTACGATTGTATGAACGTGTGTATGATTGCCTATTAACAAAAGGGTGCTTGGCCCTTCAGGCTCGAGATGCTCGTCATGGCCAGGGCCTTGTTCGAGTCGTGACAGTAACTGATGCAAAACAAAAGTCGAAAGGATTTAAAATTGCTGGACCTCAAGTTTTACTTTTCATTGATCGAACATATGTCGAGACTTTAGTTTCTCCTAATGCTACTATATTAGAAGTTTAATTATTTTCTGTTTCTTTTATTCCTTGTAGTAGTTAACTATTATTTTGTCCCATCAGATAAACAGGGATGGTTTTATATTGTTTGTTATTGTTGTCTTATAGTAACTATTAGTAACTCACATCAAACCAGCAATGCTTTCTCTTGACAAGTGTTCTAGAGTTTCTTTGGAAAAGTCAGCCATAAATTCCAAGTTGGGAAGAACATCTAAAAGTTGGGTCGTGGAGAATTTCGTGAGAGTGTCTAATAGATTCCAATAACTAAGATGTCTAATATAAGTATCTGAAAAATCTAATACACAGAATTACTAACGAAGTCATCTGCTGAATAGAATCTATAAGTTAAAACACACACACAGCAAATTCACATGAACTGAAAAGAAGACAGAACTCCAAATAGAGTGTCTGTGTGCATTGATTTTAAAAAGAAACTAATATCCTGAAAAAGTGCATTCAATTCGTAATGGCGATAAACTTTATAATCAATCTAACAATCGCATTTTTACATTAAAATATCAGTCCAATGGTCATAACTACATACAAGATCCATTATTTACAATTCAATTTTTTTAGAAAAATAGATTATTCTTCAATTAATACCTGAAATTGAAAAGTGCATTCAATTTGCAAGGGACATAAACTGACTGCATCACTAGTCTAATAAAAAAAAAAATTGTCTCAATCGTTCTGACAACATAAATGATCTTATATTTAGGTTTAAAACATCCACTTGAGGGGCAGCAACTCTGCGGTCTGGTTGCCAATAATTCATCTTGATCATGTTGTGGCTTGAGAAATCAAGGGAAACTTGAGACCAAGAGGTCGAATTTGATAGAAACTTGTAATGTAATATAAATTGAACATTGTAGGGTTTTAGTTGGTAGTTTTTTATGAATGTTGAAGAAAGAACACTCCTCTTAGAGAGAGAGTCCACAACCAAAACTAGGGCATAGCATAAGGGTGGATTCTCTTGTGTGTTGCATTTTGCTTGATACATTGGTGCTTGGGTGGTGGACGCCTCTCTTGTGTCAATTGTAAGAGTTAGGTGTTTGTTGTGTTAAGTGTTAAAGGTCCAAGAGTGGAATATGCTCTTGGGTTGTTAAGACTACATCAACACTTGTCTAACTATCTATCTTGTTTCTTGTTTTAGTTTCGGCTGCTTGTGTTGTTAATGTAACCCGTTTGTTCTTGTTGCTATTGTAATATTGTGGAGCTTCATCTTGTGTTGCTAAACTTGTTGTTGGCTGGCTGTTTTGATGTATTAACACCTTGTATCCTCTTCTTTCTTGTTCTAGATAGTGAATCCGAGAGAGGTCCCCATTTGGTCCTCGGATCCTTAAGATTGGGGACTGATTTGGTGTGTGTTTTGTGCCTTCCGTTGTCTTTCTCGTAACATTTGGTATCAAAAAAAGGTTTGATTTTGTTCCAACAAAATCAATTTTGGGATTGTTATCTTGTAAATTAAAAAAAAAAAGTGAAAAAGAAGAAAAAAGAAAAAAGTTACTCTTCCTGTTTTTTGGGTCATTCAAGAAACTTAATTTTTGTGTGTTTTGTGTGTTTCTAGTATTATATCTTTGTTCTCTAACACTATCAGAGTCTAGAAATTGAAAATCCCAACAAAAAAGAAGTGTTAAAATCGAAAATCCCCAAAAAATACTAACCGTTTTTGACCCTAGGTCAAATTTTGAGTTTTTAATTTTGTGTTTTTCTTGTGTTTTTAGTGTTATATTTGTGTTCTCTAACACTATAGGAGTATCAGGTTCGAATTTGAGCTAAATTGGAGGTTATTTGAGTCATCCACCATTGTTGAGCTTGAGGTTGAAGAAACTTGAAGGGTTATTTTCGGTACAACCCCCATGGAACCCGAGGCTTCAAATGCACAAACAATGGACAATAATGACATCAATCTCATTTTGGCTCGCCTTGATGCTATGTCCCGAGACCTTGCTAGGGCAAATGTGGGTCTTGAAAAAATTGGCTCCTGTGTGGTAACTATGAGTGAGAGGTTGGATCGAATGGAGAGTTGAAGGAACTCTCGTGCTTTGACTCCCGACACTTTACTTTCAATGACCAATCCTCCAAGACCATCACCTAATTCCGCAAGCCAAGCTCCAAATAGCCCTCAAAACCGAGACATAACTAGGCCCATTTTCCCACAATTTGATCAAGTCCAACAAGGACTTGGACGCCAAATGCCTACACTAAAATCGAACCCTCCTATCCAAGATCCACTTAACCAAAGGCGTCAACTTTCACCAATCAAATTTCTTTCGTGTAGGCTCCACAACCAAGGCTCCGCTTCACTAAACCAACCTTCTTGACTGAAGCTCCACTTTACCAAAACCGATATGTCCATGTAGAGAAGAATGGTAGAAAGGAACATGAAGGATATGGGGTCTACGACAATGCTTGTATGATGGTAGGAGACTTGAATCGGATGAGATTGAAGGTAAATCTCATGATGGAGAGGAATCCAAGATTCAAAATGTAGATGTCGGTCGAGATTTGTTGTTATTGAGCTTGCGAGTTCTCCATGTTTTGCGGACTGTTTTGGGTGGTTTCTTTTGGAGGGCCAATTGCACGAGGTGAAGCCGTGAATTTATGGTCAAATTTCTCTCAAGATGGAGAGGATGATACGAGTACGATCACGATCATGAATACTTTTTGAGTATTTTGAAGACCACCTAAAGAGTGCGCAAGTCTAAGTGTGAAGGAGGCCCAAAACCGTGCCAAGCACACTCCATGGGCTGTTTTTTGGAGCCCTTTTCATTAAAGGGTCTTTTAGTCTTTTGTCTTTTATTTTGTAATGTAATATAAATTGAACATTGTAGGGTTTTAGTTGGTAGTTTTTTATGAATGTTGAAGAAAGAACACTCCTCTTAGAGAGAGAGTCCACAACTGAAACTAGGGCATAGCATAAGGGTGGATGCTCTTGTGTGTTGTATTTAGCCTGATACGTTGGTGCTTGGGTGGTGGACACCTCTCTTGTGTCAATTGTAAGAGTTAGGTGTTTGTTGTGTTAAGTGTTAAAGGTCCAAGAGTGGAATATGCTCTTGGGTTGTTAAGATTACATCAACATTTGTCTAACTATCTATCTTGTTTCTTGTTTTAGTTTCGGCTTCTTGTGTTGTTAATGTAACTCGTTTGTTCTTGTTGCTATTGTAATATTGTGGAGCTTCATCTTGTGTTGCTAAACTTGTTGTTGGCTGGCTGTTTTGGTGTATTAACACCTTGTATCCTCTAGTGAATCCAAGAGAGGTCCCCATTTGGTCCTCGGATCCTTAAGATTGGGGACTAATTTGGTGTGTGTTTTTTGCCTTCCGTTGTCTTTCTCATATCACCCGAACTTTAGGAGGGTCCTATTACCCCTAGACTAATTAAAGTCATATTTTTGACAATCTTAGTGCCTACGTGGTACACACGTGTGCCTACGTGTACCCTTCATATTGACTGCAAAAGCAGTACAGTCTAGCTGATGAAAATCAAATCCTCAATGTACTTTCTGCATTTATTTGATGAAAAACAATGTGCTGCTTGATTCATAGTAAAGGGCTAATCTTTCAGATTTGTGGAAAATTAGGTGCGGATTTGTTCAGTCTCCCGAGAAACAAAACTCGGGTCATAAATTTCTTCATATGTACTCACTACTTTATAACAACAAGAGTCATAGATAAGCGAGACGGCCAAGAATCTAGGAAATTACTGTAGAAAGCGGTTCAAGCTGCCACATTTTCGTAGTGGTAAACGCTTTCAATTCATGGCAAAGTGAAAAATCCAACTCCAGCCGTAATGAGCTTCTCAGAAGAAGGTAAACAGAGTTCCTTGGTTAATATTTAAGGGGAAAAAGAGAGAAATATCATGCTATAACTGCATCTAATCGACTTAGTACTAGTACTAAGTACTGAGTAAATGCTATTCTACATTGCCTTCGTCAATGTAGAATAACTTTCTGCAATGAATATGATATGACTGTGATTGAAGTATTACAACTTCTGCAATACTGTATTTAGCGTGACATGAGAAACTGCAGGGCTTCTTATTTGCCAATCTAATAAAAAATAAACTTCTTTCCTCTCCATGGGGCTTCTTATTGCCCAGCTTCTCACTTTTGAGTTGCAGCGGCAGATTATTCACATCAAAAGCTTTTGTTTCTTTTAATTTACCATCCCAAGGCTTCCTTCCTTCCAATGATTACACAGAAATTTCCAAGTATCAGCTAACGATAATAAAAACAAATTTTACCGAACAAAGTGCATACTTTGAGGCCTCAAAAATGAAATTAGAACAATAAGTTGAAATAAGCCAAGAAGTAAGTTATTATGTTGTCAATTGCATATTCATTGCAAGTTATTTCAAAAGTACAATAAATTTTTCATCCGCTTGCTATTATGATATAATCTACCTTTAAGATTCCTGCCTGCTGTTATCTGTTTTCGAAGAGGTCTTAACGTTAATAGTAACATTTAATGATACTGGTTTTTGCTTGAACTGTGTACGGGTTACTGCTGCTGGACAAACTAAGCAACTTCAACAAAAACAATGACAATATAGATGTAAGGTTATATTCTTCAATTAACACTAGAAATTGAACACTTTGAGAAGAAGAATGCCTGAAAAATAAACTGGTACAAATGAAAATGTGCGTTCAATCCGCATTGGAGATAAACTGACTGAATCACCAGTCTAATAAAAAACAGTCTCCATCATTATGACAACATATATTAACCAATTAAATATCATTATGACAACATATATTAACCAATTAAATTCACGATAAAGTTTCAATGAAATTCAACTTACATCCATAATGAGCATCTCAGAAGAAGGAAAACAGATTTCCTAGGTTTATATGACGGTGGAAAAAGAGAAATATATCATGTTATATGACGGTGGAAAAAGAGAAATACATCAAACGACTGATGAAGCATTTATTCATTTTAATACTGGAGCGTAGGTTGAGTCTCCTAGGATGACAACTCAATAGCAGAGCATCCACAAAAGCTAGGCACACCCTAGATGATCTTATATCTACTTTTAAAACATCTACTTGAGGGGTAGCAACTCTGTGGTGCAGTTGCCAATCATTCATGTTGATCAAACTGTAGCACGGGAAATCAAGGGAAACCTGAGACCAAGAGGTCGAATTTGATAGAAACTTCCTCAACTTACCAAACCATGCAACATTTACATTGTCGTAGAAGTGAAGAACTATTTTTGAGTGCTTCAGATGGGTTAACTCTCTAACAAATTTAAGTTCATGAAATTGACATCCTTCATACTCAATTCATACCAAATTTGGAGCATCAATCTCTTTTATGCCACGACAATTCCGAAGCTTCAAGATCTTCAAGGATTCACTCTTGCAAATGTTGAATCTTCCCCACCCAGCAGAACCACCATCAAATATCAAACTCTCAAGGAGTTGAGATCTAGAAATAATATTCTGGAGCAATTCAGCAGATATATACACATATGATAGTTCTAGAGATTTCACAGCCAATCCTTCCGATAAACCAAAATAAGGTATGTGTTCAAGAGTTGGTGCTTGGATTTTAAGATGATGGGTAGGGAGTGCCTTAATTGAAACTGACTTGATCTTTCGAAGATTCAGCAGCTCAATCTTTTCCAACCCCCAACACCACTTTAGGATGAAAGACACAATCAAGGGACAACTATTAAGTAGAGTCTGAAGCATGTTGTCATCTAATGTTACATCAGATAGAGAAAGCTTTCTCAAAGAATTGCAACTCACAAAACCACTAGATAACGAAACAGGCATAAGATTACAACGTTCCAGAACCAATTTTTCTGCCAAAATTGTGAAAGTAGGCAACAAAAATCTAGGAACTCTAAACACGAGATATTTTACACCATTCTGAAGTGCAATGTCAAGCCACTTATTAATTAGAGGGAAAACTTCATGATAATCATAATAGTATCTTGATAATTCAAATTCATCTTGGTTGCTTCTTTTAAACTAAGACAACGAAGTGTTTTTTGATTGAGACATTCCGGCAATATATCAGCTGCTGAATAAGAAACTGTTTTTTAACTCCAATTTTTCTCCCATTTGGGTTTGTTACATTAGCTTTGCTGATGGTCATGCATTGGCTGCTACTATACAGATTCTTGAATTTATTGGATCAAAAAGTCTGAAATTAAAAAAACGACCACTATATATTCGAAGTAGCTCAAATTTACCCTCCTTTTGTTTTTGGTACCAAAAGTACCCTTTATATATGTTTTGAACCACAAATTCCTTTAAAATAAAAAATGACTCCTATGATTTCAAGTAATACAATCATACTTATCTCGTTTATACAAAAATTTTAAAACATTTTTATTAAATAATTATTCATTCTATTCTAATTTACCAGGGTAAATTTCATAGATAGTCTCATAGCTATGAATATTCTTCATCATCACTTAACTATGTTTTTTTAACACAAAAATCACAAAACATTGCCCTTGCGAATTTAAAGATCATATGCCAAGTTGATCAAAGTTGTGGACTATTTTCATCCTTTCCCTCTCATAACCCCCGGCTACACGAGTAAGTTATATTGATGGGTCTTGTACTGGTAATCCTGGGAAGGGTGGGATAGGGGGAGTCATTAGGAATAGCAAGGGTGATTGGGTTATGGGTTTCAGCAAAAGCTACACCCATGCTACCAATAACCTCATGGAGCTAATGGCCCTAGTGGACGGTCTAAATCTAGCTCTACAACGCAACATTAAACCCCTAGAAGTCTGTGTTGATTCAATGGAAGTTATAAATATGTTACATCATGGTAACCTTCTCTATGATTCAATTATTAATGTATGCAGGTCCTTACCAACTTCAGGGAGCAGAATAGAGTAGCGGACATGCTGGCTAAGCAACGCTCAGAAAAAGACCTCTTTGACAAAATTCATGTTTTTGTAACTCCACCGGCTAGTGTAGGAGTAGTTTTTTTGGGAAGATTTTAAGGGGAAAACGTTCTCCCGTATTGTACCTACTAATGATGTAGTAGCTTTGTTTTTGCGCCTGGTTAGGTCTTGTTTGTACAACGACCTTTCTTTAATTATCAATGCATCTATCCTTTACCAAAAAAAAAGATTTCGTGATAGATAAGTTCTGTTATTAGTAGCTTTTTCAGTGTAGTTTTGTAGCTGTAAAACAGGTAGACTGATTATATGTTAATAGGTTGAAACAGCACTATATTCTGGGAGTCGATTGAAACGGAAGAGTAAGTTGAAACGAGCCAAGAAGGATTTAATAGGTTGTCAACTTCATACTCATTTCCAACTTTTACAATTTATATGACAGGACACGATGTGGGAGCTATTGTTTGGACTATTTTCATCAATTGTCCAAAGTTGGCCATTAGAGATATACATAGCTAAAATATCTATTACAGAGAAAAACACCGACCATGACATATACGTTACCATCTTCTGGGTGTCATTTATACGCCAAAAAGATGTACAACACATTCAGATGAACTGCAAAGAAAACAGAAAACCAAACATACTGTCGTTGTAGCTTGATATTTCCAACTTAATCATGTTTGATAAAAGACTATTTTAAATAAATAACTGGGGGATAACTTTAATTCGAAGCTCATAAGTATCTAGGATCTAACCTGAATGAAAAACATAAATGAATAAGTGCATTTTCAGTTTGTAATAGAATAAACCTGATCACCAATTTAATAAAATATAATATTTATCCGTCTCCTTAGGGTTCCTGCTTTTGTGTTCCACAGGATGCCAACTCTCGTTCTTCCAGGCTTTTACTTCTTTTAATTGACTATACCAAGGTGTGCTTCCATCAGAAGTTGACTGACTCGAATTCTTCAAACATATCAACCGATCTATGAAACATGTAACCTTTTCTCTTGTTGAATGCAGTTGCAGGTTAAGTCTCTTAGGATGACAAGTCCATAGCAAAGCATCCATAAATGGTGGGAACTCCTCATTCTGCCATGTAGAATAGACATTTAAAACGCCCACTTGGGGGGTAGCAACTCCGTGGTGCAGTTGCCAATCATTCATGTTGATCCTACTGCAGCAGCGGAAATGGAGGGAAACTTGAGACCAAGAGGTCGAATTTGATAGAAACTCCCTCAACTTACCAAACCATGCAGCATTTAAATAGTCGTGGCAGTGAAGAACGATTTTTGAGTGCTTCAATTGGCTCGACTCTCTTCCCAATTTAAGTTCAGGAATTTGAAATCCTGCATACTCAATTGATACCAAATTTGTAGCATCAATCTTTGTTATGTCATCACAATTCCAAAGCTTAAGCATCTTCAAGGAACGACTCTTGCAAATGTTAAACCTTCCCAAGACCCGTTCAGAAACATTAGCTAACACCAAACTCTCGAGAAACTGAGATCTAGAAATAAGATGCTGGAGAAATCCATCAGATATATACACACATGATAGTTCTAAAGATTTCAGATTCTGACATTCAACAACATCCAATCCTTCCAATAATCTACCGGTATAAGACAAGTGCTCAAGATTTGGTGCCCTGATTTTAATACGCTGGTTTTCCCCTATTGTCCCAATTGAAACTGACTTGATCTTTTGAAGATTCAGCAGCTCAATCTTTATCAACCCCCAACAGTTCCTTAGGATGAAAGTCACAATCAAGGGACAACTATTAAGCAGAGTTTCAAGCACGTTTTTGTCTAATGTTACATAAGAGAGAGAAAGCTTTCTCAACGAATTACAATTCACAACACCACTGGGTAACGAAACAGGCCTAAGATCAGAAAACTTCCGAACCAATTCTTTTAAAGATTTTTCTGCCAAGATTGTGAAAATAGGAAAGGGGTATGAACTAAGGGTAAGGTCAAGATCTTTTACACCGTTCTGAAGTGCAACATCAAGCCACTTATCAATATGTGGGTTAACTTGAGATTTATTAGAGTAATCTGATAATTAAAACTTTTCAATAGGGATTTTCCCCTTCCTATATCTCTCCATGATATTGTCCACCATATTGCCCTTGCTATGATCAAAAGTGAATTTCAAGTAGGGAATTGTCAACGAGGCCTGAAACCTGTTTTGGAGAGAATACTCATCTTTGTTGCTTGTTCATAACTAAGAAAACAAAGTATTTTGTGAATGAGACATTCCGGCAATGTGTCAGCAGTTGCTCTCCTCATGGTCAGGCAGCAAAATTCAGTAATCAGATTATAAGGGGTCGGTTGGTATAATACAGATTCTTCATATTATTGGGACGAAAACCTACCTTTATATTCTGCCACTCCCATTTCGAATGGGTTTGAAATATTTTCACCTTTTTACTTCCGAAAAAAAAAAAAAAAAGTTGTTTTGTTCCAAATATTTTTCTATATTTCTAAGTAAAATTCAAATTATACATAAATATGGAGTATCAAATTATTTAAAGCCCTTATTTGTTATTTGATCTAGGTCAAAAATCATAATATTTTATAGAGCTCTCAATACGAGTCAGCCCGGCCTATTTGGAATAGTCCACATGGACTTTGAGTTTGACGGATTAGGCCGGGTTGGCCCATCAAAATGATGGGCCCAAAAACACCAAGCCTACACTATTACTCTGTGGGTTGCGGGCCTTATGGGCCAGTCCACTTTTT
The DNA here is from genome assembly GCA_030864225.1 of Capsicum baccatum var. pendulum. Lineage (NCBI taxonomy): Eukaryota > Viridiplantae > Streptophyta > Magnoliopsida > Solanales > Solanaceae > Capsicum > Capsicum baccatum. The sequence continues at coordinate 129,739,566 of CM061558.1, forward strand.
AAAATATAATATTTTATAATTTAATTTTAAAATTTTACTAAACATAAATATTATCAGACAATATTATATAGTGTTAATACTTGTTAATTAAATGTCCAACACCCCAAAAAATACTTCTAATAGCGAAATTAAATAACTTTTGACATGATATCTTTCAAACCAAATAAAAATACTAATAAACAATTTAAATAATTGCATGTATTTGACTTATGAGCCGACTAATGGGTTAGCCTAACCCACACTGATCGAGCCCCACGGGCAACGGGCTTATCCAGGCCTGACCCATATTGATGGCTCTAATATTTTAATAGTTTTAAATCAATTAAAATTTTACTTTATTTAAAAAAAAAAAAAAAAGAATTTCTACAATTCTATTTAAATAGTATTATTTTGATCAAACTTTACCACAAAATACGACCTATTTTACTCCCACTTTTTTCTTATTTTAGTTTTGATTCAAGTCGTCTTTTTCATTCATTATCATCATTCTTTCAACCTTTTTGTATTCCTTTTAGTTAATAAATTTAAAATTATATAGAAATTTTACATAATCAACAATTAATAATGGATTCTCCTCTCTTAACAATTTCTAATCAAAAAATTGTACAAAACAAGTGTGTTGTCGCCGAATAAAGTAGCTAAAAAATTAAGGTTATCTCGATGAAAAATTAAGATTTACATTACGAGAATAGTAGTTCTTTTTTTTATTGCCGCAGGTTTAAAATTTTAATTTTGTCAAAGGAATTCAGCAGCTTTTAAGCTATTAGTAAAGACAAACTATATAGCATTACTATCATAATGGCTCCGGTTAATCATTCAACATATATATTGAGTCCATTTTTTGTCATCGCATCTTTTATATATTTTAATAAATTTTTAATTACATGAAGGATTAGAGATAGGGAAGGGACTGTAAGACTTAGCATCCCCACTTCAAATTGTTAGTTTAGTCTAACTACGCTTAAAAGTAGCTTGTTTAACCTGTTCATCATTTCCAATCTTCTACCGGTAAACTTAATATGGTTTAAATAATTTTGTTCTTGTATTAATTTTATTAATTTACACGAGGCACACGTGCGAAATTGACTAGTATATTATAATTGTGACTTGTGATGGTGGTACCTAGGGTTGTCAAGCTGAAATTGAGCAAGTTAAAATGTGCTGATTGAATAAATTAAGAGTGTCAAACGGCCGGTCCGACCCGGCCCGATTAACTAACCCGGCCCGGTTTGACCCGGCCCGGTAAGCCCTAGGGCTTTAGGGTTCCGGGACCTGGGCCGGTTTTTTTGTTAAAATGGGCTCGGTTAACCCAGCCCGGATCAAGCCCGGTTCAGGTCCGCCGGTTAACCAGCCTGGCCCGGCCCAGAAAATAAAAAAAATAAAAAAAAAATAGATTTTGGGCCAAACTAGCCGTTGGCCCAACGGCTATATAGCCGTTTTTGGGTCCAAACGGCTAGTTTGGGCCCATTTAATAAAAAAAAAAAAACTTTAAAAAATATTTTTTAATCCCCAAAAAAAATTTATAAATACCCTACAACTTCAAATCATTTTTCACACAATTTTTCACTCTCTCAAATCCCACTCTCTCTCAAATCTCAATTCTCAATTCTCTAATATTCAATATATTTAATTTCTTAAAGTGTTCACTTTAATTTTTTAATTTTTCGTTTACAAAGTACGAGCGGAAGTTTCTAAAGTCGCAATCTTCGGATACTTCCAAAATTTGGTATTGTCGTTCCATCTATTACGTTTAATTTTTATTTATTGTATTAATTGTTTAATATTTAATTTTATTATATTTGTGTATTTTGAATATTTTTAGTTTAATTTAATTTATATTATGGATAAATTAAAAAACCTCGCTGCTAAAGGTGTTAAAAATTTTTGTCCCGGAAGCGGTAGTGGTAGTAAAAAGCGAATTACTAGCGGTAGAGGTAGTTCAAGTAATAGATATACCTGTGTGCCTTCGCCTCCGGTACCGCTTGGTACACCTTTTGAGGAAGAAATAGGTGTAGGTGCTCACGATATGGATTATGTAGAAGCTCAGGAAAATTACGGTATAGAAGAAGAAAATGAAGTAGATGCAGTTAATTTTGACGAAGATAATGAAAATATTGCTGAAACACCTGCAGTAGGAGATGCTAACGTTAGATCTGAATCAGTTAATCTCCCTTCCCGTCCTCCCAGTGGCCCAAAACCTCGTAAAAGAACTAGTATTGCATGACAATTTTTTGAACGTATATCAGATATTGAGGTCTAGTGCAATATTTGTCAATAAATATATAAGCATAGAAGTGGAGGCAAGCAAGGGGGCACAGGTACGTTAATGAGACATATAGCTGAAGATCACAAAAGAGAGTTAAATATTGCAAAGGTGGTGGGGATGTTAGTGGGTCAACGCAAACTAGAATGGACCCAACAACTGGTCAAGTAGCAAAAAAATATAATAAATTGAGGGACAGGAAAGAAATAGCTAAAATGGTAGCTATGGGTTGTTTGTCTTTTAGTTTTCCTTCTTCTGATGCTTTTATTCGTTATATACAAGCAATTTATAATCCTATGTTTAATGGTATTCTTAGAACTACTTGTCGGTCTGATATTTTTAGACTCCATTCACAATATTATTTTTATTTATCAACATTGTTAAAAAATATTCAATGTAGATTGTCCCTAACTTCTGATCTTGGTCGTGCTGTAAATAAAAATGATTATTTAACTGTTACTTGTCATTGGATGGATAGTAATTTCGTGATGCAAAAACGTATTCTTGCTTTTTTATATGATGAAGATCGTAAATATACTGGACAATTTATTGCTGATTCTATTGTTAAAATTGTCGGATATTATGGTATCGAAAATTAAATTTTATGTATTGCTTTTGATAATGCTTCTAACAACAAGACTGCTATAACAAAAATAAAATCTACGCTATTTCCGCCCTTGCCTGAAATTTTTCATATTAAGTGTGCATGTCATATATATAATTTAATTGTAAAAGATGGTCTTGACTTTTTTGAGCTTTATATTGAAAAAATTCGTCTTGCCGTTGGTTTTATTCAAGGAAATAATCGTAAATCGAGAATTAGAGAATTTAAAGTTAAATGTCAAGAAAATGGACTTACACCGATTTTGATGCCTGAGGAAATTGATACTAGATGGAATTCTACGTATGAATTTTTAAAAACTTGTTATAAATATAGAATTCCTATTACACTAGCTTTTAACCAACATTGTGGTTCATTTGTTGATTCTGCTGATTGCATGCTACATAATTCTGATTGGGTTGTAATTAATGATCTTGTTAAGTTTTTAGAAAAATTTTATGTAACTACGGTTGAATTTTTCGGTGCTTACTATCCTACTGTTTGTAATATTTTGACATATATAGCCGATATTTCTAGTTTGCTCCAACAATATAAAAATAAAGAAGGTTATAAAGAAGTTGTTGGCGTCATGTTTACGAAATTTAAAAAATATTTTTTCTCGATTTCCCCTATTTACTTGGTTGGTGCTATGCTAAATCCGTGCATGAAATATAATCAAATGTGTCACTTTAGTACTCTTATTTATACTAACTTAGAAATAAATACTAACCATGATTCTGAACAAGTACAGCCTGATTTGTGGACGGCTACGGCTGATGCAAAGGATTATATAGAAAAATTATATAATCACAATGCTGATTTATTTGATTCAGTCATACCTACAAATATCATTTCAACTGTCGCTCCTCATCCTCCTGAGGAGCCATCATCTTCTAAAAGGCCGGCACATAGTGGTTTTTCTGATTCGTTTTATGATTTAAATTGTTGGAACAGTGTTGATGAGAGAACTTACACATCAACTTATCAGGAAGAGCTGAAATATTATCTTCGGACGGCACCAGAGGATCGCAGACGACGGATCAACACGCTGGATTGGTGGAGGAATAATAAATCACAATATCCTGTGCTTTCAAGATTAGCTAGAGATATCTTGAATGTTCCAATATCAACCGTTGCATCAGAGAGCGCCTTCAGTCAGGGATGACAGCAGTTTGGAGACAACCGACACTCATTGGGAAGCATAATGTTCTAGTTTGCCTCAGAGATTGGATTAGAGCGGAAAGAAGAAACCAAAGAATGGAGCCGGAGCCAAGCGACGAGCTGAAACTTGAAGAGATTATGACTTCACGTGAGAACTCAGCAGAATCAAGTCCAATGCATGGTTTTGCCCCCGTTGATTTCGATTATCCTATGCAAGTTCCCATTAATATTAACATGAATGAGTTGGAAAAAATGATGCATAATTTATAGATTTTCATTCATGTAAATTATAAATTTTGGATCATTTTGCAATCAATAAAATTCCCCAAATTCATTCACTCCTTAGTCGTTGTTTTTTATTTTTTTTTATTTAACGATTTAAAATTTTAAATTGAATTTCTAGTTTTCTACTTTAAATTAAAAACTTACTTCTAATATATTATTAATTTACTACCAAATATTATTAATTTATTATATTAAGTAGCATATGTTTTGTATATTTGTGCATATATCTTCTATAAAAGTGTATATTTAACGTATACATGTGTATATGTTTTATAAATTAATATATAAGTATATCTATACATATTGTAATGTATATATATAATGTAGTATATTTTATAAGTAGTAGTATATATACATTTAATGGTGCGTATACACGTGTATATATCTTCTATAGAAGTGTATATTTAATGTATACATGTGTATATGTTTTATAAATTAGTATATAACTATACAAATATATATTGTAATGTCTATACATTATAGTATATTTCATTTAAAGTATTACATATACATAGAATAGAGTGTATATATGTGAATGAATCTTCTATAGACGTGTATATTTAACGTATACATGTGTATATATTTTATAAATTAGTATAGAACTATACAAATATATATTGTAATGTATATATATTGCATATATCTCATTTAAAGTATTACATATACATAGAATAGAGTGTATATATGTGAATAGATCTTCTATAGACGTGTATATTTAACGTATACATTACTTTATGTTTTATAAATTAGTATATATATTGTAGTATATACTTTTTTTAAAGTAGTACATATATATTGAATGGTGCGTATATATGTGTATATATCTTCTATAGACGTATATCTTTAAAGTATACAAGTGTATATGTTTTGTAAATTAGTATGTAACTATATATATATACATATTGTTGTATATATATATATGTATATCACTATATTGTAGTATATATTTTATTTAAAGTAGTACATATATATTGAATGGTGCATATATAAGTGTATATATCTTCTAAAGTAGTATATATTTAACGTATACATGTGTATATGTTTTATAAATTAGTATATATATATATTATACTATTATAGCATATGTTTTATTTAAAGTAGTACGTATAGTCATATATAATTATATATTGAATGGTACGTATATATGTGTAATTGTTTATACTTTATATATTTTTTTAAAAATATATATTGTATATTGGAGTGTATATAGTGTATATTGGAGTCTATATAGTGTATATTGGATTTTTTATTTATTTTTTAAACAGGTTTGACCGGGTTTTGGTGGATTTGACCGGATTGGGTTAAGTGGGCCGGGTTCGGGTGGTTTTAATTTTTTTCTGTTTGATCCGGTCCGGCCTGGCCCGATTAACGCCAAACCCGGCCCGTTAGACACCCTTAGAATAAATGGATTGGACTACGATAAATCCAAAAGTTACTTGGACGGAATTTGGCTCGACGGCTAGGGGTTTTCGATGGAAATCCATCGGAAACATTAACGACGAGCTACATTAGGAGGCATTCTGGCAAATTCTTTTGCTAGAAATTAGCGACTTTCTAGTGATATATCTCTATTTTCAAACCAATGTGGCACCTAGAACCTCCAAATAGTGAAAACCTTTGGGCGGTTTGACCAATTTTAAGCTTCGATTTGATAATTCATTTTTCAATTTAAATAGACAACTTATCAAACGAAAAAAATATTATAATTAGGGAACATATCTAAATATACCCCTGAATTAGGAGTGGGCATAGTATGGTATATATCAAATATCAGATTAAAATCGAAAATTTTTATACCGCGGTATGGATGTTATGGTATTTGGTATGATATTTGGTAGAAAATTTAAATTGTTTTGGTATTTTGTACGGTATTTGATATTTATGCAATAAATACCAAAATACCATATATCGCACCAAAATTTTTAAATAACATATAAAACCACACACACACACACACATATATATATATATATATATATATATATATAATATATATATATTTAAGATTATTAAATATATTTATATATCATTCATTAGCCAATTGAACACAAAAGTAATTTTTATTAAGAAATAAATTTTTGGGGAAACTTATTATTTAGGAGTACTATGCTTAAGTTGAAGTAATGTTATTCAGAGTTTGTATCTCGCACTATTCAATCGTGATTGAAATGTTCTTTTTGTGTAATTGATTAACAAAGATAGTTGTTAGTCTAATATGATTAAGACGTTTTTAAAATTTAAAGTTATAGTTTTTTTATATGAATATATGTAAATAGAAATCAAATAAAATATGGTTACCGAATTACCATACCATAAAATACGGAAATCGAATTTAAAAATACTGAATTATACCGAACTAATTTGGTATGGTAATGTTATTTTTCTTTTAGATACCGAAAATCGAAGTTAACGTACCGAAATTTAAAATATCATACCGTATCATACCGTATCATGCCTACCCCTACCCTAATACATGATTGACAGCTTTTATACCCTCCTTTAAAAAATGATGTATTTAGACCACTGACATTACACAATTGACTAAGATATATCTTTTTCAAATGACGATAATGAAAAAATGATTTTAAATATTTTTATTAAAATAAAAGCCACATAGGAGTATATTTGACCCTTCTCGTAACGCTCAGGGATGTATTTAATTCTTTTCTGACATAAATTTCTTTCGTGTATTTCAAAACAACTAATTTGAATTTATTGCTTTGACGTTTAAATTTCTTACCATATATCCCCCAAAAAATATGTGCATATACATAGAATAATAAATTGCAACTTGATTGCTTAGGATTATTGAAATAAAAACGAATCTTGAGATTTTGGGACCATTTAGTCTAAGCTTGTGCTCCCAACATGTGTCATGTTTTTAAATGGGAAAATTACATATCTACACAATTTAAGACCTTAAATTACAATACATACAATATATTTTTCTTATTTACAAGATCTAATTGTTATTTACAAAACATAACAATTTAAGAAAAAACTGATTTATTTTATAGAAAATAGAATAAATTTTCATATACGGTGATTTTGGCTTTTCTGGGGGAGTTGTTTTAGGTAAATGAACTGATTTTTTAGCATTTATGTTCCTCCTCTATTAATTCATCTTATTTAATCTAACAAATAAGGTAATAAAAATAAATGATATGGTAACATTTTTTCCTTCAATCAGGAGGATATAATGGTTGTCTTCTCCTATTATTCCCCAAAACTTTCTTTTCCCATAATTTTCTCATAAGTTGTTGCCTTTCCTTTTTTTTCACCTACAATCTTTACATATTGAATACTATTAACAAAAAAAAAATAACTGCCACATAAATATCATAATATATAGTATATACCCTTTTTAATATATCAAGTAATACATACTATAACCAAGGTACCATAATCTATACCAAATATGCACCATAATGCAACCACAGAATATACACATTAAATTAAATACATATTTTATTCATAAATGATTGACAGAGTATTTTGTGAATTAGATTTATTATTTGCAAATACGTCTGTCAACAGAAAATAAAACCCTATTCTAGGAATTATAATTCTAACTGTTTAGTGTTTGCATAATTATTCATTTCTATTGATAATTGCACTTTTAACACATATCAATTTCAAAATTCTTGAAACTATCACATATTCCAACCGTCCAAAGATAATGTCACTTTAACAAAAGAAAAGGGAAGTCGTTTTTTTTTCCACTTATATTAAACCCTAGTCCTACAAAAGTCTCCTTGTTTCAGCCAAAAATTCATCATAATGACGAATATCAATACTTTTCCCAATGATCTCGCCATCAATATACTCATGAAACTTCCCGAAAAATCACTTCTAAGATTCAAACCTGTTTGCAAATCAAGGCGTTCTCTAATCGAACATCCTCAATTCACCAAGCACCACTATTATCTATGGGTGTCAAACGGGTCGGGCCGGGCCAACCTGGAACCGACCCTTCTATTTTAATCGGGTTGAGGGTCGGTTTTGGTGCTAGCCGGGCCGGGCTAAACAGTAAAAAAATTAAAATCCACCCTAACCTGGCCCACTTAACCCAATCCAGTCAAACCCATCAAAATTCAGTCAAACCCAGTTAAAAAATGGGTCAAACCCGATCAAAAATATTTTTAAAAAAAAATTCTTTCAATATACATTACATATACCCACCTATATACATTATAAATACGTTAAATAATATCTATACACTATATATATAATATATACTACATTAGAATTTAAAAAATATATACACATATACACAATTAGTCAATTACTCATATATATATGCACCATTCAATGTATATATACTACTACTTATAAAATATACTACAATATATATACATTACAATATATATAGATATACTTATACACATGTATACGTTAAATATACAAGATATATACACGTGTATATGCACCATACAATGTATATATACTACTACTTATAAAATATACTACAATATATATATATATATATATATATATATATATATATATATATATATATATTAAAATATATATAGATATAGTTATATACTAATTTATAAAACATATACCCATTTATATGTTAAATATACACTTCTATAGAAGATATATACATGTGTATACACACTATTCAATGTATATATACTACTACTAATAAAATATACTACAATATAGATACATTACAATATATATAATTATACTTATATACTAATTTATAAAACATATACACATGTATACGTTAAATATATACTACTATAGAAGATATATACATGTGTATACGCACCATTCAATGTATATATACTACTACTTATAAAATATATTACATTATATATACATTACAATATATATAAATTGATACTAATTTGTAAAATATATACACATGTATACATTAAATATATACTACTATAGAAGATATATACACGTGTATACGCACCGTTTAATGTATATATACTACTACTTATAAAATATACTACACTATATATAGATTAAAATATATATAGATATACTTATATATTAATTTATAAAATATATACACATGTATACGTTAAATATACACTTCTATAGAAGATATCCAATTGATAAAACATATACACATGTATACATTAAATATACACTTCTATAGAAGATATATACACGTGTATACGCACCATTCAATGTATATATACTACTACTTATAAAATATACTACATTATATATACATTACAATATATATAGATATACTTATATACTAATTTATAAATATACACTTCTGTAGAAGATATATGCATAAATATACAAAACATATGCTAATTAATATAACAAATTAATAATATTTGGTAGTAAATTAATAATATATTAGAAGTAAGTTTTTAATTTAAAGTAGAAAACTAGAAATTCAATTTAAAATTTTAAATCGTTAAATAAAAAAATATAAAAAGCAAGGACTAAGGAGTGAATGAATTTGGGGAATTTTATTGATTGCAAAATGATCTAAAATTTATAATTTACATGAATAAAAAATCTACAAATTATGCATCATTTTTTCCAACTCATTCATGTTAATATTAACGGGAACTTGGATAGGATAGTCGAAGTCAGCGGAGGCAAAACCATGCATTGGACTTGATTTTGCAGAGTTCTCCCGTGAAGTCATAATTTCTTCAAGTTTCAGCTCGTCGCTCGGCTCTAGTTCCATTCCTTGATTTCTTCTTTCCGGTCTAATCCAATATCTGAGGCAAACTAGAACATTCATTATATTGCTTCTCAATGAGTGTCGGTTGTCTCCAAGCTGCTGTCATCCCTGACTAAAGGTGCTCTCTGATGCAACGGTTGACATTGGAACATTCAAGATATCTCTAGCTAATCTTGAAAGCACATGATATTGTGTTTCATTACTCCTCCACCAATCCAACGTGTTGATCCATCGTTTGCGATCCTCTGGTGCCTTCCGAAGATAATATTTCAGCTCTTCCCGATAAGTGGATGTGTAAGTTCTCTCATCAACACTGTTCAACCAATTTAAATCATAAAACGTATCAGAAAAACCACTATGTGCCAGCCTTTTAGAAGATGATGGCTCCTCGGGAGGATGAGGAGCTACAGTTGGAGTAATATTTGTAGGTACGGCTAAATCAAATAAATCAGCATAGCGATTATATAATTTTTCTATGTAATTCTTTGCATCAGCAGCCGTCCACAAATCAGGTTACACTTGTTCAGAATCATGGTTAGTATTTATTTCTAAGTTAGTATAATTAAGAGTACTAAAGTGACACATATGATTATATTTCATGCACGGATTTAGCATAACACCAACCAAGTAAATAGGAGAAATCGGGAAAAAATATTTTTTAAATTTCGTAAACATGGCGCCAACAGCTTCTTTATAACTTTCTTTATTTTTATATTCTTCGAGCAAACCAGAAATATCGGCTATATATGTCAAAATATTACAAACAGTAGGATAATAAGCACCGAAAAATTCAACCGTAGCTACATAAAATTTTTCTAAAAACATAACAAGGTCATTAATTACAACCCAATCAGAATTATGTAGCATGCAATCAGCAGAATCAACAAATGAAGCGCAATGTTGGTTAAAAGCTAGTGTAATAGGAATTCTATATTTATAACAAGTTTTTAAAAATTCATACGTAGAATTCCATCTAGTATCAATTTCCTCAGGCATCAAAATCGGCGTAAGTCCATTTTCTTGACATTTAAATTTAAATTCTCTAATTCTCGATTTACGATTATTTCCTTGAATAAAACCAACGGCAAGACGAATTTTTTCAATATAAAGCTCAAAAAACTCAAGATCATCTTTTACAATTAAATTATATATATGACATGCACACTTAATATGAAAAATTTCAAGCAAGGGCAGAGATAGCGTAGATTTTATTTTTGTTATAGCAGTCTTGTTGTTAGAAGCATTATCAAAAGCAATACATTAAATTTTATTTTCGATACCATAATATCCGACAATTTTAACAATAGAATCAGCAACAAATTGTCCAATATGTTTATGATCTTCATCATATAAAAAGCAAGAATAATGTATTTGCATCACGAAATTACTATCCATCCAATGACAAGTAACGGTTAAATAATCATTTTTTTTTACAACACGATCAAAATCAGAAGTTAGGGACAATCTACATTGAATATTTTTTAACAATGTTGATAAATAAAAACAATATTGTGAATGGAGTCTAAAAATATCAAACCGACAAGTAATTCTAGGAATACCGTTAAACATAGGATTATAAATTGCTTATATATAACGAATAAAAGCATCAGAAGAAGGAAAACTAAAAGGCAAACAACCCACAACTACCATTTTAGCTATTTCTTCCCTGTCCCTCAATTTATTATACTTGTTCGTTACGTGATCGGTTGCTGGGTCCATTCTAGTTTGCGTTGACCCACTAACATCCCCACCACCTTTTGCAATATTTAACTCTCTTTTGTGATCTTCAGCTACATGTCTCATTAACGTACCCGTACCCCCTTGCTTGCCTCCATTTCTATGCTTATATATTTGTTGACAAATATTGCATTGCACCTCAATATCTTATATACATTCAAAAAATTGCCATGCAATACTAGTTCTTTTACGAGGTTTTGGGGCACTCGGAGGACGGAAAAGGAGATTAACTGATTCAGATCTAACGTTAGCATCTCCTACTGCGGGTGTCTCAGCAATATTTTCATTATCTTCGTCTAAATTAACCGCATCTACTTCATTTTTTTCTTCTATACCGTAATTTTCCTGAGCTTCTACATAATCCATATCGTGAGAACCTACACCAATTTCTTCCTTAAAAGGTGTACCAAGAGGTACTGTAGGCGAAGGTGCACGGGTATATCTATTACTTGAACTATCTCTACCGCTAGTAATTCGCTTTTTACTACTACCACCGCTTCCGGGACAAAAATTTTTAACACCTTTAGTAGCGAGGTTTCTTAATTTATCCATAATATAAATTAAACTAAACTAAAAATATTTAAAATACACAAATATAATAAAATTAAATATTAAACAATTAATACAATAAATAAAAATTAAACGTAAGAGATGGAGCGACAATACCAAATTTTGGAAGTATCCGAAGATTGCGACTTTAGAAACTTTCTCTTGTACTTTGTAAACGAAAAATTAAAAAATTAAAGTGAACGCTTTAAGAAATTAAATATATTGAATATTTGAGAATTGAGAATTGAGATTTGAGAGAGAATGAGATTTGAGAGAGTGAAAAATAGTGTGAAAAATGATTTGAAGTTGTAGGGTATTTATAGATTTTTTTTTGGGATTAAAAAATATTTTTTAAAGTTTTTTTTTTTTAATAAATGGGCCCAATATAGCCGTTGGGTCAACGGCTTGTTTGGCCCCAAAGCCAAAATATCTTTTTTTTTTAATTTTTCTGGGCCGGGCCGGGCTGATTAACCAGCGGGCCTGGACCGGGCTTGGTCTGGGCTGTGTTAGCTGGGCTCATTTTAAAAAATAACTGGCCTGGGACCCGGAACCCTAAAGACCTAGGTCTTACCGGGACCCAGAACCCTAAAGCCCTAGGGCTTACCGGGCCGAGTCAAATCTAGCCGGGTTAGGTACGAGGGCCGGCCCGGCCCGGCCTACTTGACACCCCTAGTCCAGCTATCAACTGAATTTTTGAATTACACTATATCTTTGAAATGGCACTCCAATATGTCGGTATATTCTTCCCAAGTCTTTGCCAAGCGATATGATCCCTCAAAAGCCCACAGGAACGGAGTTGATGCTCCTACATCCAAAGCGATCTCACTTTTGATGATTGAACTTGACTTTTATTTTGAAGTGGTCTTAACATTAATAGTAATATTTAATGATGCAGGGTCAGGAATGTTATATTAAAGGTTCGAGAAATGGAGAAGCATTTCAGACTTGTATTCTATTCATACTGTGCAAAGCACTTTATATACAATCGATAGACCAAGCTTAATCCTAAATTGTAGGAGTATAGAGCTGTAAAATATTGACCTAATATAAAGCTGTAAATGATAACAAATATACAATTAGTTATGCACAAATAAAGGAGAGAAAATCCGCACCATATACTACACAATCAATCATGCCCCAATAAGCCCTCACAAGTTGAAGGTGGTATCGATAACCTTTAACTTGGACTGATGATGAAAAAAAAGATGAGTCAAAGGCTTTGTAAGCATGTCTGCGAGTTGATAAGCAACATGTCAATGCTGAATGAGCACCTGTTTTCACTGCACTTGATCTCTAACAAAGTAAAAATCAACTTCAATGTGTTTCTTCGTAATATGTCATATGGATGTTGACCAAGATGGGTAGCAACAACATTATTACAACAGATTATGGGTGGATCAGGCAACTGTGCATGTAGTTCTACAATAAGTTTTTGGACCCAAATAACCTCAGCAAATGCAGAAGCTACTGCATAATACTCTGCTTCAGTGGAGGAGCGCGCAACAGTGCATTGCTTATTGGATGACTAACTGATAGGATTTTCACATAGTATAGGATATATCCAAAAGTGGAGGTCCTGTCATTAATGTCACCAGACCAATTGGCATCTAAATACATAAACAACCTAGGATGTATCTTGCTCGGCATCTGTAATGAACCAATGTCCCACATTGAAAGAAAAAAGAAATGCTAAGGGGGTAATAAGCCAACGGGTTCTCCTACCTACTAGACTAGTCTTTTGGGTTTGGCTTTCCCGTTTGGTTTATAACATTGGTGCTTTCATTGAGAGTCTCATGCGTGGGGGCCATGACTCGGAGTGGTAGCCTATGTGCCAGTAGTGGTTCCCTGAACCCAAGGGGTGACAACCGTGACCAGCTGGGCATAGTCGTGACCGATGAGGAGCCCGTGACTTAAAGTGGTGGCTTATGTGCCAGTAGTAGTGGCCTGGACCCGAGGGGTGCCAGCCGTGACCAACTAGGCATATCCGTGACTAACGAGGAACAAACCACGTGTGGAGCCGCGTCTCGGAGTGGTGGCCTGGACCCAAAAGGGGTGCCAGCCGTGACCAACTAGGCATAGCCGTGACCAACGAGGTCGTTGGTTCTCAAGCGGAGGCGATTGTAATGAACCAATGTCCCATAATGGAAAAAAAGAGAACTGCTAAGGGGGTTATAAGCCAATGGGTTCTCCCACCTACTAGACTAGTCTTTTGGGTTGGGCACTCCCGTTTGATTTATAACAGCATTTGTAATCCATGAGTTTCGGTATGTTGGAGATATTGCAAGAGTATCTTAAGAAAATACTAGTGTGTTTTTGTAGGAGCATACATGATTTTAGATAATTTGGAGTTTTTGTATGTTGGAGATATTGCAAGAGTCTCTTAAGAAAACACTAGTGTGTTTGTGTAGGAGCATACATGATTTTAGATAATTTGTTAACTGCGAAGGTTATATCTGGTCTGGTGAATGAAAAATACTGAAACTTACCAAGTACTTGATGATACAAAATGGCATCTGCCCGAGATGTGTCATCCTTTTAGAATAGTAAGGCAAATGACAAATACTGAAACGTACCAAGTACTTGATGATACAAAGTGACATCTGCCCGAGGTGTGTCATCCTTTAAGAATAGTAAGGCAGTGAAACTCATGAAACATACTGGGTATCAAGAAGATCTGAAACATACTTGTCCTAAGAAAGAACGATCCCTTCTTTAGAGCGAAGAACTTCAATACCCAAAAAGTAGTGCAAATGTCTGAGGTCTTTGAGAGAGAATGTCACTGAAAGAACCTAGATAGTTTTCTTGATAACCTCAAAGTTTTATCTAGTAATAATTATGTCATCAACGCATACAGGAATATAGATCTATTCTCCATTTTGATGACGAATCAATAGAGAAGAGTCAAAGTTAGACTTCTGAAAGACAATTTGAAGCAAGAATTGCTTTAACTCAGAGTACCAGACTCGAGGGCCTACTTAAATCCATAAATTGCTTTCTTTAATTTGCACACATAATGAGGAAAATCAAAATGAGCATACCCACGAGGTTGAAGCATATAAAGATCTTCTTCAAGGTTTTAATAACTCAGTTTTTTTAATGAGGGGTAAATGGATAATTTATCCTATATTATTAAAATTAATTAAGAGAATTAAAGTGAGCAAGCGAAAATTCCCCCCCTTGTTTAGTTTTTCTCACTTTTAGAAGG
This sequence comes from Capsicum baccatum var. pendulum, assembly GCA_030864225.1. NCBI lineage: Eukaryota > Viridiplantae > Streptophyta > Magnoliopsida > Solanales > Solanaceae > Capsicum > Capsicum baccatum. The sequence continues at coordinate 129,755,035 of CM061558.1, forward strand.
AATAGAATAGGGCCTTTTGGTTCCTTTATTTTTGGAAGAAAACAAGAAAACTTATTGTGAAAATTTTGGGAGAGTTTATAGACAAAAACAAGGATCTTTGGGCCACTGTTGACGGTAGTCAAAGCAAATTGAAGCCATTGGAGGTTGTTTGAGTGGTGTTTTACGCATTACGAGGTTGGAGAACTTTTTATTAGCAACGTAAGTGAGACTTCAAGTTTTAGGTGCTTGCTTTTCAATTTTTTTTTAAAGAAAATGTGTTTTTGTCTGTCCGGTCCATGTGTTGAGACGAGCGTGTGCTTGACAGAATCAACGGTCTTCAAGGTCAGCCACATATATTTTATGTTCAAAAATACTAAAATTCCCTTTATAAACTATTTCATGATGTGATACGATTGTGTACAATGAGATTAGGGCATTGTGAATGCTTCCTTGAAGTTGGTTCTAATGGGGCATTGCGTATGCTTCCCTTAAGCATTGTGTATGCTTCTTGATTTGATATGGGGAATTGTGTATGCTTCCCTGAGTATTGTGTATATACTCTTGATATATTTGGCGCATTGTGTATGTTGCTAGGAACTCCTGATGTTGGTTAATTACTTTAATTACAAATTGTGATAAGTACGTAGTATAAATTGTATTGAGATCTATAGTTCCTGATGAATGATTATTGGGTCTCGTTGGTCATCTTATTATGATAAAATTCTTGTGTGTAATAACTTCACGTTCTTGGTGGTGTTGTATTTTCTAATACTTGTTAGGAGTACTTAAAGTAGCGTGTTGGAGATTTTATTGGGTTATATTTTATATATAGCCCACTCCTTACTTGCATGTCTGCATATACTATCGCTGAAGGTGAAACTAGTGGGTGACGATTCATTCGTAAGGATTCTATTATTGAGGTGAGCCCTCACATTATTCGTGGAGGCTTTCATTTCCACTTTAGCCCTTTATATTATATTCTTTTCATTGGGTTTGCATGCCCAAAAATTAAACTCATATAGCTCTATTTTAGATAATCCATAGTCTTAATGTGGGATTTGGGATAGAGAGTAATTTTCGAGTGATTATTGAATTTATAGTTTGATTATGGATTTTGAAATTATTATTTATTATTTATTAATACGTTGGAATTGCACATATCTTATTTTTAGTGCTTATTAACTAATAAAGTGTAAGGAAAATTGATTCTGTCGATATATGGTATTAGTGGGCCAAATAGTTAAACAAGACATGTAGTTTTAGCATTGTAAAAGCAGATTAGTAATTTAGCATAGAATATGAATAGAATATTTCCGTTCTTTCTATTAACTTGTATAAAGATACTTGATGGCCAAGAAATAAAAAACACAGAAAAGAAAATTTCCAATACTGTCTCTCAATTTCTACAAGAGTCTAGAATGCCACGTTGTAGAGATGTATTTAGAACCCAAATGAACCCAGTTCAAGTAGTCAAGTTCTCTACACACAATATCTTTGGTTGAATCTTCCTATTTTAGTTAACGATTTTGGGTATGCTATTCTCTACGAGAACACCGCCTTAGAGATGAATATAGCTTAAATATCTAATACATATGTCAAAAAGACGTACAACAAATCAACATGAACTACAAAGAAAACGCAAAAACCAAACATAATATCGTTGTGCCTTGATATTTCCAACTAAATCATGTCTGATAAATGACTCTTTATAAATTATTAACTGATAAGAAACTTAAATTTGAAGCTCATAAGTATCTAGGACCTGACCTGAAAAATATATAGTATTATAAAACTTTATTAATGAATAAGTACATTTTCAATTTGTAATTGAATAAACTGCATCACCAATCCAATAGAATATAATATTTATCCCTCTTCCTTGTTGCCAGCTCCTCGCTTTTGTGCTCCACAAGATGCCAACTCTTGCTCTTGCGATCAAGTTTGTAGGCTTTTACTTCTTTTAATTGACTATACCAAGGCTTGTTTCCATGAGAAGACGAGTGACTCGAATTCTTCATATGCATCAAATAATTGATGAAAAATGTAGCCATTTTTCTTGTTAATTTCAGGTTAAGTCTCCTAGGATGGCAACTCCATAGCAAAGCATCTATAAATGTTGAGCACTTCTTAATCTCCCTTTTAAAATTGACATTTAAGACACCAACTTGTGGGATATCAACTCTGTGGTCCAATTGCAAATCTTTCACGTTGATCTCACCGCATTGGTAAAAATAAAGGGAGACTTGAGACCAAGAGGTCAAATTGGATAGAAACTTCCTCAACTTACAAAACCATGCAGCATCTATATTGTCGTAGCATCGAAGAAGAGTGATTTTTGAGTGCTCCAATTGGCTTGACTCTCGTGCAATTTTGAGTTCAGGAATTTGATCCCCCATATACTCAAGCGATACCAAATTCGGAGCCTCAAACCTCCCTGTGCACCAACAATGCTGAAACTTCAAGACCTTCAGTGATTGACATCTAGAAATAAGGTTGTAAAATGATGGATCATATATATACATATGTGATAGTTCTAAAGATTTCAGATTCTGACATTCAACAATATTCAATTCTTCCAATGGATAACCAGAATAAGATAAGTGTTCAAGAGTTGATGCTTGGATCTTAATATGCTGGTTAATATTGTTCCAAATGGAAACGGACTTGATCTTTTGAAGATTTAGCAGCTCAATCTTTATCAAATCCATACAACCCTTTAGGGTGAAAGATTCTATCAATGGACAGCTATTAAGTAGAGTCTGAAGCATGTCTTCGTCTAAATATACCTTAATTAGAGAAAGCTTTCTCAAAGAAGGACAGTTCACCACACCGCTAGATAACGAGGCTCGTGTCAAATCACAATTGGTCAGAACCAATTCTTTTAAAGATTTTGCTGCCAAGATTGTGAAAATAGGTAATGGGAGGTTGCGGATTTTAAACACCAAATATTTTACACCATTCTGAAGTGCAACGTCAAGCCACCTATAAAACAGAGGGACAATTCTAGAAGGACAGCTGTAGTTAGACTTTGATAATTCAAACTTCTCTATAGGGATATTCTCGTCCCTATATCTCTCCATGATATTATCCACCAGATCCATATTGACTTCGTAAAAATCAGCTGTAAATTTCAAGTTGGGAAGAGTCGACCATGCTTGTAACCATGTTTTGGAAAGAATGCTCGTCTTGGTTGCTTCGTCATAACTAAGAAAACCAAGTATCTCCTGAATGAGACATTCCGGCAATATATCAACTGTAGGATTCTGCAATTTCCACCCAACTCTTTTGGCGGATTCAAACATTCTTTCCTTGCAATGCTGACGGAATTTAGTACTCAATTGCTTTTTCCCATTAGCTTTCCACATCTCTTGCTCTTCTTGCCTATGAGGTTTCTACGAATTATTATGATTGTAGGTTTGGATAAGCTAAAACCAAAAGACCTATATAGGTAAATGTAATTTTACCCCACATTTATTAAAATACTATTTATAAAAAAAAAAAAAAATATAAACGTAACTCCTATTCTATTAATTTCACCCCATATTTATTAAAATACTATTCATAAAAAAAAATATATAAATGTAACGCCTATTCTACTAATTTTACCACATATAAATGTAACGCCTATTCTACTAATTTTAACCCATACTTATTAAAATACTCTTTATAATAAGAAAAACATATAAACATAACTACTATATATTCTACTAATTTTACCCCATACTTATTAAAATACTATTTATAAAAAAAACATATAAATGTAATGCATATTCTACTAATTTTACCCCATATTTATTAAAATACTATTTATACAAAAAAAAAAAAACTTATAAACGTACTCCTATTCTTCTAATTTTACCGCATATTTATTAAAATACTATTTATAAAAAATACATATAAATGTAACTCCTATTTTACTAATTTTAGCCCATATTTATTAAAAGACTATTTATGAAAAAAATATAAATGTAACTCCTATTCTACTAATTTTACCCCATATTTATTAAAATTCTATTTATAAGAAAAAAACATATAAACGTAACTCCTATTCTATATCTGTAATCTGTAATCTATCTATAATCTATAATATATTAAAAGTATGAAGACCGTTAAAAAGGTGATTTGAATTTTTTAACCTTCATTAAAAGATTTCGCAATAAACAAAATTGCATTTTTACTATTTCTTCTCAAATAATAAAATTTTAAATTAAATAATCTCTTTTTTTCTAAGGTTTGTTCCACAAAAATCTTATTGCTTAAAAACAAGCTCTTACCTCACAATTAACTGTCAATATATAGATCCTTATAAACTTAAACTCTATTAAATTATAAATTAGGACAAAATGACTAAGCATATTTACGTGCAGTTAACTATAGGCCCTTATAAATCTAAACCTTACTCCTAAATTATAAATTAGGAAAAAAAAAATCAATAACTCCAAATAAAAAAAATACAATAATAGCATATTTAACTATTTTTTTTTATTTGGCATATTCTAGGTAGGTAAGAAATTAGAACATATAATACTTTCAAATTAATTAAAATTTTACCTTATAAAAAAATCTATATAATTCTCTCTAAGTACTAACATTCACTTTTTCTGCCTCTAAATTTTTTTCTTATTTTGGTTTTTTTTATTGATTTAAGTTATTTTCTTGCTATCATCATATTTTCCACTCTTCAAAAAAAAAAAAAAAAAAACTCTTTAGTTGACATCTTTAAAAATTAGGTATGAATTAACCAACAACTGACAATGAATTCTCTCATTTTAGTAATTTTTCGTATTTTTTCTTTCAGTTAAAAGTTTCTAATGAAATAAGCATGTTGTCTCCGAATAAAGTTGACAGAAAATCAAAGATTGATCTGTTTGGGAGTCCAAGCCGTGACATTTCGCTTATCTTTATGGTGTATATTTTGAATGCAATAATTTTTCAATCTACAATTAACGTACTTCCTTCCTGTCCATAGATTCTCGACAAATTTAATTATTTATTTTGATTTTTTCTTATTTTTTAGTGTTTGTATATAATAATCTCTATCCATGTTAGGTGGCTAAATTTAATATTTTCAATGTTCAATAAGTATGATTTTATTTTATTTTTTATTCTTTTTTGGTTCAAGGATGTTGATGAAAGATTCAAATATGTTAAAAGTTGGGCTCATTCATGCCATCGTCGTTACAAAATTGGCTCATCCATTCCATTACTTTTAACAACAAGTTTTTAGAAAACAGCTTTGCCACGTGGAGGCATATTAGAGGTCCACGTCATTTAAAAAAAAACTAAAATTTAAAAAAAAAAATTAAATTTTTTTTGATGCATTAAAAAGAATCCACCCAACTTTTTGATCCATTAAAAATTAGTTTGATCTATACTTTTAAAATTTGAGATTATTTGTATATTGCCCCATATCAATAGTTTTTTTTTCCTTTTCTGGCTTTCACGTGTGACTCTGTTCACAATACGGATCAATAATATAATTATCTCACTTTGAACTAAGTTTTACTTGATTAATTACTGTTAATGAGTTAATTTTGAGATTATTTGTGTATCGCCTTATATCATCCGAGTATTTATAGTTACCAAGTTCATCGATTCTTTTTTTTGTTTTATGCGGCTTAAAATTGTGGTCAAATGTAGTAAATTGATCCATAGACAAGCAAAGACAATAAAACAATACGTCTCATGCCGTTACTCTATCATCCTCATACCCATCCTGCAAAAATTTTAGTACAGTGGCGTTGATATCAATTATTGTGCTAATTAATTACCATAAAATACTTTTAATATTGTATGATATCATTCGCTTTGAACTAAATTAACATTTTTTTTCAAGAGACCTTAAATATCCGACATTTTATAAATAATTTCATTTATTTTTTACTTTTCAGGTGGGACATTGTTCTCTCAAACGCTCATTATACTACTCCCTTTCCTTCTAGAAAAAGTAAAGATAAAACTAATTATTGCTCATTGATGCATTATGGAACCTGTTATGAGCACAAATGCTGATGTGGAGGACAACCTGGCAGCCACGGTGAACAATAATATTTCTCAACCTAGAAGGAGCAAGCGAATGACCATTCCCTCTAAAAGATTTACTTATTTCGTTGTGGGGTCCAGTAATAAAAAGTGAAGAGCAAGTTGGTACAAGACAGTGAGTATTGTGTGTAATTTTGTATTAAGTAGCAGGGAGTAGGCATAGAAATGTCAGGCTATTTTTGTGTGGAGTCTTCTATCTTCTCATCCCCTATCTTCCTCTGTATTTCATCCCCATTTCTTCTCTTTTGTCAATATCAGTTCAGTAACCAATTCCTTGTAATTCCAATTAGTGAGTTCAATATTACAACAGCTTCCTTGGTTATTTTTGAGTTGTGTTACATTGGTGTTTTCATCCAGAGGTTTCTAATGGAGGACCAAAAACTCAAGGCTCTCGTCGACGAATCGATTATGGAGGTCAAAGAATCATTTTCCAAGGATATTGTAGACATTCGCTATTTGTTATAGGAGGTTGTCCAGAAGTTCATTCCGGTAAAACCTCAAACTCGAGATACAACAATGGAGGTCGGTCGTCTTCATCACGGGAAAGACATTCTTAAAGAACTCACGCTCCGTCATAGACCGGCTCTGATTGAATTGAGACGGTTCTGTGGAGAAAATTCGGAGGCATGAATTTTCCAAGATAAATGTTATTTTGATTTCTATGGAATCGCAGAAACACATAAGCTGACCTTGCTGTCCTTTTATCTTGATGGTTAAGCTTTGGAGTGGTATTGATGGTTATTCAAGAACAAGCAATTGGTAGGATGAGATCATTTTGCTGAGAAGGCACGAATCCATTTTAAGAAAAAGGGGCTTGAATCAGCAGAGGGACATTTGGCGAAGATCCAACAGATGACTATCGTATCTGAATATCAGGCTAGATTTGAGGCAATTGCAAATGAAACCACCGACATCTCTGATGAGCTAATGGTAAGATTTTTTATTTCTGGGCTAAGGGAAGATATAAAAAATTCTGTTATTGCTCATGAGCCCAAAAGTTATAAAGAGGCGGTTAACCAGGCCCATATCCACGAGCAACGTATCCAGGTTGAGAAAGGGTCGCTCCGACCCTACTGTCTCTATAATTCTGATTTAATCTATGCTAGAACAGTACCACTTCCAATAGTAATTCCTCCACGAAGTTTCCAATTTCATGCCCTCCATGTATGATAGATGATAACACTCCATAAAGTTACAACCACTTCTTTACAAAATTCTTTCCAGTTTTTCCTTTTGATTACTTCTAGTACCTGTCTCATCTCCCCTTTGTGGAACTGAATGCCTGCTCATGATTGCAGATCAGTGAATCTACCTATTCACTCACATTGTGCAAATAAGTGCAGAAATATTTCAATTCTTTGACTATCACATAAACAACACTCAGTATGGTCCACATGTATATGCAGATGCAATAATCTTTCTTTCGTTAGTAATCTATACTATGCACAGCTAACCATGTGATCATTCTATGACTTGGATGAGCCACAGAAGTCCAAACAAGATCAATAATTCTTAAATACCCAACATCGTCATGTAACTAGCAGTTATTGAATAATGACCAGAGTGTGCCAATGTGTATCTACCTTGTGCATACCATTGATCCATGTCTACCTTAAATGCAATGATTTTCTTCCAATACCAGCTACAACTACTGGAGGGTTGTAAGACCAAATTGAATCACCATTCTTTATATACAACCTATGTACCCACCTGACCCACAATGAGTCTTGCTTTTTTTATAATTGCCACAATAGTTGTTAGGGTTTTTGTCCTGATTTTCTTACTATATTTAAGTTTTACTTTTTCTTAGAAGGAAAATAAAAGTTACCATTATTACTTTTACTTTTTCTGAAAGAAAAAATATAATTTTTTTTTCATATTTGACTAACCTCTTTCTTGAAGGAAAGGTTTTGAAACTCTATAAATAGAAGACCCCCTTCTCATACTACAACACAATAGCATCAACAATGTAATGTTTAAAGAGTTTTTGTTTAGGGAGAGATTTTCTCTCTCATTAATTTTTATATTTTTTTATATTAGGTTTTATATATAGGTCAATTGGCAAATAATATAATAATATTAAGCCTTTAAGTATTGTTTTATGTGTCTTCTGATTGTCATCATAATGGTTTGCAACTAATAGCTTCCGCATGATGCCCTCTCGATTTCGAACCCAACAAGTGGTATCAGAGCTTACGGTTCAATGGTCCAATGGTGTGGTGAGACGAGATTAAACAGGTTCAAAGCGGTTTCAAAATCAAGCTGCAACCAATTTGATGATAATAAGGATATATGTCCAAAAGCTACATGTGGAGATAATTGTCAATCATATTTTCAACAATCTTGCTATCACATATTTGAAAATAAAGCTCACTTTTAACCCTGCAAAAGGGCTCCAATATTTTTAACCCGAAAGGGCTTATATATTTTTAACCCAAAAAGCTTCAATTTTTAAAGCATGTCAAACAACAGTGATATATGAAGAATATATATGAAGAACGAAGATCATGCACAAGAAGACGGCGGATCAAGTGAAGAAAATAAAGCCAAAAAGGGAAGATTTGTTAGGCTTTTTGTCCTGATTGTCTTACTATATTTAAGTTTTACTTTTTCTTAGAAGGAAAATAAAAGTTACCATAATTACTTTTACTTTTCCGGAAAGAAAAAATATAATTCTTTTCCATATTTGGCTAACCTCTTTCTTCGAGGAAAAGTTTTGAAACTCTATAAATAGAAGACCCCCTTCTCATACTACAATACAATAGCATCCACAATGTAGTCTTTAAAGAGTCTTTGTTTAGGGGGAGATTTCCTCTCTCATTAATTTTTATATTTTTTTATATTAGGTTTTATATGTAGGTCAATTGGCCAAAAAATATAATAATATTAAGCATTTTAGTATTGTTTTATATGTCTTCTGATTGTCATCATAATGGTTTACAACTAACAGCTTCCGCATGACGCCCTCTCGATTTTGAACCCAGCAAGTGGTATCAAAGATTACGGTTCAATCGTCCAATGATGTGGTGAGACGATATTAAACAGGTTCAAAGTGGTTTCAAAATCAAGCTGCAACCAATTTGATGATAATGAAGATATATGTCCAAAAGCTACATGTGGATATAATTGTCAATCATATTTTCAACAATTCTGCTGTCATATATTTGAAAATAAAGCTCACTTTTAACCCTGCAAAAGGGCTCCAATATTTTTAACCCAAAAGGGCTTATATATTTTTAACCCAAAAAGCTTCAATTTTTAAAGCATGTCAAACAACAGTGATATATGAAGAATACATATGAAGAACGAAGATCATGGACAAGAAGAGGGCGGATCAAGTGAAGAAAATAAAGCCAAAATGGGGAGATTTGTTAGGGTTTTTGCCCTGATTTTCTTACTATATTTAAGTTTTACTTTTTTTGAAAGAAAAATAAAAGTTACCATAATTAATTTTACTTTTTCTGAAAGAAAAAATATAATTCTTTTCCATATTTGGCTAACCTCTTTCTTGGAGGAAAGATTTTGGAACTCTATAAATAGAAGACCCCTTCTCATACCACAACACAATAGCATCCACAATGTAGTGTTTAAAGAGTCTTTGTTGATGAGAAGATTTTCTCTCTTATTAATTTTTATTTTTTTTATATTAGCTTTTATATGTAGGCCAATTGGCCAATTAATAATAATATTGAGCCTTTTAGTGTTGTTTTATGTGTCTTCTGAATTGTCACCATAATGGTTTGCAACTAACAGCTTCCGCATGACGCCCTCTTGATTTTGAACCCAACAAGTGTTATTAGAGTTTACGATTCAATAGTCCAATGATGTGGTGAGACGAGATTAAACAGTTTCAAAGCGATTTCAAAATCAAGCTGCAACCAATTTGATGATAATGAAGATATATGTCCAAAAGTTACATGTGGAGATAATTGTCAATCATATTTTCAACAATGCTACTGTAACATATTTTAAAATAAAGTTCACTTTTAACCCTGCAAAAGGGCTCCAATATTTTTAACTCGAAAGGGCTTATATATTTTTAAACCAAAAAGCTTCAATTTTTAAAGCATGTCAAACAACAGTGATATATGAAGAATATCTATGAAGAACGAAGATCATGCACAAGAAGATGACGGATCAAGTGAAGAAAATCAAGCCAAAAAGGAGAGATTTGTTAAGGTTTTTGTCCTGATTTTCTTACTATATTTAAGTTTTACTTTTTTTAGAAGGAAAATAAAAGTTACCATAATTACTTTTACTTTTCCTGAAAGAAAAAATATAATTCTTTTCTATATTTGGCTAACCTCTTTTTTGGAGGAAAGGTTTTGGAACTCTATAAATAGAAGACCCCCTTCTCATACCACAACACAATAGCATTCACAATGTAGTGTTTAAAGTGTCTTTGTTTAGGGGAAGATTTTCTCTCTCATTAATTTTTATATTTTTTTATATTAGCTTTTATATATAGGCCAATTGGCCAAATAATATAATAATATTGAGCCTTTAGTATTGTTTTATGTGTCTTCTGATTGTCATCATAATGGTTTGCAACTAACAACTTCCGCATGACGCCCTCTCGATTTTGAACCCAACAAGTGGTATCAGAGCTCTTACGGTTCAATTGTCCAATGGTGTGGTGAGACGAGATTAAACAGGTTCAAAGCGGTTTTAAAATCAAGCTGCAACCAATTTGATGATAATAAATATATATGTCCAAAAGCTACATGTGGATATAATTGTCAATCATATTTTAACAATCCTGCTGTCACATATTTGAACATAAAGTTCACTTTTAACCCTGCAAAAGGGCTCCAATATTTTTAACCCGAAAGGGCTTATATATTTTTAACCCAAAAAGCTTCAATTTTTAAAGCATGTCAAACAACAGTGATATATGAAGAATATATATGAAAAACGAAGATCATGCACAAGAAGAAGGCGGATCAAGTGAAGAAAATCAAGCCAAAATGGGGATATTTGTTAGGGTTTTTGTCCTGATTTTCTTACTATACTTAAGTTTTACTATTTTTTAGAAGGAAAATAAAAGTTACCATAATTACTTTTACTTTTTTTGAAAGAAAAAATATAATTCTTTTCCATATTTGGCTAACCTCTTTCTTGGAGGAAAGGTTTTGGAACTCTATAAATAGAAGACCTCCTTCTCATACCACAACACAATAGCATCCACAATGTAGTGTTTAAAGTGTCTTTGTTTAGGAGGAGATTTTATCTCTCATTAATTTTTATATTTTTTTATATTAGCTTTTATATATAGGCCAATTGGCCAAATAATATAATAATGTTAAGCCTTTTAGTATTGTTTTATGTGTCTTCTGATTGTCTCCATAATGGTTTGCAACTAACAACTTTCGCATGACTTCCTCTCAATTTCGAACCCAAAAAGTGGTATCAGAGCTTACGATTCAATGGTCCAATGGTGTGGTGAGACGAGATTAAACAGGTTCAAAGTGATTTCAAAATCAAGCTGCAACGAATTTGATGATAATGAAGATATATGTCCAAAAGCTACATGTGGAGATAATTGTCAATCATATTCTCAACAATCATGTTGTCACATATTTGAAAATAAAGCTCACTTTTAACCCTGCAAAAGGGCTCCAATATTTTTAACCCGAAAGGACTTATATATTTTTAACCCAAAAAGCTTCAATTTTTAAAGCATGTCAAACAACAGTGATATATGAAGAATATATATGAAGAACAAAGATCATGCACAAGAAGACGGCGGATCAAGTGAAGAAAATAAAGTCAAAAAGGGGAGATTTGTTAGGGTTTTTTGCCCTGATTTTCTTACTATATTTAAGTTTTACTTTTTCTTAAAAGGAAAATAAAAGTTACCATAATTATTTTTATTTTTCTTGAAAGAAAAAATATAATTCTTTTCCATATTTGGCTAACCTCTTTCTTGGAGGAAAGGTTTTGGAACTCTATAAATAGAAGACCCTTCTCATACCACAGCACAATAGCATCAACAATATAGTGTTCAAAGAGTCTTTGTTTTGGGGGAGATTTTCTCTCTCATTAATTTTTATATTTTTTTGTATTAGGTTTTATATGTAGGCCAATTGGCCAAATAATATAATTATATCGAGCCTTTTAGTATTGTTTTATGTGTCTTCTGAATTGTTACCATAATGATTTGCAACTAACAGCTTTCGCATGACGCCCTTTCGATTTTGAACCCAACAAGATCAACAATTCTTAAATACCCAACATCGTCATGTAACTAGCAGTTATTGAATAATGACCAGAGTGTGCCAACGTGTATCTACCTTGTGCATACCATTGAGCTATGTCTACCTTAAATGCAATGATTTTCTTCCAATACCAGCTGCAACTGCTGGAGGGTTGTGAGACCAAATTGAATGACCATTCTTTATATACAACCTATGTACCCACCTGACCCATAATGAGTCTTGCTTTTCTGATAATTGCCACAATAGTTTGCCTACTGAGGCAATATTCCAGCTTCTACAATTCTTCACATTTAAACCACCTGTCTTTATTGGACAACAAATATTTTTCCATGCTACCAATGGTATTTTCCCCTTCTCGTCATCACCCATTACCCCACCCCATCCCCCACCCCCCACCCCTCCAAAAAATAGTCCCTGCAAATTCTATCAACTTCTCTGACACACTTTGGGAAAGAATAAAGACAGATCCCCCAAAATTATGTATTGAAAACAGGACTGCATTCTCCCCTTGAAGTCTACCTGCACAAGACAACAGTTTGGCATAACCAGAGCTAATTCTATGTGTAATCTTATCTATCAACTATTGGCATTCCACCTTCTTCCACTTTTTAGATGATAAGAGAAGTCCAAGCTAAGGTACCTAATTGGAAATTGTCTCTGAAAATCCTGTCAGGGCAAGAAGTTGCTCTTTGGTGTTATCATCCGTACCAGCTATGAAGATGCTGGAATTTTCAGTCTTTGCCTCAAGACCTGTGATAACAGATTTGCCATGTGGCAGCATATTAGAGGTCCACGTCATTTTTAAAATTTTTAATTTTTTTTTAAATTATAAATTATTTATTTATTTTTAAAAAAAATGGTGTCGGTTACGAAGTTTATAGATTACATATTTCTATGCTTTTATTTATCAAATAACGAATAATAAATTTTTCATATAACTAATGTTCATATTTTTTCTGGATTCTTCAGGTTTGAATATTTTAGGTTCATGTATAAATAAATACCTAGAAGATTGGTCAAATATATATATATATATATATATATATATATATATATATTATTTTTAAAGATAAGAATCCAGAAAAAACATGAACATTAGTTATATGCAAAATTTATTATTCGTTATTTGATAAATAAAAGCATAGAAATATGTAATCTATAAACTTCGTAACCAACATCATTTTTAAAAAAAAAATTATAATTTTTTTTATAAATTTTTTTTTAAAAATGACGTGGACCTCTAATATACTGTCACGTGGCAAAACTATTTTCTAAAAATCGGGTGTTAAAAGTAATGGCATGGATGAGCCAGTTTTGTAACAACGATGGCATAAATGAGCCCAACTTTTAACGGATGGCATAAATGAGTCATTTCTGATAGTTCAGTGGCATATTTAAACTTTTTCCCATATTTGTTTTACTCCATAATTTTTCTATAAGTCATTCAAACATGATTTGACGTAATTGTTTTTATAATTGTTTTTTTCTTTTTATTAACAATTGTATACTTGTGTTTGCATAGTGTTGGAATTTGTGTTGTATATACTCTATTGTACAAAATACAAGCTTTAGTTTGAATTCATAATGCAGGAGTGGAAATTTTATATCCCCAAGGACAAAAAATTAGAAGGGCTTGCTATAGCTCCCACATAAACCCAAAAATTGTTAATAAGTTGAACAATAATTATTGTTAATTTATTACAAATAGTTATTTTATATTATATTTTTAAATGATTATTTAATTATTCCTATAATATTTAAAATTTAAAATTAAGGAATCCTAAATATATAATTATGAAAAAATATATTTTAAAAATTAAAGAATTCTGAAATATATAATAAGAGAAAAATATATGTCAAAAATTAAAGAGTCATATATTATATGGTGAGAGAAAATATATCCTAAGAAATATTAGGAAAGTTAATAATTAGGAAGTTTTAAAATATATGGCATGGAAAAAATCTATTATATTTTATTAAATATAATTTTATTGATTGATATGAGACACGTGTGAAAGCACGTATACTAAACTAGTTTAAAGATAAGCATTTAGTAACTCGAACTATGGTCAAAGTTGTTACGACACACTCTAACTTCACAGAGGTTCTATTATCCATGAACTCGATTTTAGTGTATTTTTGTCACCCTTTTGTGCTGACATGACATCTTTATTACATAAAATGGAGTCCACATAAGCTAAAAAGGTTGACATAAATATACTAAAATTAAGTTCAGGAATAATAGTACTCTGTGAAGTTGGAGCATATCGTATCAAATTTGGTCTAATTCAGGATACTAGATGCTTTACTTATGTCTAAGTTATAAACTATAATTAAAGATCAAGTTCTTGAATGCTATTTTCTTCCTCTACACATTAAGCACTTATTAGTTTACCCAATATTTGTTGAAATTTAATTATCTTTTGAATTTAAGTTTGATGCATCGTTGGTGTAGTTTTTTTTTTACACCATCATGTAATTTTTACCTATTGTAGTAGGTCATTCATTTTTCAGGTAAAAATATAAGCGAAAAGGCTCAAATATCCCACCGGACTATCAGAAATGACTCATTTATGCATTCGTTAAAAGTTGGACTCATTCATGCCATCGCTGTTACAAAACTGGCTCATCCATGCAATTACTTTTAACACCTGGTTTTTAGAAAACAGTTTTGCCATGTGGCAGCATATTAGAGGTCCGCGTCATTTTTTTCTTTTTTTAAAAAAATATTATTATTTTTTTGATGCATTAAAAAGAATCCACCCAACTTTTTGATCCATTAAAAATTAGTTTTATCTATGCTTTTAAAATTTGAGATTATTTGTATATTGCCCCATATCAATAGTTTTTCTTTTTCCTTTTCTGGTTTTCACGTGTGACTTTGTTCACAATACGGATCAATAATATGATCATGTCCCTTTGAACTAAGTTTTACTTGATTAATTACTGTTAATGAGTTGATTTTGAGATTATTTGTGTATCGCCTCATATCATCCGAGTATTTATAGTTACTAAGCTCATCGACTTTTTTTTTTGGTTGTATGCGACTTAAAATTGTGGTCAAATATAGTAAATTGATCCATAGACAAATAAAGACAATAAGACAATATGTCTCATGCTGTCACTATATCATCCTGATACCCATCCTGCAAAATTTTTCAGTACAGTAGCGTTGATATCAATTATTGTGCTAATTAATTACCATAAAGTACTTTTAATATTGTATGATATCATTCGCTTTGAACCAAATTGACATTTTTTTTTCAAGAGACCTTAAATATCCGACATTATATAAATAATTCCATTTCTTTTTTTACTTTTCACATGGGACATTGTTCTCACAAACACTCATTATACTGCTCCCTTTCCTTCTAGAAAAAGTAAAGATAAAACTAATTATGGCTCATTGATGCATTATGGAACCTGTTATGAGCACAAATGCTGATGTGGAGGACAACTTGACAGCCACGATGGACAATAATATTTCTCAACCTAGAAGGAGCAAGCGAATCAGCATTCCCTCTAAAAGATTTACTGATTTCGTTGTGGGGTCCAGTAACAAAAAGTGAAGAGTAAGTTGGTGCAAGACAGTGAGTATTGAGTGTAATTTTGTATTAAGTAGCAGGGAGTAGGCAGAGGAAAGTCGGACTATTTTTGTGTGGAGTCTTCTATCTTCTCATCCCCTTTCTTCCTTTGTATCTCATCCCCAGTTCTTCTTTGTTGTCAATATCAGCTCAGTAACCAATTCCTTGTAATTCCAATTAGTGATTCAATATTACAACAGCTTCCTTGGTTATTTTTGAGTTGTGTTTCAGAACTACTCATTTCATTGATGCATCTATGCTCAAACACTCATTATACTACTCCTTTTACTTTTTAAAAGTATAGATAAAACTAATTTGTAATAGATCAAAAAGTTGGGTGGATACTTTCTAATGCATAAAAAAAAAAATTAATTTTTTTTTAAAATTAAAAAAATGACGTGGACCTCTAATATGCTGCCACGTGGTAAAGTTGTTTTCTAAAAAACGACTGTTAAAAATAATGGCATGGATGAGCCAGATTTGTAACGGCGATGACATGAATGAACCCAACTTTTAACGGATGGCATAAATGAGTCATTTCTTATAGTTGAGTGATATATTTGAGCCTTTTCCCAAAATATAAAAATGAATGATCTGCTACAACAGGTAAAAGTCACCTAATGGTGTAAAAAAAACTACACCAACGGTGCACCAAACTTAAACTCTATTCCTATTTACTTTTAGTTGTTTTGTAATTACTTTTTAGTTGTTTTGCAATAGAAATTACTAGCACGAATTATGTTAATTATGCCTTGAATTTTTTCCTTTTATATTTTAGGAAAGTCATAATCCCTATTTGTTTAGGAGATTCATTGTTCTAATAGATTTGGAAAAGAAAGATATAGTTCTTGTAGAGTTTGGAGAGCATTTTCCTTATAGGTTTGGGACTATTGGGATAGGGGATATAGTGGGGATCTAATAATCCAGGCGCGAAGCAATATTCTTAATTATCTCATATACAATCATGGAACCAACAACAACAACACCTATTAAAGTTGCACAGGAGAAAGGCAGAGCAGAGATACAACTTCAAAAGTTGGAGCGTTCACGGGTGCGAAAGAAGATACGTGAAATGCTTGAGAAAATACGTCAGGAGCGAGAGAAGATACATGAGGAGCAATCTCGAGAGCTAGAGAAGATACATAAGGAGATCAAGAAGATACGTGAGGAGCTAAAGAAGATATGTGAGGAGCAAGAGAAGATATGAGAGGAGCGATCTCAGGAGGAGGAAAAAGTTGCTGCAGTGAAAGACATTATAGATACCAAGTTTAATAGTTAGTATTGAAGAGTTCTACACTTGTTGCAATGTCTAACCAGGACTAATATTTTTTGTTTGTAGCAATTAATACATTACATCACATACTATTTGGGCTCCAAAAATTCAGGAACCAACCTTTATGGGGGTCATTCCTGTAATTCGCTCAAAATAAATGAGGTGCCAAACTTGGAACTTTTAAAATCATATTTGTCGATATGAAAGATGTGATTATAATGTGAACTTTGCGATAATTTCATAATAGCAAATATTTTCAGGTTAAATCTCAACTGAGGCAAAACGTTAGATGATTTGTTCTCTCTTGTACTCGCCTTGATGGATAGATTTTACTCAGTTATTGGGCTGGTACACCCCCCAAAAAGGCAGAAGCGACGGAATACCAAGTGCCTTCAACTTACCCAGAGAGAACTACTTACAGGTTAAAAGGTCTTTAATTCAGTGGGTTTTTAATTTAAGTTTGCTTTAATTTTGGCTAATTTTTAATGATGTGCAAAATGGTAAATAAAAACTGGATTTGCTTTCCTTTTAAAAAAATAGTGGCATGAATTGTCACTTTGTTATGACTCAATGACACAGATGAGCTCAACTTCTAAGGAATGATACAGATGAACCTTTTCTTAAAGTTTGATGTCATACTTGAGCTTTTACTATTTTTTTAAAACATTTAAACATGACTCCTGTTCCACTAAATAATATGTGTACTTAGATATATAAACTAAAACTAACGAAAAAACATTATGATCTCTTGAATGTAATAAAGGAATGTTCAAATGACTTCAGTTATACAATTTTCTAAACGATTTTTTTGTTCAAAATACTTCAACAACATACAACTTACACATCTGGATATGAATGTTATCGTTTATGGTTACAAATATTTCAGGTCTAAAATTTTCTTGCCTTGTTTTAAGAAACCGTAGCCTCCGGGAGGCTTCATATTTTAAGTAATTTAGAACCTTGATGACTCCAAAATGAGAAGAATACACCTGTCATCAGGCAGGGAATCTTGAGAATCAGTCAAGTTCATTTCCCCAACTGCGCGTGTTGGTCGCTGATTTAAGTTGAAGAAGATGAGGTTTTAGGTCTACTGGAAATGACGAAATACATGCAAGCGATAAGAATTGCGTAGCATTCTCTTCATTGTATGAACTTTCCCTGAAACTTGATTGTACTCATCATGAATTGTATTGAATCACGACTACTTACACCTCAATTAATTAGCTCCTGTGATGATGCTGTTGGGTTCATAGTGTGTTGAATGGAAAATGGAGAAATCAAGTAAAGGGAAGGAGACACCCAAATTGGAAAGTGTACTCTTTAAATTGGAAAGTTTACTCTTCTCCCACATTGGTGGAAGAAGAGAACTTTAAAGTGTTTATAAAATGAAACACTTACTTCACATGGTAAGTGAGGCAAGGAAATAGAGATGCCTTGTGCTATTCTCATTCGGCTTTGGATTTGGTCAAATGATCGATTGATGAGTTCTTTCTTTTTGAACAAAGTTTATTTGACGAAAAGAAATCCAGACTGAAAATCAAGTGAACTGGTGCACTGTTACGAGTGAACAGTTGCACTGGTTCGACTGAACCGATGCAACTCTTCAATTCGAAGTGATGCACTGTTTCACGAAATGGTATAATGTTTCAGAAAAATTACTGCAATGGTAAACAAACATGCATTTTCAGGAAAAGACACACACTTTTGAATTGAACCAATGCCACCTTTCTGAAAAGGTATGGTATGGCTATAAAAAACCTGGTTTCACCCACAGGTTTTATAAAAACATCATTATTTTTTATTACAAGCTTCTCTTCTTGTCTTAAAATACTCTAAGTGTGATTATTCTAACCGTGAGTGTGTTCGAAGAATCTGCCTATTTGAGGTACCGCTATAGTCGGATTGAAGGCCATTTTATCCTGGGAGGAAGATTCCACAACCTCGGGTACAGTGAGGGGAATTAATTCCTTAAGGAAAGTCCGTGAATTCGGACGACTTGGCCTTAACAACTTTCTGCTTCTTCTACTTTCTGAGAAAAAAAAATACACCTCTTTGAAAGATCATTTTTGATCTTGTGTTGAGGGTATTTGTTCAACTTCTTTGTGTTCTTGTTCATACTTGAACTCAAGAGTTGAAGTTGTTATTCTATTATACAGATTCTACATACCCGTATTGTCGGATTTAACAATCTTAAGGAAATAATCTATACAATTTGTATAACTTATTTTTGGAGATTAAAGCTTATGCTTTCTACTCCGTCTGAATTTAACTTGTGATTAGAAGACATAAAATCTTCATCAAAAGTTGAAGTTCACTCGATTGACGATTTGAAGTTATAAAAACTTCATCGTTAATTAGAAACAAGAAGGAAAAGTTGTAAAGTTATTAATAGTATTCTGAAAAATACTAATTTTTCTGTCTTGTGGTGAGGAAAAATGACAACTGAAAGTCAAATGATGGATGCGACAACGTCTATGGGGGCAAATAATATTGTCACATCAAGTCGCACAAATGCTCCGCCAACGATGGCCCCGGCGGAGAAGCCCGGAAAATTTTCTGGCATCGACTTCAAGCGGTGGCAACAAAAGATGTTCTTTCACCTCACCACGTTATGTCTACAACGATTCACTAGCGAAGACGCTCCCGAGGTGCCCGAGGGAACCTCGGACAAGGACCGCTTCGTTATTGTAGAAGCTTGGAAACATTCAGATTTCCTTTGCAGGAACTATATTCTGAGTGGTCTCCAAGATGACCTCTATAATGTCTATAGTGGAACCAAGACATCAAAAGAACTGTGGGAGGCACTTGAACGGAAATATAAAACGGAAGATGCGGGAATTAAGAAATTCCTTGTTGCACAATTTCTGGACTTCAAAATGATTGATGGCAAATCTGTTGTCTCTCAAGTACAGGAGTTGCAAGTCATCATACATGATCTCCTAGCAGAAGGTTTAATTGTGAATGATGCTTTCCAAGTAGCAGCAATAGTTGAGAAGCTACCACCTTTGTGGAAAGACTTCAAAAACTACTTAAAGCATAAGCGCAAGGAGATGACCGTTGAAGATCTTATTGTCCGACTTTGTATTGAAGAAGACAATAAAGCTGCCGAAAGAAGTTCAAAGGGAAATTCTACAATGAGTGGAGCACATATTGTAGAAGATGGCCAAAACAATTCGAAGAAAAGAAAGAATGTTGAACATGGAAGCAATCATCCCAAGAAAAAGTTTAAGGGAAAGTGCTTCAACTGTGGCAAATTTGGCCACAAATCAACAGACTGTCGAGACCCGAAAAAAGGGAAGAAAAAGGACCAAGCGAATCTGATTGAGTCCAACAAGGATTATGACGACCTGTGTGCTATGTTCACGGAATGCAACATGGTCGGCAATCCACGCGCTTGGTGGATGGATTCAGGGGCCACACGCCATGTCTGCGCAAGCAAAGAGTTGTTCTCGACATATGCTCCGGCTCAAGCGGAAGAAACAATTTACATGGCCAACTCCGCGACTGCTAAGGTAGAGGGAATAGGAAAAGTTTGCCTAAAGATGACATCCGGAAAGGTTTTGACACTGAATAATGTGTTATATGTTCCGGAGTTACGTAGGAACTTAATTTCTATTTCACTCCTAGATAAAAACGGTTTCAAATGTGTAACCATTTCTGGAAAAATAGTAGTTAGCAAAGGAGAAATGTATGTGGGAAAAGGCTATCTCGAGGAAGGCCTTTATAAGATGAATGTAATGACTGTTGAAATGAATAAACATTCAAATTCTTCTTACTTGCTTGAGTCTTATAATTTATGGCATGAACGTTTAGGCCATGTTAATTACAAAACGTTACGAAAACTGATTAACTTAGAAATTTTGTCAAATTTTGAGTGCAATAAATCTAAGTGTCAAACGTGTGTAGAATCAAAGTATGCTAAGCATCCTTATAAGTCTGTTGAAAGGAATTCTAATCCCTTAGACTTAATACACACTGACATTTGTGATATGAAGTCAACACCATCACGTGGTGGAAAAAAGTATTTCATAACTTTTATTGACGATTGCACTAGATATTGTTATGTCTACTTGCTAAATAGTAAGGATGAAGCAATAGATGTGTTTAGGCAATATAAAACTGAAGTTGAAAATCAATTAAACAAAAGGATCAAAATGATAAGAAGTGACAGGGGCGGAGAATATGAATCTCCCTTTGCGCAAATATGTGTAGAGAATGGAATAATCCATCAAACTACGGCCCCGTATTCACCTCAATCTAATGGAATTGCGGAAAGGAAAAACCGAACTTTGAAGGAAATGATGAATGCCTTACTAATAAGTTCTGTTTTACCGCAAAACTTGTGGGGGGAGGCTATCCTTACGACCAATCGTATACTCAATAGAGTTCCCCATAGTAAGACACAATCAATTCCTTACGAAAAATGAAAAGGAAGGAAACCCAACTTGAAATATTTCAAAGTGTGGGGGTGTCTAGCGAAGGTTCAAGTTCCTATACCTAAAAGGGTTAAGATAGGACCTAAAACGGTGGACTGCGTGTTCATAGAATATGCTAAAAGCAGTAAAGCATGTCGATTTTTGGTTCATAAATCTAAACATTCGGATGTAAATAAAAATACGGTAATTGAATTAGATAATGCTGAATTCTTTGAAAACATTTATCCGTATAAATCTAGACATGAACAGTCTAGTGGAGAATCTAAACGACCCCGAGATGAACCAAGTAAGAATGTACATAATGAAGAAAATCCAAGACGTAGTACACGTCAAAGAACGTCAACTTCGTTTGGATCGGATTTTGTAACATTTCTCTTAGAAAATGAGCCTCGAACGTTTAAAGAAGCGATGTCGTCATCAGACTCATCCTTTTGGAAAGAGGCAGTCAATAGTGAGATTGATTCAATCTTAAGTAACCATACGTGGGAATTGGTTGATCTTCCTCCAGGAAATAAACCTTTAGGTTCTAAATGGATCTTCAAAAGGAAAATGAAAACGGATGGTACTATTGACAAATACGAGGCAAGACTTGTAGTAAAAGGCTTCAACCAAAAAGAAGGTCTTGATTACTTTGATACATACTCGCCAGTGACAACGATAACCTCAATTCGAATGTTAATTGCCTTGGCGGCAGTATATGATCTTCAAATTCATCAAATGGATGTGAAAACCGCATTCCTAAATGGAGAATTGGAGGAAGAAATCTACATGGAACAACCTGAGGATTTTGTGGTTCCAGGAAAAGAAAATAAGGTGTGTAAACTTGTTAAGTCACTTTATGGACTAAAACAAGCACCTAAGCAATGGCATGCAAAGTTTGACCAAACCATGTTGGCAAACGGATTCAAGATAAATGAATGTGATAAATGTGTATATATTAAGGACACACCAAATCACCAAGTCATTGTATGTTTATATGTGGATGATATGTTGATCATCAGTAGAGATATTTGTGACATAAATGCAACCAAACGAATGCTCGAGAGCAAGCTTGATATAAAAGACCTCGAAGTTGCAGATGTGATCTTAGGTATAAGAATCCATCGAAATCCACAAGGGTTAGCACTGTCACAGTCTCATTATATCGAAAAAGTACTTGACAAGTTCAAGTATATGGAATTCGATATTGCCAAGACTCCATTGGATGCGAACTTTGCACTTCGTAAAAATGAAGGTGAAAGTGATTCTCGCTTGGAGTACGCAAGAGTATTGGGATCTTTAATGTGTATAATGAACTGTACATGACCAGACATAGCATGCACTATCAGTAAATTGAGTCGGTACACGAGTAATCCCAACAAAACTCACTGGATGGCAATGAAAAGAGTTTTGGGTTATCTTAAATACACTCAAGACTATGCTTTGCATTATAATAAATATCTCGCGGTACTTGAAGGATATAGTGATGCAAATTGGATCACCGAATTGAACGAAGTAAAATCCACAAGTGGATATGTATTTACTATCGGTGGAGGAGCAGTTTCTTAGAAATCATCGAAACAGACTTGTATCACTCGCTCTACAATGGAATCTGAATTTATCGCATTAGATAAAATTGGTGAAGAAGCAGAATGGCTCCGGAATTTCTTAGAAGATATTCCTTATTGGCCCAAGCCAGTGGCACCAGTATGTATACACTGTGATAGCCAAGCGGCAATAGGTAGGGCAGGGAGCATGATGTACAACGGTAAGTCTCGTCACATACGTCGAAGACATAATACCATTAGAGAACTTCTCTCTAGTGGAATTATCACTATAGACTATGTAAAGTCAAAGGATAATGTGTCGGATCCACTTACAAAAGGCCTATCTAGAGAAGGAGTAGAAAGGACATCCAAGGGAATGGGTTTAAGGCCTAGGACAAGTCAGCATGGCGGTAACTCTACCTAGCAGACTGGAGATCCCAAGAGCTAGGTTCAAGGAGATCAAACAAAGTTATGTCTGACAGGTTCAACATTGTCATTTACCCAACCCATTCTCATGATGTAGACAATGTATAGTAAACAAGGATAAGACTCAAGGTGAAAAGTCTTTTCATGATTATCTAAATTTGCCAGATTTGACCAAATAGTTCAATCTAAAGGATTGAAATGTTTAGAAATCACCTATGTGAGGGCGAAGTGGAAGCCGCTTCAAAGAGAATGTTAGTAAAGGCCTATTCTCTAAGCTCTCATGAAAACCGGGACGTGTTCATGGATGAAAAGAACAAAACCGTAAGAACCATAAACGGTAAAAGGCTGGTTGTGTGCCATGTGTTGTCTAGGTGTACATTAAAGCTCGACGGTTCAAAGATATCAAATCTACCGATTGACCGAGTGCATCCGATACATGTTTACTACGAAAACTTCAAAGGAAAACCCACTTATCCAGATGCAATCAGTCTTTGTTTGATGATCACATACTGTCCGTAAACGTTTTACGAAAAATAGCCATTCCCCATTCATGTGGGGGATTGTTGGGTTCATAGTGTGTTGAATGAAAAATGAAGAAATCAAGTGAAGGGAAGGAGACACCCAAATTGGAAAGCGTACTCTTTAAATTGGAAAGTTTACTCTTCTCCCACATTGGTGGAAGAAGAAAACTTTAAAGTGTTTATAAAGTGAAACACTTACTTCACATGGTAAGTGAGGCAAGGAAATAGAGATGCCTTGCGCCGCCGTCGTCGTCGCTCGCTCGGCTCGGATTCGACTTCGGCTTCGGATTTGGATTTGGTCAAATGATCGATCGATGAGATCTTTCTTTTTGTACAAAGTTTATTTGACGAAAATAAATCCAGACTGAAAATCAATCCGAAACAGTAATGCTCCATTAATTTATTATGCATGCAGTAACAGTGAACTGGTGCACTGTTACGAGTGAACAGTTGCACTGGTTCGACTGAACTGATGCAACTCTTTAATTCGAAGTGATGCACTGTTTCACGAAATGGTATAATGTTTTAGAAAAATTACTGCAATGGTAAACAGACATGCATTTTCAGGAAAAGACACACACCTTTGAATTGAACCAATGCCACCTTTCTGAAAAGGTATGGTATGGCTATAAAAAACCTTGTTTCACCCACAGGTTTTATAAAAACATCATTATTTTTTATTACAAGCTTCTCTTCTTGTCTTAAAATACTCTAAGTGTGATCATTCTAACCATGAGTGTGTTCGAAGAATCTGCCTATTTGAGGTACCGCTATAGTCGGATTGAAGGCCATTTTATCCTGGGAGGAAGATTCCACAACCTCGGGTACAGTGAGGGGAATTATTTCCTTAAGGAAAGTCCGTGAATTCGGACGACTTGGCCTTAACAACTTTCTGTTTCTTCTACTTTCTGAGAAAAAAAAAAATACACCTCTTTGAAAGATCATTTTGATC
The DNA here is from genome assembly GCA_030864225.1 of Capsicum baccatum var. pendulum. Classification (NCBI taxonomy): domain Eukaryota; kingdom Viridiplantae; phylum Streptophyta; class Magnoliopsida; order Solanales; family Solanaceae; genus Capsicum; species Capsicum baccatum. The sequence goes on from CM061558.1 coordinate 129,779,992, forward strand.
TTGTGTTGAGGGTATTTTTTCAACTTCTTTGTGTTCTTGTTCATACTTGAACTCAAGAGTTGAAGTTGTTATTCTATTATACAGATTCTACGTACCCGTATTCTCGGATTTAACAGATGCCGCCAATGTGACCTTCTGATTCAGCAGAACAATTCTTGATTCATGGATCAAGTGAGCTATGAGATGTTGAATCTGTTACGCGGGGAAGAGTATAATGAACTTAGAAATATGAGTATTTACAATGTAACTAAAAGGCTACTAATGTCACTTGATCAATAGATATCATGAAAAAAAGAAAAGTAATGAAAACTTCTCCAGTTTTAGGGAAGGCTTTAAGAAAAAGAATTTGTGTTCAGCCGAGAGGTTGAGTAAATGATACTGTGGGTTGCCTTAGTCAAGCTGCTACATAAACAAATCTAAGCATACTTGTACTGAATGGCGGTGCTTGAAATATTACGGCTTCTGTAATACTGTTTTAGCATGACATGAGAAAATGCAGTTCTTTATGTCTAATATATAAGAGAAAGTGCAGAACAATAACTCAACAATGTACAACTTTCAAGCCTCAAAGTGAAATTAGAATAGTAAGCCAAGAAGAAGTTGTTTGGTTGTCAACTTCATACTCATACAACTCCAATGGGGTCGTGAAGTGAACGCTTCATTATTTTAGCAGTAGAGAACTGTTTCTTTGATAGAAAACTCAAACTAGCAATTACAATGGAAATCGTCAAGATTAAATTAAGGCAATAGAAAAGTTAACCGGGGAATTGTAACATAGAAACTAGAGTAGAAGAGGATGAGGAGATAGAGAGACATTCTGCTTAGCTGGTCTTTTCGGATGATCAGCCACACTAAGACTGAGAAATGTCCCGGACTCCAACCGAGGATGTGAGGAAACAAATTTTTTCACCCTATTTCTCCTCCATGCGCCGCTAATATTGATTCAGGCCCATCCATAACAGGTCTCTTGTATACTTAAGGCATTAGGGTCAACTGCTTCAGTGATTGAAACATTGATATATCTTACAAACATTGTCAGTTTTAAGTTTTATTTTGAGTTTAACTTTACCATACGAACTGATGATGCAATTCTTCTCAAAATTAAATACAATAAACACAACAACTACAAAAAGTAGACCATAAAAGAAGCTAATAAGTACCAAAATGATTGATTCCCTGCACTGTGCAATGGAGGCTATTGTATATTGTTGGAGTCCCACATCGGTGGGTTAAAGGGTCCTTGGTCTCCTTATATGGTCTTGGACAATCCTCCCCTCATGAGCTAGCTTTTGAGGTTAAGTCCAAGGTCCATTTCTTTATCATGTATGCCCCCCATTTATTATTCTTTTGTGATAAATAAACAGATTAGAGTTGAGACTCAACCCTTGAGGTATCAGAAACACCCTCGAGGAAGAGGAAAAAATGCTGAAGTAACAAGGGAAAATCCTTCTAAAACAATAGTTTGCGGCCATAAACTATTCCATGTGACATATGAGGACCTTAGAACAAATGGGATAGCACAGCCAAGAAGAAAGGGTAATTCTGAATAAATGATCTGATAATTCAACCTCAACACAAGAATTTAAAGCTAGATGTGAATTAAGAACCTATACTAACAAATATATTAATAAACTTTAGAAATGAATTAGTGCATTCAATTTGAAATAGTGATAAATTAACTGCATTACCAATCTAATAAAAAATAAACTTCCTCACTCTCCGTGAGGCTGCTTACTGCCTGTCTCCCCACTTCCGAGTTCCAGTGGCTGATTTTTCACATCAAAGGCTTTTACTTCTTTTAACTGACTATGCCAAGGCTCCTTTCCATGAGAAGTAGAATTACTCGAATTCTTCATATATATCAAGCGATTAAGGAAATGTGTAAACATTGCGCTTGTTGATTGTAGGTTGAGTCTCTTAGGACGACAACTCCATAGCAAAGCATCCACAAAAGTTGGGCACTCCTCAGTCTGGAAAGGAATATTGACATTTAAAACTTCCACCTATGGGATAGAACTTGTGTGGTTCATTTGCAAATTAGAACCTCTGTAGTGCAGTTGCAAATCTGTCGTGTTGATCTCACTGCATTTTATAAAATAAAGAAAAACTTGAGACCAAGAGGTCGAATTTGATAGGAACTTCCTCAACTTACAAAACAAGGCAGCATTTACATTGTCGTGGCATACAAAAACGATTTTTGAGTGCTCCAATTGGCTTGAATTTCTTGCAATTCTAAGTTCAGGAATTTGATTCCCCGCGTACTCAAGCGATGCCAAATTCAGAGCGTCAATCTCCCCTATCTCACTATAAAAAATCTTCAAGACCATCAGGGAATCCGACTTGATCTTTTCCAACCCCTGACAATACTCTAGGATGACAGAGACAAGTAAGGGACATTTATTAACTAGAGTCTGAAGCATGTTTTCATCTAATCTTACATCATATAGAGAAAGTTTTCTCAAAGAATTGTATTTCACAACACTACTGGATATCGAAACAGAACAACGCTTCACAACCAATTCTCTTATAGCCATGTTTTGCAGAGAATGCTCATCCGCGTTGCTTCTTCATAACTAAGAAAACCAAGTATCGCCTGAATGAGACATTCAGGCAATTTATCAAGTGAATGATTCTTCTTATAATTATTTTCCATCAATATCTTAAGAAGCCGTTTTTTTACTTTTAATTTGAGGCAAGAATCGCTAGTCTGTTCTTGTTCTTGCTTCTGCAATTTCCACCCAACTCTTTCGGCGGATTCAACTATTCTTTGCCTGTGATGTTGAGGGAATTTATTTCTCCATTGCTTTCTGCCATTAGCTTTCCACATCTGTTGGTCGTTGTGCCTCTGGAGGTTGCTATGAATTATGATTCTAGGTTTTGATAAGCAAAAAGAAATCCCATATTTATTATAAGTATCCACTTTAGACAAAATCGTTTTTTTCCTTTTTTTTTTATTAAAAAAATTATTTAATTATTTTGTAATATTTGATGTGTCCATGCACAAAAAAACTAAAGTATCTAAATTTGGTTATGATTATCATTACTTTTGGTAAGACTAATAATAAAATCAAATTGCACTAGAACTACTACAATTTTTCCATATATAAAAGTTTACATCAAAGTGCACTAGGAGTCCTACAATTGTTCCATACAAGTTTTTCAACTTTCAACAAAGTCAAGAACTCAACGCAACTTCTACAATTCGTCCGGTTTCAACGTACAAAACCAATACATATATATATATATATATATATATATATATATTGGAAAAGTAAAACTAAAATTGGAGTCCATTGAGTCTTTTTTTTTTTCCTTTTATAGTCCAACAAAGCAATATTCTTAATTATCCCTATTGGTTTAGGAGACTGACTGTCTATAGATTTGGGAAAGAAAATATAGTCCTTGTAGTATTAGAAGAACATTTTCCTTGTACGTTTGGAACTATTGGGATCTGTATATAGGGAACAGGTCTTTTTAAGTAGTACAAATAAATCTAGACACAAAGCAATATTCTTAATTATCTCATATACAATCATGGCACCACCAACAAGACCACTTGTGCAAGTTGCACAGGAGAAAGTCAGAGTAGGGATACATCTTCAAAAGATGGAGCGTCCTCGTGAGCGAAAGAACAAGATACGTGAAATGCTTGAGAAAATACGTCAGGAGCGAGAGAAGATACATGAGGAGCGATCCCGGGAGCTAGAGAATATACGTAAGTGTCAATTTGTGTATATTTAAAGCTTGTTAATTCAAGCTCATCAATGGGGAAGTTATAGAGAGAGAAAAATTGAAAACCCAAATTTTTTGTATTATTGTGGTAGTTACATGACAGTTTTATAACTATAGCTGTCTACAGCTGTCACGACTCGATTCCTCAAGTCATGATAGCGCCTACTTTAACCCACCAGTCAAGTCATAGTCCGGAATAATAAATAACGGACTAACAGGCAGAGACCAAATAAAGGATCATGTATAATAATAATAATAATAAGTAAAAACTAAGAAAGGTACATATATATTATATCAAAACTAGATGAGGAAAAAAAAGACCAACTTATAACGAATCACTCCCAAGATCTAATAAGGTCAGTACTAGAGCCACTACTAACAGATACCCAAAGTACTAGACAAAAATAAAATAAAATGTACACAATATACACAAGCAGTCTCGAGTGTAAAAGACTAAATGGAATAAATAGAGGAAGATTAGCCTCAAACGACAGCAAGCTCACTCTGCTCTGAGTCAGTAATGGAAGATAGAAATCACATCAACGGCGACTGCTAGTGCCCCGGATCTGCATCAGAAAAAGATGCAGAAGTGTAGTATGAGTACCAAAAATCACAGGTACTCAATAGGCATCATCGGCCGACTGAGCTCAATACGTGTCACGACCCGTACTGGGGCCCTGGCCATGACGAGTATCCCGAACCATGAAAGCCCGGAACACCCTTCTCTTTCTGGTAATCATGCACAACATTCATAAAACAAAAGATAAATGCAGAATTTGAAATCTAATACGAAAACATGGTCAATCTGAAAGTGTATCTGAATAATAATGTCTGACATCAGTCTGCGAAATCTCTACTATGAACTAAATAAGCTGTCTAAAAAACTGGGACAAGTCCCCCAGTAGACCAAAACATAACTACTGATAACTAGCTGAAAATCAATAAGCCTTCTGGAGTAAAGAAGGCTCATCACTGCGCAACCTGATCTGCAATTTGAATTATCTACTGATTATCTGGACCCCTAAACTGAGCTTCAGAACCTGAGAGGTTGGAGGGGAGGAGGGGGTCAATACAAACGTACTGGTACGCAGAGCAATTCCAAAATAATCATTTATATTCAACATATATAAGAGCAGTCTAAAATAGTTCACAAACGTATAATATAGTAAGAAATCACGTGGGCATTTTAAAAGACTCTGTAAAAATCATCACAACTCTGAGAAATCTGTATTACTTCTGTGTTAGGTGGTGTACCCTACAATTCTGAAAATTTCATGGGCTATATGAAAACTGCCATTAACTCGGCAGCCAAGCCCCCAACCCAAGTGTGCCGCAAGGGTCAGAGTCTCTGAATTTACTATGCCACACGGCGTCGCCAGCATACAATAATAATTTACCCGTATCGGCAAATACGATTTCAGGCTAAGAGTTGCTTGAACTCACGCCGTCTTCGGGTAACCACCTAACACCGTTTAAGCCCCTTTTTAAGACTCTAAGAAAACATGCATTCTCTGAAAATATACTCTGTTAATGTATACTGAAAACATACTCTGTTATGGTATAATTACATATGGTATCGTCATACCATTGAATTGCAAGTCACATCTCTGAGCCATTATTAGCATACAAAAATCTTTGTTTCAAGACATAAGTTCGGGACCACCATATCGATAAAACAATTCAAGAAAAACTCTTGTATACACATGCAATTAACTCTTTGTCAACAATTCAACGAAACAATAGTGGTCATGCCCAAAGTCTCTCTCATGCAATTCTTCTCTTTGAATCAAAACATAGTCATATCAAGATACCCTCTCAATAACTCTAAACAATGTTTCAAATGCCATGACGTTTCAAATCACAAAAACATGGACTTTCAATTCTCTTTTCAATAAAGACCAAATCTTTGATTTATTACAAGAGAGGGAGTCCATAATTCATGCTCTCAAACAAAGATTAAATCTTAGTTTCATACATAAACGTATACATGTAAATCAATTTACGGGGAAAGGTCACAATAACAAAGCAATAGTAGCATTTAAACCTTCGAAACACATAATCTATGATATAGTTTTCAAAACCCCTATAAAATATATGCTTTAAAACTTAAATCATGTTTTAACAAACTTCAAGCCTATGTAGTTTTTAGGATAAACCCCGTGTACCTCTATTTCCAAAGATAATAGGTGTTTCTTGAAGCTTGTGGATTGGGGATTCTGAATCTCTAATTATCTTCTAAAACTCATGGTTGAATCTTGAGTTATTGGGGATTCTATTTTAAAACCCTAGAGAATGTTCTTGAGAAAATTTGATGCATGTGACTCTATTTTGGTGTTTGAGGGATTAAATCCCGTGTTCAAGCTGATAGGGAAACAGACAATCACCAAAATGCCCTTAATAATCCGGAGAAGCCTGAAAAAATCGGCCTGGGGTGATCTACCAGGCGCCTCCCACCTTAGAGCACCGCTCTAGGCCAGGCGCCATCTGCTCTATAGTGGGCTTGCCCCCAGACTAGGCGATCTGCCAGACGACGCCTGTAGATCGCGGACCCTCACTGGAATGCAACCCCAAACTCGCCCTTATGCTCGTCTAAAAATTCTGAAATTCTTTCGAGATGTACTAAAACCTTTCTCCATCGTAACACAACAAGAAAATCTAAAAACGGATGTCAGGAAGGTTAAAAATAAAATCCCCAAAAATTACTAGCTAAAACGAGTCTAAGTCGTTGAACACTTAGAATACTTTCAAGTTTTATCATTCTATGATCATGCTAATAAGGAACAATGTATTGCACGAATTTTTTACGGGGCGTTACATTATCCCCCTTTGGGATCATTCGTCCCCGAATGATGGTACGAAAAATAGACAAGCACTATTTCAAGCAAACAAAGGCATAGAAAGAAAAGGACAAAGATTGTACCTTCTATCACTTTATTCACTGGATCAAATAAATTTGGGTATCTATTTCTCATATAATCCTCTGACTCCCAAGTTGCTTCTTCGACTTTCTGATTCCTCCATAACACTTTAATCGATATAATCTTTTTGATTCTCAGCTTTCTAACCTGGCGATCCAAAATCGCTACTGGCTCTTCTTCGTAGGACAAGGAGCCTGTCACCTTGATTTCTTCGACGGGTACTACTAACGAATGATCTCCAATGCACTTTTTCAGCATGGATATATGAAATACCGGATGGACAGAACCCAAACTTGCAGGCAACTTTAATTCATACGCAACTCCACCTATTCTTCTCACAATCTGGTATGGTCCTATATTGCGAGGACTCAGCTTACCTTTCTTCCCGAATCACATAACTCCCTTCATAGGAGATACCTTAAGGAATACCCAATCTCCAGTCTCAAACTCTAACTCTTTCCTTCTCACATCAACGTAGGATTTCTGACGACGCTGGGCTTTTTTAAGTTATTCTCTAATAAGCTTCACATTTTCCATAGCCTGGTAAACAAGATTAGGACCAAATATCTGCATCTCACCTACTTCATACCACCTTATCGGAGACCTACATCTCCTACCATACAGAGCCTTAAACAGTGCCATCTTAATATTGGAATGGAAACTATTATTATAAGCAAACTCTATCAATGGCAAGTGATCTACCCAACTCCCCTTAAAGTCAATTACGCAGGCCCTCAATATATCCTTAATGGCCTGGATGGTGCGTTCAGCTTGCCCATCAGTCTGAGGGTGGTAAGTTGTACTCAGGTTCACTTGGGTACCTAAACCCTTTTGAAAAGATTTCCAAAATTGAGTATAAAACTACGTACCTCGGTCTAATATGATAGAAACAGGTGACCCATGCAAATGAACTATTTTTGCGATGAACAGCTTAGCATAATCCTTTCCCAAATAGTTTGTCCTGACAAGCAAAAAGTGCGCTAACTTGGTCAGCCAATCTACAATCACCCATATAGAATCATACTGGTTTTGGAACTTCGAAAGTCCTGTAATAAAGTCCATATTGATCATCTCCCATTTTCATAAAGGCAATGTTATCTCTTGAAAAATACCACCTGGCCTCATATGTTCCACCTTGACTTGCTGACAATTCAAACACTTGGCAATATATTTGGCCACATCACGCTTCATATTATTTCACCAATAAATGGTTTTACAATCATGATACATCTTAGTAGATCCCAGGTGAACAACATACCTCAAAGTGTGAGCCTCATCAAAGATTCTTTCTCGCAACCCATCTACATCAAGTACGCACAATCTACCCTGATATCTCAGAATACCATCTCCACCAATCTCAAATGACATTACTTTCTGTTGACCCACATCTTTCTTAATTTGCATCAAGATGAGATCTTCAGCCTATTTTTATTTGGCTTCAGCACAAAGGGATGATTTAACTATCTCATGAACAATCAGCCCTCTGTCTTCGGAATCTAAGAGTCACACTCCCAGATTTGCAAGGCGGTGAATGTCTTTCACCATCTCCTTCTTCCCCTCTTCAACATGAGAAAGGCTACCTATAGACAACCTGCTAAGAGCGTCGACTATAACATTTGCCTTGCTCGGATGGTAGTGCAGGCTCATGTCGTAGTCTTTCAAAAGCTTCATCCAACACCTCTGCCTGAGGTTCAATTCTTTCTACGAGAAAACATACTGCAAACTTTTATGGTCAGTATAAATGTCAACATGCACTCCATAGAGATAATACCTCCAGATTCTCAGTGCAAACACCACGACTGCTAACTCTAAGTCATGAGTGGGATAGTTTCTCTCATGCACCTTTAACTGCCTAGACACATAAGCCACCACCTTACCATGCTGCATCAAAATACAACCAAGTCCCACACGGGATATATCACAGTAAACCCCAAAGCCATCTACACCTTCGGGAAAAGTCAAAATAGGAGCAGTAGTCAGCTTGGAGAATTTTACATACAAGCTATGATTTTTAAGTGTTTGGAGGATAATTCGGAGGTGGGTGGCATGGTCCTTCTCATTTTTGGAATAAATCAAGATGTCAAACACTATAACAAACAGATCCAGAAACTGATGTAAGACCCTATTCATTAGGTCCATGAAAGCTGCAGGGGCATTAGTCAACTCGAAGGACATGAGTAAGAATTCATAATGACCGTATCTAGTTCGGAAAGCTATCTTGGGAATATTGGACTCTCTAACCTTCAACTAATGGTATCCCGAACGAAGGTCTATCTTTGAAAAACATCTAGCACCCTGAAGCTGGTAAAAAATATCATCAAAACTAGGAAGAGGATACTTATTTTTAATCATGACCTTATTCAACTAACGGTAGTCTATGCACATACGAAGGGAACCGTCTTTCTTTCACACGAAAAGTACAAGTCACCCCAAGGAGACACACTAGGGGATATGAAATCTTTATCTAGAAAAACTGTTAGATATACTTTCAACTCTTTTAGTTCTGCAGGAGCCATTCTATATGGTGTAATAGAAATAAGATGGGTATCTGGCAACACATCAATACCAAACTCTATCTCCCTATCAGGTGGTATTCCTGGGAGATCATCTGAAAAGACTTCTGGAAATTCAATTACTATAGGGACAGGCTGAAGAGGAAGACTTTCAGTATTAGAATCTTTAAATCGGATAAGGTGATACAAAAAACCCTTAGAAATGAGTCTGCGAGCTCTGAGATAGGATATAAAGTGACCTCTAGGTGCTAAAGAATGCCCTTCCCATTATTTCACTGGCTTATTTGGGAAAGAGAAAGTGACTCTTTGAGTCCTATAATCTGATATGGCATAGCACGAATGGAGCCAATCCATCCCTAAGATACCATCAAAAGCAATGATATCTAGCTCTATGAGATTTACCACCGTATCCCGGATACCAACAGTCACAACACAACCCCTATACGCCCTTCTAGCAATAACAGAATCCCCCACTGGGTGGAAACATAAAAGGATTCATAAATCACATCGGGCTCAAACCCGATACCAATAGCCACATAAGGGGTAACATAGGATAAGGTAGACCCGGGGTTAAGCAATATATAAACATCACGAGAAAATATTTGCAACATACCGATAACTAAATCTGTTGAGGCCTCTGCCTCTTGGCGGTTGGTCAAAGCGTACAACTAGTTGGGGCCATTCCCGGCGGATGAAATGGCACCCTTCTGAAGTGGTGGTGTAGAAGAATTCACCTGTGTCCTGGTTCCCTCAACACTATTCTTTGCTGTCGGACAATCTCTCTGAATATGGCATGGTTGACCGTAAGAATAATACACCATGGTACCAAACTAACATTTCCCAGGATGATTTATCCCGCACTTCTCGCAACGAAGGTATGACCGAAAGGTTTGAGCGGTACTTCCCTGAGACTATATACCCTGCACTCAGGGCCCTTGGCTAGACTCAAAATTTTAGGGTCGCTGATCCGTTGAAGGTCTGGGAGTTGGAGCACTGGCTGCTGACTGTGCATTACCCCAATTCTTTCTCTTCTACCATTTGTTACCCCAGTTACCGCTCTACTGCTGACCATCTGCAGATCTGGCTCTCTTTGCCTGTCTTTCTTTCTCCCTAGCTTTAGAAATCTTCTTTTTCTTCTCCTCTACCTACTGCATATAAACTTTCAGACTAACAAAGTCCAACTCTTTATTCAGCATAGCTCCCTGACACTCAAGCACTAGATCATCTGAAAGGCCAAAAGCAAACTTCCTCATTTGGTCCCTCATAATACTTGTCATCTCAGGAGCATAACGGGCCAGCTGATTAAATTTTAAAGTGTAATCCTGGACGCTTATCTTTCCCTGCTTGAGGTTTATGAACTCCTCTACTTTAGATTCCCTCAGCTCTAGAGGGAAAAACCTATCAAGGAAAGCTTCTACGAATTTGCCCCAAACGGTGGGCTCAGAAATATCACCCTTTGCATCTTCCCACTCGTTGTACCACTGGTTTGCTACATCCTTCAGTTGATAGGCTGCCAACTCTACCCCCTCTACTTCATATACATGCATCACTTTGAAGATCTTTTCCATTTCGTCCATAAATTCCTTCGGATCCTCTTTTACTTTAGTGCCACTAAACTTGGGCGGGTTTATTCTCATGAACTGACCTACTCTAGTAGCTTCAGATGAAACTGGTGCAGACCCAGCATCTTCTGATTGTTAATCCTGATTAGCCACCATCTGTGTCAGTATATAATTGGATTGTCTGAATCCTGCATTTAAAATATCTCTCTAATTAGTCAGGGGACGGTTAACATTGGTCCGTGGAGCCCAAGGTGGACTGGTTACGACTGGAGGAACTCCCAGAGTAGGGAAAGAATCTAGATTGGGAGATCTATTACGTGTCCTCATCCCATAAGTGGGACAGACTTCGTCATTCTGAGCACTCTGATTAGTATTGCGATGAGGAGGCATGACTGTTATTTCTATAAGACAAAAGAGCATTGATTAGGAACAGACTTGACTCGGAAGCACGAACTAAATCACAAAAAAAGGAAACATTTCCTAAACGCCTAGTAGCTTACCAATTATAAGTGTGGTGCGCTACACACCCATATATAAGATGCTACCCAATGCGATTTTGTAGAAACCCTGGGACCATAAACCGTGCTCTAATACCAAGTTAGTCACGATCCAAGCCGGGGCCCTGGCCATGATGAGTATCCCGAACAATAAAAGCCCGGAACACCCTTCTCTATCTGGTAATCATGCACAACATTCATAAAACAAAAGATAAATGTAGAATTTAAAATCTAATACGAAAACATGGTCAATCTGAAAGTGTATCTGAATAATAATGTCTGACATCAATCTACGAAATCTCTACTATGAACTAAACAAACTATCTGAAAAACTGGGACAAGGTCCCCAGTAGACCAAAACATAACTCCTGATAACTAGCTGAAAATCAATAGGCCTTTTGGATTAAAGAAGGCTCACCACTGCACAACCTGATCTGTAATCTGAATTATCTACTGATTGTCTGGACTCCTAGACTGAGCCTAAGAACCTGAGAGGTTGGAGAGGGGAAGGGGGCCAATACAAACGTACTGGTACGTAGAGCAAATCCAAAATATTCATTTATATTTAACATATATAAGAGCAGTCTAAAATAGTTCACAAACGTATAATATAGTAAGAAATCACATGGGCATTTTAAAAGACTCTGTAAAAATCATTACAACTCTGAGAAATCTGTATTACTTCTGCGTTAGGTGGTGTACCCTACAATTTTAAAAATTCCATAGGCTATATGGAAACTGCCATTAACTCGGCAGCCAAGCCCCTAACCCAAGTATGCCGCAAGGGTCAAAGTCTCTGAATCTACTATGCCATACGGTCGTCGCTAGAGTACAATAATAATCTGCCCGTATAGGTAAATACAGTTTCAAGCTAAGAGTTGCTTGAACTCACGCCGTCTTCGGGTAACCACCTAACACTGTTTAATCCCCTTTTCAAGACTCTATGAAAACATGCATTCTCTGAAAACATACTCTGTTAACGTATTCTGAAAACATACCCTGTTATGGCATAATTACATATGGTATCGTCAAACCATTTATCACACCCCTTTTTTACGTACTCCAAAAGATTTATATTTTAAAGTTCGAAAGGGCTTTATTATTTAAGTGACAAGAAATGAAAATTTATTTCGGAAAAGGATTATTTGCATTTTTTATTCAGAGTCGCCACTTGGCATAATCCGGTGTGCCAAGTCACCTTTGGAAAATTCTTTTCGAAAACCATTTGACACTTAAACTGGTTTGCAAACAGAGATTCCAGCTAAGGAATTCTGTTGACCGAGGGGAAGGTGTTAGGCACCCCTCGATCCCGTGGTTCAACCACAGTCGCTTGGCAGAGCGTATCGGCTAAATTGATGTTACAAATGTATAAACCACACAAAAGCACGCAAAATAATCAAACAATAACAAAACAAAATAAAAAATGTAAAGTCCGGTCCAATTATTACAATCCGAAATAAAAATACTGAAATAACCTACACTAGTCTTGAACTATGCTTTACCCGATGCCTCAGGCCTTGATCACGAGCATCCTTTGCGTACAAAATTCTTTGGGGCATTCCCCAATGAGTAAATACAAATTACCTCAGGGCATTCCCCGGTTAAATAAATACACTTTGAATCGAATGCGATAAAGTAGAAAACATTCAACACTTACTCCACGTTCACATCCAACAAAGCACTTAATTCTAAAATTTGCCTACCCAACCTACGTTTGCCTATCCATTTCAACATGACATAAATCTATCACATTTCACTTGTACCGAATGGAGAAAAAAAGACAACAAAACAATATTAATCTATGTTTGACTTTTATCAATTTCTCGATTCCAAACCCCCGCTAGCTTCATTTTTTTTTTTTGCCAATTACACCAAAATTGCTCCAATTTGTTTCATACATCATCAAAAAAAAAATGTGAGCACAAAAATCATGACATCATAACGTCGACAAAACTCAAAAACTACGATCACATCATACACAATCACAACAATTAAACACATTTTAGACAATAAAAAGAATATAGAGTTGAGGGATGTACCTTAAACCGCTCTTTGACCAATATTATTCGATGAGATAAAGAAAACCCACCTCCGACAACCTCGACTTAAGCTCCAACGAATCCATCCAAACTTGGGACTGAGTACCACAAAAATAGAGAGATCCAACCCGATTAGGAAGAACCCACCCAACTTCAAGCTAGAGGTCATGAGAATAAGAGCAATCTAAACCGGATTCTGACGGGTACAGACGGGATTGAGGACAAATCCTAGTTCAACGGACTGTTTTTATGTCGTTGTGACTCCAATCGACTTCAGCAATGACCGAAGACTATAAAGAAGTACAAAATTGATGAAGTAGAAGCATGGATTTTTGAACGCCTGGTCGAGATAAATGTTAATGGATCTATTAGATCTAGTTTTTGAGCATTCGTATTAACTTCTTTTGGAGCTAAATCAACTTCCGATTCTTGCTAAAACTCAACGAGATTAAGATGAAAAAGTCTTCAACGGCTAGATTCATGGAACTTGTGAGAGTTGAATACACAAAGTGATATGAACCTAAGCTTAAATTAGTTTGAATTAAATCCAAAATTGATGTTTGGCTGGAGCCATTGCAATCTTTTCCTTCGAACACTTTATCAACGCCAGAAGCTTCATGGTTGGTATGGAATCAGTACTGATGAAGATAAAGATGAAAATAAAGATGTAATATTGTAAAAAAAATGAAAGAAAAAGGAATATCATCCGTGATCTGTTCCTTTCTTGTTAGTGTTCGTCCCTATTTTTTGTCTGTGTATAGTGTGTGAATGTGAGGATGAAGAAGATGCTGAGTACTCTATCTATTGCTTTCTTTTTTTTTTGGGGTTGCTGATGGTCAAAAAAGAATGTTCCCCTTTTTGTGAGAGTATGTGGGTATATATTGTGAGGGTGGGTAGTTGTGAGGTAGGGTAGGTGGGGTCTACGGGTAGGGGGTAGGGTGTGGAGTGGTGAGGCGGTGATTTGTCATTTTCTTATTGGAGAGGGTTGTTAGGGTGTTAAAAGAATAAAAGTTTGTTAGGGATTTTGTTGAGAGTTATTTTTTTGTAATTTTGTGGGATGTAATCACATGGGTGAGGATACATGATATGATAAGGTAGAAATGAATAAAATCAAACTTTTGAGGGGGACAAAATTATGTGTCTACATCATTCCCCCTTTGAATGTAAACACTCAGTGTTTTCAGACAAAGAAGTAGACAACGAGATAGAATTTTGTTCCGACCATTATTCAAAGGAAGAAACAGAAGAAAGAAGGACTACCGGGTCTTGAATAAGCAAAACCTACCCACCCCAGTTATGAGGGGATCAAGTGACAGGTACTTCAAAGGATTAGAAGAGGTGGACTATACCGAGTTGGAGAGTCGAGTGAGGTTCCGTCGAGGTTCCGGTCCGCGGCTCTGTTATTACATCAAAATGAAAATTACAAGTTAAAACATAAACGAAAGTACAAAATCCTATCTAACAGCTTATGTTGCTTCTTGACTCGACTTTCATCGCCCTATTCTTCAGGCGGGCTCCTGTCTTGCAATTTCTTTCAACTTATTGCTTGGCTTTCAATTGCTTCACTTTGTTGCTTGACTTTTCGTTTCTTCACCCTATTCTCCAGGCGGGCTCCTGACTTGCTATTTCATCACCTTGTTCTTTAGTCGGGCTCCTGACTTGCTATTTCATCACCCTGTTCTTCAGGCGCGCTCCTGACTTGCTATTTCATAACCCTGTTCTTCAGGCGGGCTCCTGAAACCCAAAATTAATACTAGAACGAACAATATCCAAAATAAAAATTATAGTAAAGTAGTATTTCATTTTTGAAAGGTTGTCCCATTTTCCAGGAGGGACCTGAATTGAAAGTAAATTCCCATCTTTCAGGAAGGTCCTGAAAAGAAAGTAAAATCTCATTTTTTAGGAGGGTCGTGAAGATAAAGTAAAATCCCATTTTTCAAGAGTGTCCTGAGCAGAAAGTAAAATCTCATTTATCAGGAGGGTCCTGAACATAAAGTAAAATCCCATTTTTCAGGAGGGTCCTGAACAGAAAGTAAAATTCAATTTTTCAGGAGGGTCCTGAGCAGAAAGTAAAATCCCATTTTTCAGGGGGGGGGGGGTCCTGAACAAAAAGTAAAATCCCATTTTTCAGGAGGGTCCTGAACGTAAAGTAAAACCCCATTTTTCAGGAAGCTCCCGAACAGAAAGTAAAATCCGATTTTTCAGGAGGGTTCCGAACAGAAAGTAAAATCCCATTTTTCAGGAGGGTCCAGAACAGAAAGTAAAATCCCATTTTTCAGGAGGGTTCTGAACAGAAAGTAAAATCCCATTTTTCAGGAGGGTATTTTTCAGAAGGGTCCTGAACAGAAAGTAAAACCCCATTTTTCAGGAGGGTCCTGAACAGAAAGTAAAACCCCATTTTTCAGGAGGATCCAGAACAGAAAGTAAAGTCCCATATTTCAGTAGGGACCTGAACAAAAGTAAAGTCCTATTTTTCAGGAGGATCCTGAAGAAAAAGTAAAGTCTCATTTTTCAGGAGAGTCTTGAACATAAAGTAAAATCCCTTTTTTAGGAGGTTCCTAAACTGAATGTAAAATCTTATTTTTTTCAAGAGGGTCCTGAACAGAAAGTAAAATCTCATTTTTTAGGAGGGTCCTGAGCAGAAAGTAAAATCCCATTTTTTAGGAGGGTCTTGAGCAGAAAGTAAAATCCCATTTTTAAGGAGGGTTCTAAACAGAAAGTAAAACCTCATTTTTCAGGAGGGTCCTGAACAGAAATTAAAACTCCATTTTTCAGGAGGGTCCTGAACAGAAAGTAAAATCCCATTTTTCAGGAGGGTCCTGAACAAAAAGTAAAGTCCTATTTTTTAGGAGGGTCGTGAAGATAAAGTAAAATTCCATTTTTCAGGAGGGTCCTGAACTGAAAGTAAAATCCCATTTTTCAGGAGCGTCCTGAACTGAAAGTAAAATCCCATTTTTCAGGAGGGTCCTGAGCAGAAAGTAAAATTCCATTTTTCAGGATGGTCCTGAGCAGAAAGTAAAATTCCATTTTTCAGGAGGATCCTGAACTAAAAGTAAATTCCATTTTTCAGGAGGGTCCTGAACTAATAGTAAAATCCCATTTTTCAGGAGGGTCCTGAACAGAAAGTAAAATCCCATTTTTCAGGAAGGTCCTAAACATAAAGTAAATTCCATTTTTCAGGAGGTTCCTGAACTGAAAGTAAATTTTCAGTTTTTAAGAGGGTCCTAAGCAGAAAGTAAAATCTCATTTTTCAGGAGGGTCCTGAACTGAAAGTAAAATCTCATTTTTCAGGAGGTTCCTGAACTAAAAGTAAATTCTCATTTTTCAGGAGGGTCCTGAGCAGAAAGTAAAATCCCATTTTTTCAGGAGGGTCCTGAGCAGAAAGTAAAATCCCATTTTTCAGGATGGTCTTGAGCAGAAAGTAAAATCCCATTTTTCAAAATGGTCCTAAGCAGAAAGTAAAATCCTATTTTTCAGGAGGGTCTTGAACATAAAGTAAATTCCCATTTTTCTGGAGGGTCCTGAACTAATAGTAAAATCCTATTTTTCTGGAGGGTCCTGAACAGAAAGTAAAATCCCATTTTTCAGGAGCGTCCTGAACATAAAGTAAAATCCCATTTTTCAGGAGGTTCCTAAACTGAAAGTAAATTTCCATTTTTCAGGAGGGTCCTAAGCAGAAAGTAAAATCCTATTTTCCAGGAGGGTCCTGAACTGAAAGTAAAATCCCATTTTTCAGGAGGGTCCTGAACTGAAAGTAAATTCCTATTTTTCAGAAGGGTCCTGAGCAGAAAGTAAAATTCCATTTTTATGAGGGTCCTGAGCAGAAAGTAAAATTCCATTTTTCAGGAGTGTCTTGAACAGAAAGTAAATTCTCATTTTTCAGGAGGGTCCTAAACAGAAAGTAAAATCTCATTTTTCAGGTGGGTCCTGAATTGAAAGTAAAATCTCATTTTTCAGGAGGATCCTGAACTGAAAGTAAAATCCCATTTTTCAGGAGGGTCCTGAAATGAAAGTAAATCCCATTTTTTAGTAGGGTCCTGAACAAAAACTAAATTTCCTTTTTTCAGGAGGATCCTGAGCAGAAAGTAAAATCTTATTTTTCAGAAGGGTCCTGAACAGAAAGTAAAATCTCATTTTTTAGGATGGTCCTGAACATAAAGTAAAATCCCTTGGATGTGCATTTCCAATGATAGCTGAATTAAGTGAAGCGGAATTGCCCCCTATATCAACAAAGAAAATTTTTCAATTAAAAACTTAGTGGTGGCTTGCAACTCTTGGCTTCTCAGGTATCTGCCCCAGCATTCATTTCTTTCATCTTTCTTCCAAATCACTGACACTTGTCCTGTCTTGCCGCATCATTGACCCGAATCCAAATTGAGGGAAATGAGTTCTGACTCAAACAACGGGTTTCCATTTTATCATGCCCCTGAGGTGCACTTTTTCCCCAAATCTGAATATTTCTATGAATCCAATAGCCTGTCGGTTGATAGCCTTCCTTTGCTTCGTGTTGAATTACAATCATAATTCTTCATGTGCTATTTCTTGGATTTTCCTCATATAATTGGAAAGACTGGTAATAAATTTTGAAATTCTTTCTCGCTTGTTTTGACACAGACTTGACTTAAAATGTAAAGAAATAATGGTGACTTTTATTTTGATAAATGACATGAAAAGACAAAAAGCATGAATATGTAAATGAAAGAAAAGGGCAATGTCCCATATTCAAAAAGAAAACTTATCTGAATACGACAACCAACTCCAATGAGTATGACATGCATTTTGGATTGAGCTGCCTGATCTTCCTATCCAAACTCCCCATTTGTTGTTGATTTCGTGGCTTTTGTCGCTGAGTCGCTTCTTCACATCCATTGGACTCATACATCACATTCAATTGACGTCATCTTAAAAGACTTTTGTCAACAAATCTCTTTCTTTTCACTTTTCGCCTTTCTCTTAAACTCTCCATCGCCTTATGGTGCCCGTGAGGGTTTTCACTAATAAGACTCCCTCATTTTTATTTCTCTCCACTCACCATCGCCTTATGGTGCCCGCAAAGGTTTTCACCAATAAGACTCTCTCATTTTTGTATTTCTCTCAACTCACCATCGCCTTATGGTGCCTGCAAAGGTTTTCACCAATAAGACTCTCATTTTTATTTCTCTCCACTTACCATCGCTTTATGGTTCCTACAAAGGTTTTCACCAATAAGACTCTCTCATTTTCATTTCTTTCCTAATTTCTTATGCTGAGGGAGACAAGCGGTACTTCACAATGTATCATCATATCCATTGCATGCCTAGCCTTAACATTATCAAAAATTGATCTGAAGGCTTTCTTTGGATGTAACTTGGCTTTTGGTTAAGGTTAGAAAATATGGTAAGAGGCTTAAACGATACTTGAAGTGGGGGTGGGACTTATAACATTTGGAATTGACTCAAACAACACATTAACTCATGCCCTAGCTTCGTTGACTGGGTGAATCTTAGATCTTTATTTAGTTGGACCGAGCCCGAAATAAGGTAGCCTACGTATCTCACTCCCGAGAGAGGAGAATCAGGTCGGACGTAGTTCCATCAGCTTGTTCTTTTTTTTATTTGATTTTTTTTTTTTTCATTTTCGAACTTTTTCTTGTATTCTTATTTTCTTGATATTTATCTTTGATTCTATCTTGATTCCAAAAGAGGGATATGAAAGAAAAATAAAACGAAGCTCAAATAGGTAAACAACGGATGACACCATGTTTGGATAGAAGAATAAAATGCCTTCATTATGTCAATCTTCAAAAATACAAGTACTAAACATGCAATAAAATCAACAAAGGATCAAATATCATACATAGTATCTTTTGACCGCATCAGCATTGATAGCCATTTCTGCCATTTTGCCTTCAGTATCTATCAAATATAAGGCTCCATTGGGCAACACTTTCTTCACAATGAAGGGACCTTGCCAGTTAGGGGAGAACTTGCCTTTCGCTTCAACCTGGTGAGGAAGGATACGTCTCAATACCAACTGACTAACTTCAAAATTCCTGGGATGAACCTTTTTGTTACACGCTTGAGCCATCCTCCTCTGATACAACTGGCCATAACACACAAACGTTAGCTTTTTTTCCTCAATCAAACTTAAATGTTTCAATCGGGTTTTTACCCATTCGTTATCATCAATCTCTGCTTCTACAATGACTCAAAGAGATGGAACTTCAACTTCTGCAGGGATGACTGCTTCTATCCCATACACCAATAAATATGGAGTTGCCTCTGTTGAAGTACGAATAGTGGTGCGATAACCTAGCAATGCAAATGGCAAATTTTCATGCCACTGTCTAGACCCTTGTATCATTTTTCGCAGTATCTTCTTTATATTCTTATTGGTAGCTTCTACAGCACCATTGGCCATCGGGCGATATGGAGTAGAATTTTGATGTGCGATCTTAAACTGTTGACATACTTCTTACATCAAATGACTATTGAGATTGGCAGCATTATCTGTAATGATCATCCTAGGAATTCCAAATCTACAAATGATATGGGCATGAACAAAATCTACCACAGCCTTCTTTGTCACTGACTTGAAAGTTACTGCCTCCACCAGCTTTGTGAAGTAATCAATGGCTACCAAAATAAATCTATGCCCATTTGATGCTTTTGGCTCAATCGGTCCAATCACATCCATTCCCCAAGCCACGAACGTCCATGGAGTGGCCATTGCATGTAAATCAACAAGAGGAGATCGTATTAGATCACCGTGTACCTGACATTGATGACACTTTCAAACAAACTGAATAGAATCCCTTTCCATAGTAAACCAGTAATAACTAGCTCGAAGAATCTTCTTTGACAAGACATGACCATTCATGTGTGACCCGCATACCCCAGAGTGTATTTCAACCATGATTTTTAAGGATTCTCTTGCATCTACACACCTTAAAAGTCCCAGATCTAGGGTCCTCTTATACAAGATTCCCCCACTTAAGAAAAATCCACTAGCCAAATGCCTAATAGTCCTCTTTTGATCATTGGTGGCATATGATGGGTATTTTCCTGACTGAATGTACCGCTTGATATCCAAGAACCAAGGTTCTCCATCGAGCTCTTTTTCAACCACATTACAGTAAGCATGCTGATCACGACTTTATATATGCACTGGATTGATGTAGGCTTTGTCAGGATGTTGGAGCATTGAAGACAGAGTGGCTAAAGCATCAACAATTTCATTACGAATCCTAGGAATATGCCTAAATTTTACTAACACAAACCGTTCACATAACTCCTGTAAGCATTGTCGGATACGAGATGAGCTTCAAATCTCGCGTCTCCCAATCGCCTTGAATTTGATGGATGATAAAATCCGAATCTTCCAACACCAATAATTCTTGGACTCCCATATCAACAGCTAACCTCAAACCAAGAATGCAGGCTTCATATTCTGCCATATTGTTAGTACAGTAAAATCAAATTTGTGTTGTTACCAGGAAATGTTGTCCCGATTCAAAGATAAGAACCGTACCTATTCCGACTTCTTTTATATTGACAGCTCCATCGAAAAATAACCTCCAACTTGGATCAGTATCTATAACGACTTTATCGACACACGACACTTCTTCGTCAGGAAAATATGTCTTTAATGGCTCGTACTCTTCATCGATGGGATTCTCAGCAAAATGATTTGCCAAGGCTTAGGCTTTCATGATGGTCTGAGTCATATATATAATGTCGAACTCGGTAAGCAATATTTGCCACTTTGCCAATCGACCCGTTGGCATAGGCTTCTAAAAGATATACTTCAAAGGATCCATGCGGGAGATGAGATAATTAGTATAGGAAGAGAGATAATGCTTCAACTTCTATGCTACCCAAGTTAGGGCACAACACGTCCTTTCAAGAAGAGTATACCTGCCCTCATAAGTGGTGAACTTCTTGCTAAGATAATAAATAGCCTGCTTAATTTTGCCTATGATAGCATGTTGACCCAGGACACAACCGAAAGAATTATCCATGACTGAAAAATATAAGATCAAAGGCCTACCAGGATCTGGGGGTACCAGCACGGACGAATTTGACAAATATCTTTTGATTCGATTGAACGTTTCCTGACATTCTTCAGTCCATTTTACCGCAGCACTCTTTTTCAGCAACTTAAATATAGGCTCACAGGTGGTTGTGAGTTGAGCAATAAACCTGCTAATATAGTTCAGTCTACCAAGCAAACTCATTACCTCCGTTAAATTCTTGGGCGGGGGTAAATCCTGAATGGCTTTGATTTTCGAGAGATCCAATTCAATTCCCCGACGACTGACTATAAACCCCAATAGCTTTCCAGATGAAACTCCAAATACACATTTTTTTGGGTTGAGTTTGAGATTATACCTACGAAGACTTTCAAAGAACTTTCTTAAATCTTTAACATGGTCGGCCTGACTTTTTGACTTAATAATCACATCATCCACGTAGACCTCAATCTCCTTATGCATCATATCATAAAACATAGTGGTCATGGCTCTCATGTATGTTGCTCCAGCATTCTTCAAACTGAACGGCATCACTCAATAACTATAGGTTCCCCATGGTGTGATAAAATATGTCCTCTCTGCGTCTTTTTCACCCATAATGATCTGGTAAAATCCGGCATAGCAATCCACAAAAGAGGTAACCTCGTGTTTAGCACAGTTGTCTAACAAAATGTGGATGTTGGGCAGTGGAAAATCATCTTTTAGACTTGCTCTGTTCAAATCACGGTAATCCACACACACTCAAATTTTTCCATCTTTCTTTGGTATGGAAACAACATTGGATAACCACATGGGATAGCGAGCTACTTGAATTACTTTGGCTTCAAGTTGTTTCATGATTTCCTCTTTAATTTTAATACTTACATCTGTGCTTAAACTAGGCATATCATCGTAAGACCATGCAAAAACATCCTTATAATCAATTAATGCTTGAATCATTCGATCTTTTAGCTGTGGCAAAGCATGTACACTGATTTTAGTTTCCCTAACGTCTTCTTGATCCCCTAGATTTATTGGCTCAGTCTCATTCAAATTAGGATACGATTTATCTTCAAACTGTTCCAACTCTTTGCTTATTTCTTCTAGTGCTTCTTCTACATCATATTCCTCATCCTACTTCATTACATCTTGATTAGTTTGGATTTTAAGATCAGGCTGAAAATTCTGCATGCATGTCATGTCATTAGAATCAGCATAAAGAGAACTGTGTAAGAAGAAATAAAACAAAATATATTAGACACGAAACAAAAGGGACATTATATTTCATTAAATGAAAGATAGAAGGGTTTAAACATAGATACCAACATAACATAAACAAACTAAAATCTTCCTTACAACTCCAAAATAACTCGAATAAATAGAAAAAAAAACAAAATAAACTACTAAAACTCCCTCCTGACGTGGAGAGGAGTGACTTCCCAATTATTGAGCTGGGCAGCTGGACCTATGAATTGCACATCTGTCATACTGGTACCTTATCCTGCTTCGACCGTATCAACTTTAATAAAAAGGTTCTGGAAGTCATCAACCAATTCAACTTCAAATTCCACATGCTTTGTGACACAGCTCTTAACAAATGATTCACTTAGTAGTGGCATTGGGTGAGGGAGTGACCATGTTTCCTTTTTCCTTCCCTTGGCTTTCTTCAGATCTTCAGCTGTAGGCTCAAATCCTAGACCAAACGTGCCTACGTTCTCACTCAGACATATGGGATGAACTATACCGTGCAGAGACGCTCCCAAACCCTTTCCTGGCTCAAATCTGTATTTCCAAAGTTCACTCACCATCATGATAGAAGCAGAAGACAATTGTGGTCCCGGTATAGCCTGTCATTCAAGGTTATGATTCACTGCACTGTATCAAAAGTTTGATAGACGAATGTCTCCTCTATATTATTTGCTTCAATAAGAGACAAGGGAGAATCTTCGTAGGCTGACAAATCTCCTTCACCGTGAATAACCACTTCTTGCATGTCATGCTCAAACTTAATCATTTGGTGCAGTGTAGTTACAACCGTATTGGCCTTGTGTATCCACGGCCTTCCCAACAACAGATTGTAAGAGTATTCTACATTCAATACTTGAAACTCCATGGCGAACTCAACAGGCCCTATGGTCAACATTAGTTCTATTTCGCCAATGGAATTTCACTTTGCACCATCGAAAGCCCTAACACATACATTGTTGGGCTTGATCCTGTCAGCACCAATATTCATCTTTTGCAAAGTTGAAATAGGGTAAATATTTTCACATGAACCTCCATCAATCATAACATGAGTGACATAGAAATCTTCACACTTCACTGTAATGTAAAGACCCCGGTTATGCCCTGTACCTTCAACAGGCAATTCATCATCAGAAAAGCTAATCCGATTGACCTCAAAGATTTTTCCAACCATTTTCTCAAGTTGGTTGATTGTAATCTCCCTTGGAACATATGCTTCATTTAATACCTTCAGTAAAACATCACGATGCTCCTTAGAGTGCAACAGCAAAGATAAAAGAGAAATTTGAGCAGGGGTTTTCTTCAACTGGTCTAATATTGAATACTCTGGAAATTTCATCTTTTTCAAAAATTCTTTGGCTTCCTCTTCAGTGATAGGCTTTTTGATAGACGACGGTCCACTGACCGTTGGCTTGGACTTTTTAAGCTTTCAGGCACGAAGCATCTTCCTGACCTAGTCAAACCCCCTACCTCATCTACATCTTCAACAACTTCTTTCTCGTGATAGGTCATTACAGTCCTCCCATAATTCCAGAGAACTCTTTTCGTATCAACTATCAGAGGTTGGGTTACCAGTTTGAGGATAATAGGCGCTGCCAGTGCTCGTTTCACCGTCAAGATGGGCTGACTCAGAGCTCCCACCACTGTCAACTTAGGTTTATCCTACCTTAAATCAACATACCTTCTGGCACCTTATACTGTGATCAGGGGTTTCTTTATGCTTTCTTGGGCTTTATCTTCTCTCATTCCTTTCTGGCTCAATGACATTGCTTTCAAAGACTCCGCTACATTCACCGATTTCTCCTCAATGATTTGTATCTTGACAATAGTCTTATAACCCCTCGAAGACTCTTTCCCATCATATATCAATTCTAACATATTGGCTTCAGCATGGGTTGGCAGCGGATTCTGGTTAATATTTGGACCCTACTGGGCCTGGACTAATATCTGATTCATGTCAATTAAATCTTGGACAGCTCTCTTTAAATTCCAGCATTTCTCAATATCATGGCCTGGCATATCAGAACAGTATGCACACCTTAAAGAATAATCGAGATTCCTCGGCGGTGGATTTGAAAGCCTTCCTTGAATTGGGCTTAAAACCTTCAACTTTTTCAACCTGTCAAACAAGCTAGCATATGACTCCCCAAGAGGTATAAATTGATTTTTGACTGCCTTCTCCTTATTATACTCGGGCCTAGGCTGAAAACTGGGTCTGGAGGGGTTTTGGTAATTTGGTGGAGCGAATGGGCAATTTTGTGGAGCTTGCGCGAGCCATTGCGGGTAATAAGGGGTTTGGGCATATAACCGCATGCTATATACTGGGTAAGGGGTGGTGGAATGGAATATAAAGGGTTTTATGGAGGGTAGTAATAGTGGGGAGGAATATATGGAGTTTGGGTGTAGACTTGGGCTTGGAAAGATATAGGGGCGAGGTAGTCTTTTAGGATAGGAATGGGTTCCAGCTACGACAGTCGCTACATCGTCTTTCTTCTTTTTACCTCCAAATGTGCTAGATCCACCTTGAATCGCATGTGTGGTAGCTTTTAATGCGATAAAACTCACTATTCAGCCGGTCTTAATTCTGTCCTCTATCATCTCCCCCATTTTGAGGACTTTCATAAAAGACTTTCCCATTGCTGGAAGTAAATGTTGAAAATAGGTCTCATCCTACGCCTGAATGAAAACTTCTACCAACTTACTTTCTTTCATTGGAGGCTTTACCCTGGCGGCCTGTTCACGCCACCTTATCGCATATTCCCTAAATCCTTCAGTGTTCTTCTTCTTCATGTTGACTAAGGATTTTTCATCCAAAATCAAGTCGATGTTGTACTGAAAATGTTGAACAAATTCAGAAGCCAAATCATCCCAGTTGTTCCATTTATAGATATCTCGATCGATGAACCATTCTGAAGCCAGATCTGAAAGACTCTCGCCAAAGAAAGCCATGAGCAGTTCTTTCTTTCCTCCTGCAGCCCTCAACTGGTTGTAATAACGTCTTAAGTGTGCCACGGGATCGTTGTGTCCTTCATACTTCTCGAACTTAGGCATCTTAAAACCAGGGGAAAGGTTGATTTCTAGGAACATGCAAAGATCCTTATAGGAAACACTCCTATAATCTCCTATCCCTTGCAAATTCCTCATACCCTGCTCTAAACTTTTCAATTTCCGATCTATGATATCCTGTTCCTCTGTTGCGACAGGTTTCTCCGCATAAAATGGAAATGCAAGTGGTTGAGTGTACCCATACGGTTCATTCATTTGCAAAGTAGGCTCCAGGGCATAATACTAACTATCTGACACCTTCAGTACTGGCTCACTGGAAGACCTAGGAAGCCTCATTGTGGGACGCGCAACATATATGGGAGTTTCATGTGGTGGCGGAGCCATGAATACCGACGTGATTGGTGGCGCTGGCTGAGCAGTGGGTCTTGATTGGGGAGCAGCCAAGGGCATACCAAAACTGCCAGGATAATAATGTCGTAGAGTGAATCCCGGTGCGTGCTTAGGTGACTCAGTAGGAGCAAAGAATTCCGTCTGAGAGAGTGGTGGGCAATTAGAGATATTCCCAAGACCTTCAGGAAGCGGAGGAGGAGGCATTCTGCTGGCCCATGCCCTGTGTAAATCTATCAATTGTTGCCTGAGCCTTACTACCTCATCATTGTGTTCAGAACTTTCTTCCCTGTGATCCTGATCCGGGTCAATGAGCGAATTTTTAATCTCCCTGCTAGCCATGGAGATCTTTGCTTTAGATCTGGTGAAGTATGGGTGACTAGCCAGAGTAATGCAAACCTACCACTGTTATCTGAAAGAACATGCTCATCAAAGATGACATCCGTCAGGATTAGGGCATACAACAAGCATGGGAATCACATTGGTAAAATTGTCCTAAATTCATGTTCATTTATACCATCTTTTGAGGGTAGCGAGGTCATTTTAACATCATTCTGATTTTTGTCTACACTATTTTTTTTTTACCTATACTTATTATTATTATATTTTCTTTTTCGTATCCATCTTTGTTTGTTTTTTTCCTTTTCTCCCGTTATCTACCTTTATTTTATCATTCTTTATGGCTTTTGTTTTTCTTTAAAAAGAGGAAAAATAATGAAAAACAACGAAACAAAGTAATTAGATCGAACCCTAAAGTAGGTTGCCTACGTATCATGTTGTACATGAATCAGATCTTGCATAGTTCGGGCAGCATGTGCATAAATATTACCCACTTTTTTTTACGAAAATGAAAATAAATAAACAAAGGAAAGACGTAACATCATAACCTTGTGAAGAAAGAAAACAACCAAACGTACAAAAAGTTTGGGACCACTGTAAAACTAAACAACGAATACGAAACAACATTATAAACCCCTAAGACGACATGGGTGGAATTACTAAAAAAGACTCTAATACCAAAAACAACTTGACTTCGACTTAAAACAGACACCACTCTACAATGACAGACACATAAAAGACTCAAACTGAATAAAGATAAGAAGTGCTCTTTCAGACTGGTGCTCTGCGTGATGACCCTGGCTGATATGGTCCTGCCTCTGAAGTTCTCTTTATCCCATTTAAACTTTGTAGCATATCCTGTAAAGACACCCTGATACCGGGGAAGAAGCTTTGGGCCCGTATTCCTGCTTCATGAGGAGTGCACTTGGAAAGATTATTCTGACACCTTTCTACCGTCTTGAACAAATCTGCTAGCTGAACACTCAGTGTTTCCACTTTGGACCCTACACTTTCATCCTGATGATCGTCTACTATGCATTCTTCCTGTATTCTCCCTCTAAGCTGCGCTGGTAAGGGTTGACTAATACCCCGAGGGACAGATTGAAGCCAGACCTCATATCCCTGAGTGTGTCCCGGATTATCCAAACTTTCTTTGAGTGTGTCCACACCTAGCTTTGTTGCATGCTTCCAAAACTTCTCATACCTGCTCTCACCTAAGGCTTGTTCCTTGAAGTACTCAACTTCCTTCAGAAGATCCACTGCTGGTGGTACGTCCTGTAGCCTACCTAACTGGCGCATTACCCTAGAAGGATTGTATGGTCTAGTGCAATTGAACCCAAACATAACTGAAGGGAACTGCGACTGACAACCCAATAAGATTATCTTCGATCGAAGCCACAGATAAGTCCACAAAATGTTACCCTCGGTTCTTGATTCAAGGAATTCAATCCAAGCCTCGACTCCCACGGGTAACGAGAATTTATCCAAATGCAACATGGAGTCCACGGCTTTCACTCGATTGGGAATATAACGATCTAACATGTCTGGTCTAACTAAAGAAAGTGCATGCAAATGCTCCATTATCCATATCTGCAATATCAGGTTACTTCCCTAAAAAAATCTCCTTCCCCCCTTTACTTCGGCTAAAGCCTTATATATTTTTGTTAAGATTATGGGTATGAGAGTGAACCTGCCCTTTTGATTAATGACCTTGTCATTTTGATCCTTATGAAATAAGGCCATCACCACAGATTGCAAACGGGTATTAATACTTCTTTCTTCTAGTGGAAACACTAAAGTACCTAACAAAGCGAGGGTGAACACTTCAAAACGCTTTTTCTCCCACTTCTCCTTAGTCACATAAAATTCATCCCAAAAGCAATCAAAACCGTCCGAGGGTCCGAATCTAGCGAACAAAAAATCTAGGGAAACCACGAGTCACTTAAACAACCTAAACGGATACCCTTACTTTTTAAACCACAAGACTGCAAAAATGTCACGCCAATATGATTTCGTGCTCGGATCATATCCTTCTCGATATAGGGCAAATGCAACAAATCGGATATTTCTACCAAATTAGGAGTCATTTCACATTCCCCAAACCTGAACACCAAACTACTTGGATCCCAAAAGGTCAACAAGCCTCTATTAAATCTGGACGAGGGGTAACATGCAGAAGTTCCATAAGATCACCTAATATTTTAACCAGTTTCTGCTGATCAACATAGTTAAACATTTCCCACCATTTGATTAGCTTTTTGGGCACCTTGACAACCATCAGAACTCTAGACTTGGTGGACAAATCCATCCTATAATAACACATAAGACGTTTTCTCAAAAATTCGACAGGAGTAGAAGATTCCTAACCCTTGGGATTTTTGACGCAAACATATGTCGATGGGACAGACCACATTCATGACTCCAATTTACCGAACAGAAGTATTGACCGAAATCAGTCTACTTGGCAAACCACTCTAGATTACGGGACAAGAGACCAAGGTTAATACTAAGACCAAGGCCGACACAAAAAATTACCGGACTCGCTGAGGGTTGCCTATGTATCCCAACCCGAGGGAAAGGAATCAGGTATGCGTAGTTCAATCAGATTGGAAAATTAACGATTTACTAATAAATTGGTTCTAACTTAAGAGACACTATCAAAGACAAACGAAAAAAAACTTTTGGATTTTCAGCTAGACACTGATAACACCAATTATGAAGAAAAATCTTTTTGGCACTTTTGTTTTTGACCAATAAGTAGTAAAGGCAAGCAAAACTTTTTTTCTTTTTTTTTTCCTCTCTTTTTTTCATCATTTTTTTGAATTTACGGTACTTTACAAAACGTAAAAAAAATCTTTTTGAGTTTTTGGATTGTGAAAAACAAAAACCATAAAGAATTCTAAAATAAACTACGACATTCCTTTTTTTTTCATTCTTTCGACTCACTTTTCTATATTTTTTTTCTTTTTAGTTTTTGCCTACGCACCTTACTCCTAATTTTTTTTTTCAAAAATCAGTCCATCAAATGACCACGTGACCCTTAAAAATGCAGCAGTTAGCACGTAGGGATGTTTTAGATGTGAGTCTCCTACAAAGGGCCATGTGGGTCCCGTTGGGTCTCCTTAAGATGCACATAAGCATAACCTAAAGGCTAACCTACGTTGTGGTTTACTAACAAGGCTGTTCGGGGGAGCGTATGATCGATAGTGGCTACTTTGCTTTCCACCTACTCCATAACACCGACGGCTCCCCCCCCCCCCTAAAATAAGGGTGACTCAACTAGAGGTTGTGTACAACGCGTGTACTACGGACTTATTGCACAAAGAAGGCCGGGGGGGTGGACTCATGATGACAGATATAAAAACGATAACATATAAGATAAATACTATAAACAAAGAGCACGAAAAACACACAAAAGTGAAAACAATAACGCAAAACAAAATCACAAAACAAGCTTATACACTCGCAATGCCAAACAAAGCTGATACAACTCCAAAAATAGCTTGAATTCTGAAAATTTGTCACTTATCCCCAGCAGAGTCGCCAGAAGCTATCACACCCCTTTTTTACGCACTCCAAAAGATTTATATTTTAAAGTTCGAAAGGGCTTTATTATTTAAGTGACAAGAAATGAAAATTTGTTTCGGCAAAGGATTATTTGCATTTTTTATTCAGAGTCGCCACTTGGCATAATCTGGTGTGCCAAGTCACCTTTGGAAAATCCTTTTCGAAAACCATTTAACTCTTAAACTGATTTGCGAACAAAGATTCCGGCTAAGGAATTCTGTTGACCGAGGGGAAGGTATTACGCACCCCTCGATCCCGTGGTTCAACCACGGTTGCTTGACAGAGCGTATCGGCTAAATTGACGTTACAAATGCATAAACCACACAAAAGCACGCAAAATAATCAAACAATAACAAAACAAAATAAAAAATGTAAAGTCCGGTCCAATTATTACAACCCGAAATAAAAATACTGAAATAATCTACACTAGTCCTAAACTATGCTTTATCGATGCCTCGGGCCTTGATCACGAGCATCCTTTGCGTACAAAATTCTTTGGGGCATTCCCCAATGAGTAAATACAAATTACCTCGGGGCATTCCCCGGTTAAATAAATACACTTTGAATCGAATGCGATAAAGTAGAAAACATTCAACACTTACTCCACGTTCACATCCAACAAAGCACTTAATTCTAAAATTTGCCTACCCAGCCTACAATTGCCTATCCATATTAATCTACGTTTGACTTTTATCAATTTCTCAATTCCAAACCCCCGCTAGCTTCATTTTTTTTACCAATTACACCAAAATTACTCCAATTCGTTTCATACATCATCAAAAATAAAAAAACACCGTGAGCACAAAAATCATGACATCATAACGTCGACAAAACTCAACAACTACGATCACATCATACACAATCACAACAATTAAACACATTTTAGACAATTAAAAGAATATAGAGTTGAGGGATGGACCTTAAACCACTCTTTGACAAATATTATTCGATGAGATAAAAGAAAATCCGCCTCCGATAACCTCAACTTAAGCTCCAACAAATCTGTCCAAACTCGGGACTGAGTACCGCAAAAATAGAGAAACCCAACCCAATTACGAAGAACCCACCCAACTTCGAGCTAGAGGTCGTGAGAATAAGAGCAATCTGAACCAGATTCTAAAGGGTACAGACGGGATTGAGGACAAATCCTAGTTCAACGGACTGTTTTTATGTCGTTGTGACTCCGATCGACTTCAGCAATAACCGAATACTATAAAGAAGTACAAAATCGATGAAGTGGAAGCATGGATTTTTGAACGCCTGGTCGAGATAAATGTTAATGGATCTATTAGATCTAGTTTTTGAGCATTGGTATTAACTTCTTTTGGAGCTAAATCAACTTCCGATTCTTGCTAAAACTCAACGAGATTAAGATGAAAAAGTCTTCAACGGCTAGATTCATGGCACTTATGAGAGTTGAATACACAAAGTGATATGTTCCCAAGCTTAAATTAGTTTGAATTAAATCCAAAATTGATGTTTGGCTGGAGCCATTGCAGTCTTTTCCTTCGAACACTTTATCAACGCCAGAAGCTTCGTGGTTGGTATGGAATCAGTACCGATGAAGATAAAGATGAAGATTAAGATGTAATATTGTAAAAAAATGAAAGAAAAAGGAAGATCATCCGTGCTCTGTTCCTTTCTTGTTACTGTTGGTCCCCATTTTTGGTCTGTGTATCGTGTGTGACTGTGAGGATGAAGAAGATGCTGAGTACTCTATCTATTGCTTTTTTTTTTTAGTTGCTGATGGTCAAAAAAGAATTTTCCCCTTTTTGTGAGAGTATGTGGGTATATATTGTGAGGGTGGATTGTGGTGAGGTAGGCTAGGTAGGGTCCACGGGTAGGGGGTAGGGGGTAGGGTGTGGGGTGGTGAGGTGGTGATTTGTCATTTTCTTATTGGAGAGGGTTGTTAGGGTGTTAAAAGAATAAAAGTTTGTTAGGGATTTTGTTGGGAGTTATTTTTGTGTATTTTTGTGGGATGTAATCATGTGGGTGAGGGTAATCATGATAAGGTAGAAATGAATAAAATTGAACTTTTGAGGGGGACAAAATTATTAGTCTATACTATTGACCTGCAAGTCACATCTCTGAGCCATTATTAGCATACAAAAATTTGTATTTCAAGAGATAAGTTCGGGACCACCATATCAATAAAACAATTCAAGAAAAACTCTCGTATACAGATGCAATTAACTCTTTGTCAACAATTCAATGAAACAATAGTGGTCATGCCCAAAGTCTCTCTCATGCAATTCTTCTCTTTGGCTCAAAACAGAGTCATAGCAAGACACCCACTCAATAACTCTAAAACAATGTTTCAAATGCCATGACATTTCAAAACACAAAAACATGCATTTACAATTCGCTTTTCAATAAAGCCTAAAATCTTTGATTTATTACAAGAGGGGGAGTCCATAATTCATGCTCTCAAACAAAGATTAAATCTTAGTTTCATACATAAACGTATACATGTAAATCAATTTAGGGGGAAAGGCCACAATAACAAGGCAATAGTAGTATTTAAACCTTGAAACACATAATCTATGATATAGTTTTCAAAACCCTCATAAAATACATGCATTAAAACTTTAATCATGCTTTAACAAACTCCAATCCCATGTAGTTTTTAGGATAAACCCCTCGTACCTCTATTTCCAAAGATAATAGGTGCTTCTTGAAGCTTGCGGATTGGGGATTTCGAATCTCTAATTATCTTCTAAAACTCACGGTTGAATCTTGAGTTATTGGGGATTCTATTTTAAAACCCTAGAGAATGTTCTTGAGAAAATTTGATGCATGTGACTCTATTTTGGTGTTTGAGGGATTAAATCCCGTGTTCAAGCTGATAGAGAAACAGACAATTACCAAAATGCCCTTAATGATCTGGAGAAGCCTGAAAAAATTGGCCTGGGGAGATCTACCAGGCGCCGCCCACCTTAGAGCACTGCTCTAGGCCAGACACCACCTGCTCTATCGTGGGCTTTCCCCCAGACCAGGCGATCTATCAGGCGACGCTTGCAGATCGCGGACCCTCACTAGAATACAACCCCAAACTCGCCCTTATGCTCGTCTAAAAATTTTGAAACTCTTCCAATACGTACTAAAACTTTTTCCCATCGTAACGCAACAAGAAAATCTAAAAATGGATATCGGAAAGGTTGAAAATAAAATTCCCAAAGATTACTAGCTAAAATGAGTCTAAGTCTTTCAACACTTAGAATATTTTCAAGTTTTCTCATTCTATGCTCATGCTAATAAGGAACAATATATTGCATGAATTTTTTACTGGGCGTTACAATACAGAAAAGGTATAACTACAACACGAGGGCGTAATCTGAGTCATTAGTAGATAGGGATGGAAATGTAAACAACTACCAAGCTACGCAACGGCTGTAAAGAAATAAACTTATGTCATACCGAAAAATAATAATGCAGTAATAATAGATAAATCAAACATAACCTAACTAGGCCCCCATAAGCCCGCTACGCACACTGAAGAAGACAATTAACCCATCCGTACTCCCATAAGCCGGTGGGAAATACAAGTAATAAAAATAAACATAAATAGTTTATAACTGCGCTGATCCCATAAATCATAATAGTTTTTTAGGTGTGCACCGGACTTGAACTGGCACCAATGGGTAATAACGAGAGGCCAGATATATAGAACTCACAATCTGATGCCGGACTCAAACCGAAACTCATAGTAACCATAATAATCATTCGTCGGGCTCGAACCGGAATTCATAGTAACCATAATAATCATTTGCCGGACTCGAACCGAAACTCATAGTAACCATAATAATCATTTGCCGGACTTGAATCGAAACTCACAGTAACCATACCCACCAGAAATATTAAAATTCATACCATATCATAACAATGTCAATGTCTAAATAATCATCCATTAATCTTAATTAAAAAGGGATAAATTCAAAGTTTTGCAATTTAACTTTACGTCCCAAAGTTATAGATGTTATATTATATTAAAAGATAATTTTTTTCAAAAATGTACTAAAACGGGGTCCTAATCCAGATAAATAAGATAGTTTATATATATCAAAAATGCGCATCTGCAAGGATTTATCCAGAGCTGACATAATAGTTTACATTTTCAGTAATTAAGCTCAATCTAAAGATAGAATAAACCTAACCTACCTGAATATCAAAGCTATAATATTTATCCGTAAAGCCTCCGAATAATATCCCGATCTCAAAGTGCTTGTAGAAGATCATTACTTAAAAGAAAATTCCATCCACCAAAACTTCTTTTAGAAAAATATTATAACTGCGTGCTTAATATACAAGAAAAGAGACAAAAGGAACTAGTCGGAACATATTTTTCTATTCTTGCTGAAATCTCTGAAATGGAAGGCCCAAAAGTGTGTGTATATATATGGAAGAAAAATTACCTAAAATCACAACATAACAATCTAAATTTTTAAAAATCTCCCCACTTCTTAAAAATTACTTCAATCCCAACATTTCATATTTTTCACTATTTCTAAGATACAAGCTAATCCTACATGTATCTAATGTATGTATCTACTGTAATACAAGTTAATCACATTAGATACATGTATCAGCAGTATGTATCTAATGTAATTAACTTGTATCATCAAAGGTCAAATGTTGAGATTTTAGGAAATTTTGAAAGATATTGAAATTTTTAGTAATTAATGATAAACATGTCGGTATATATATAAAATTATATATATATATATATATATATATATATATGTATGTATATATATATGTATGTATATACTCAAAAGTGGATGGCAGTACATTTTTTTTCCACTTTACTAGTCAAAAGTTTCAAAAGTTAGGCCTACAGTTAAAATAAAAAAAGAAACAAAGGGAGCAATCAAATAGTTGACCCTTTCCATTTACACGTGTACGGTTGAATTGTTTTCTCAATATTACATATATAATTGGGTATTGCATAAATTCGTAATAAAATAATTATAATATTTTGAATATATTATAATTAGTAGAAAATTATTTCTAACAAAACCTCTATTATATAATAATAATAATAATAATATTTTCACATTTCTAAATATACTATCTCCGCTTAAAATATTAATAAATCATAAAAGTCTATTATAAAGTAATATAAATATATCATCACTTAAAGAATTTTACCAGTATCGAAAATATTCTAGAAGGATACTAAATAATATTTCTACCAAATTCCAAATTAAATTAAATAACCCACGATATATTTAGATAGTACTAAAATTTTATGAAAATACAGTAAAATGACTGTAAGGGTTATTACAACAGCTCACCATAACTAACTTCTAACCACGGCTAACTAACTTGTTTGAAACAAACCTCACCACTAACTAATCTAATCACTGCCCCATTAATTTTAATACTCCCCCTCAAGCTGGAGGTACCAACAAATTGAGTACTCCAAGCTTGTCCAACAGATACACATGTTGATGTTTGCCAAGTCCTTTTGTAAGGAGATCAGTCTGATGCTCCTTAGTCCCAATGTGATGAATTTTAACTTTTCCTTCCTTTATTTTGTCTGTAACGAAATGACAATCGATTTCAATATACTTCGTTCATTCATGAAATATGGGATTTGCAGCAATCTGCAAAGCAGTTTTACTATCACTGTACACATCGACTAGTTGTTGCACTTCAATTCCCAATTCTTCAAACAATCCCAATAACCACACGATTTCTGATGTTGTAGTTGCTAAACTTCTATATTCTGCTTCTGCAGAGCTCCTGGACACAGTGTGTTGTTTCTTTGAGTTCCATGATATTAAGGATTTTCCAAGCTCAATTAAGATCCCTTTCACTAATCTCCTGGTGTTTGGGCATGCAGCCCAATCCGCATCACAAAAACAACTTAGAGAATTAGCTGGTTCACTACTCTTTAGTATTCCTAAATCAGGTTCAAGATTTAGATACTTCACTACTCTTAAAGTTGTATCCCAATATGACTTTTTTGGTGTTTGCATAATCTAAGTGTTTGCACGGCAAAGCTTATGTCAGGTCTGGTGATATTCAGGTATAACAACTTTCCAATCAACTTCTGGTAACTTGTTATATTTTGCAGCAATTCATCACCTGAATTTCCAGTATACTCATCATATTCCCTTGAGGTAAATTTTTGGTTCACATCTATTAGTGGTTCTACTGGTTTAGCAGCTCCAAGCCCCAACTCAGAGATCATTTCTAAGATATACTTTCTTTGGTTCAGGAGAATTCCTTCACTAGATCTCATAATTTCTAAACCAAGAAAAACATCAATTCCCCTAAATCCTTGACCTTGAATCTGTTATGTAATACTTGTTTTGTCTCTTGAACAAGACTATCATTTTTCCCTGTGATCAACAAATCATCCACATAAACCAAGATCACCACAATATCATCTTCTTTCCTTTATGTAAATATTGAGTAATCATATTTGCTTTGACTGTATCCTGCATCAACCAGTTCTTCTGATAATTTTATGTTCCATTGCCTTAATGCCTGCTTCAAACCATACAAAAATTTCTT
Source organism: Capsicum baccatum var. pendulum (assembly GCA_030864225.1). Lineage (NCBI taxonomy): Eukaryota > Viridiplantae > Streptophyta > Magnoliopsida > Solanales > Solanaceae > Capsicum > Capsicum baccatum. The sequence goes on from CM061558.1 coordinate 129,816,309, forward strand.
CAATCTACACACTTTGGACTCCCCTTGTTTACCAAAACCTTGAGGAATCTCCATGTAAACTTCTTCAACTAGATCTCCTTGTAAAAAAGCATTGTAGACATCCATTTGGTATCGATTCCAGCCTCTTGATGCAGCTACTGCAATCCTCCTTTTGACTATATCCTTTTGCTACCAATTTTGCTTTGTATCTATCAATCTCACCATTTGCGTTATACTTGATTTTATACACCCACTTTGAACCGATTGCATTATTTATTTTAGGAAGGTCAACTACTTCCCATGTTTCATTTTCTTCTAAAGCTTTTATTTCCTACTTCATGGGTTCTATCCAGTGCTTATCCTTGGAGGTTGTCTGATAGTTTTGTGGCTCAACTGTATTTGAAAAACTAGCTAATACTTTTCTGCACTTTGCTGATAAGGCTTGATAAGATATATAGTTGGAAATGGGATAAATCACATTTTTTTCTCCCTCGTGTGATTACATAGTCTTCATGCCACAAAGGTGGTTTGATGGATCTATCTTTTTTGAAGTTGGTTCTCTATTTTTTTCTCTTGAGAAATAGCCTCGGTGGTGTCTTCATTAACAATAATTTCACAAACCTCTTCATGCATATCAGCTACCATTGGACCAACATCATTACGATGTACTTCACCATCAGCATTATTGCCATTCTCTACATTAGTAGCAGTAGCAGTGTCTGTATTATGCTAATTGTTGCCAATACCGGTAGTAGTTGTTGAGGAATCAGGAGTAGTTGTTGTTGCAAAATTAGTTACATGATTATCTAATATTGTAACGCCTTGATTTTCTGAATCAAAATGCTATACGGTGCTCATGACCCCGAAAGACCACAAGCTAACTCATGACTGATATTTGTACCTATAAACAACATAATATCTCATAAAATATGTGGAAACATGAACTGTAAGGCCATAAGTTTCAATACTGATTCATATCTGAAAAACATAGAATAAGATTACCAAAAAAAAACATAAATACTGAAGTCTGAACATCTATCTGACATTTAGTCCGAAAGCCTCTAACTGAACTGAATAGGGAGTTGAAGGAACATATCTTCAACTAACTCCATGAACTGAAAAACTAATCTGAAATACTATAATAAAGTAATAATAATATTGTCCTCGAATGAAAAGGAGCACTGACTGCTGAAATCTGCAATGCTACTACTGCTCTGAAACTCGTGCCTCTGTACCTATGGCGTCAAATAAAATACCATAGCACAAATGCATCAGTACGACTCAATATACTAATTATACGAGTGAGGTAGGCTAAATGCAAAGGGTTTTATATGCATGAACAATACTAACTAATATGAATGTGAAAATACATACATACGTAACTGCAACTAAACTCATGGTGATACTGACTACTGAGTCTGAATACTGACAACACGAGTTTACTGATACTGAGATACTGAATGACTGAGTTTACTGATATTGAGATACTGAATGACTAAGTTTACTGATATTCATATGTATTTCACTAATAAGTGAGGAACTGATACTGTATTACTGAATACTGGGAGACTGATACTATATTACTGATAAAGGAATAATTGTTTCTAATAGTTCTGATTATAAAGAACTGATTTGATTGACCGTATATAACAGTCCAGAAATTAAGCTCGTGATAACATGACTACTGAGTATGAATACTCATGACACGTATTTAATGATAACATATCATGAATGATAACTAAATTCTGATAACTGACATATTTGATAACATGAGTTCTGATAACTGATAGCTTGAATGGCTGTATCTAACAGTCCTAAATCTGATAGAACTAGTTGAGTTTCGTACTGTATCTGAGTTGACTATATTTGATAGTCCTGATATCCTGAAGAACTATCTGAGTTCTTTTACTGAGACTGATACTGAAATTATGGGAAGTAGTTATCTAACTGACATGCCCCAAATATGTTATAATAGCTAAGCTGGAGTCCAATATCTACCCTGATTAGAAGGGTGTCAACACTGCGCCACTAATAAGGAGAAGCTGTGAGTGACCCTCATCTGGCAGGTACTCTAATGAGAATGGTGAGAACCCTCATTTGACAGGTTAAGCCACCTTATCTACCCTCAACTAACAGGTATTGATGTCTCAACCTATGCTGGCTACATAGTTCTAGAATGCAAGGACTACTTCTAAGAATCACACTCTCTACTGGTAAGTGAGTTCCTATCCTTAGGTTTGCTCAGTGCTGAATCCTACTCCCAATTGAATGACACTGAACAAATTATACTGAACTGATTTCCTAGTTCATACTAGAATTAACTGAACTATTACTGATTATTCTTTTTAGCTAAACTGAACATGGACTAAGTTTATTGAGTTTCGATGACTAGTGGAACACTACTGAATTCTGTTAACTGACTAAATGCTACTGAGTTTTGTTAGCTGACTGAGTTTACTGATGTCTGAACTGAATACTAAACTAAATTGTACTGATACTGAGATTTACTGAATTCCATAGACTGAAGGAATATTACTGAGATTATGTAGATTACTGAGTACTGAGTAAAATTGAACTAATACTGCCTTTACATGAGTTTTCCTGAGTCATGAGACTGACTGAAGTCTATTGAACATGGCTTGACTTATAGTATCGTGAAAACATGACATGGCTCTAGGCACGCAGCTATATTTTTCGGGTACAAGTACCCCCAGGACTCGATAGAAGGAAACTGACACTTCTTGACATTCTTGAATACATGATCTATATCAACCATTCATAAAAAAATAAGTTGGGAATTTCATGAAGTACATGGTTAACCTAATCTTATTAATAGTAGGAATGTATATGATCAAGATCATAATTTCATATTCTAACATCATGACATTCCAACAACATATTCATTGTACAACAATAGCATGTAAGTCATTCAAGCATGAGGTCAATGGCATGAATTCACCTTTTAAGCCATATTAATCCATACTACATGTTTCTTGATTCTCTTAAACATTTATCAAACACCTTTCATGCACAACTTAGGCATAGGTGAAATCATAAAATTTTCACAAAGTATAAATCACCAAATTCATGGACTTTAACTTATATTTCAACATAGTTTCATGATTTCACATAAAGATCCCAACTTGGGAATCATTCAACACCAACAACATGATCATCAACGTCCAACTTGTAATTTCAAGAACTCAACATAAAGTTCATATGAATAATATTACAAAATAAATTAGTTTTCATGATTCTTGAGATAACTCATGGAATTAAAAACTCAATTTAACATCATCAACATGAACATAATCATCCCACCACAAAATATTCATGATACATAACTTAAAACTTGATTTTTGAGCTCCATGGATGAAAGGAATCTATGGATGAACACTATGCATACCTTAGTTCTTCATTTTACGAAGATCGACGGAGAGAATTTCTTGAAATTAAATCCCCAATTGCAAACCCTCTTCTTGTTCTTGATGGATTTTGAGAGAAATCAAGTATATCTTGCTAAATTATTCTGAATCTCGTGTTTGTGTGTATATATATAGAGGTGGGAAAGACTAAAATACCCCTGGAGAAAGAGAGAAAGACGCAGTTGTCCTCTATTATTTTCAGGCTGATAGGCTTAAGTAAATTGATCATAACATTTTACTCCAAGGTTCAAATTAGATGAAACCAATTAGATTGGAAAGAAGACTCAAAGATCTTACTATTGATATATAGCAGCTCTCACAGTTCATTATATGCAGGAAGTTATGATAGTTTGAATTGATTGAAATTTTTTACCTGAAATGCGCCCAGAATGCAGGAGCATTTCAAACCATTGAGTTAGCCACTGAAATGCACCCGGAATGTGTCCAATACGTAGTAGGGACTTTCTCCATCACAACACAACTTGAAAATATAAAAACGAAGGTTGGAAAGGTCATCAAATAAATCTCCAAAGTTAGGAGGTCTAAAATAAGAGTAAGTGTTGAACTTGAACACTTAGCAAAAAAAAATTTCTAAGTGTTGAAATCTCTCATGGAGCTTTATGAGCTGAATTTGACAAGCGATTTTTATGAGGTCTTACAATATCTCCCACTTAGAAACATCCGTCCTCGAATGAGACTGACTGAGAGGGAAGAAAAGACAACTAACCTGAGTACTGAGCATGAATGACTGAATATGATTTCATGGCTGACATGACTGACAAGCTGAATATATCATACTGAACATGCATATCTGATGCATGCGTAACTGATTTATGAATGAAGGACTGAGTGTTCTGATGAACTAAGTTTTCTCAAAATAAGAATGCATATCTGATGCATAACTGATAAGTTGAGTCCATGCATATCTGATGCATGATTATATGACTAATGTGATACGTGAATGCATGACTGAAAGTATTTATAAGATGATCAGACGTATCTAATGCATGGATATATGATTGAACTGACTCATGAACATACGACTGACCATTCAATAGTAATGGTACCAAGTTTTGTACTGAAATCTGAACAAGAGAATGAATAAGATCAAGGAAGACTATTACGTTGAACTGAAAATACAGATGAGTCTGAGATTAATCACTCAATATGCATGAGCAAAAACATGAGAGCATAAATGAGTATGGAACATGATACATGAGTTAAACTGAGTCTGTAATGCGTGAAATTGACAGAGTATCATGGGATAAACTGAGCCATTAAGAACATAGTTTACTACTGAAATTTGAAGCTAGAGGGTCAGCTCATAAGTAACCCTTCCTCCAGCTAGCTTCATCTAGAGAAAAGAAAGTGCCATGTTTAAATCACATAAGGTCGGGGGATATAGGGTATCTCCCCCTTGGGACTCTAGGTCCCTTGAAGAATACTGACTTAGCTGAGATACTCAGGAAAACTAAGGCGGTGTACAAGGCACTTACGAATAGAATTGTGACTTAATAGCTGGGATCTGAAACTGAGACATGATGGATGAACCTATCTGATTACGAGTGCATAAATATACTAACTTATCTGATTAACTGAATAACTGGTAACTAAATACTAGGTATGTAAGACTAAATGGTACTTAGTCTGAATAGTTGGACTGAGACCATAGAGTATTATACATACGAGAAAGGACTGACTAACTAACATGAGGTAGTTGAGCATGGATTTACCAAACAGGTTTGAACTGAGGATACACATGACGTGGTATGAATTTATCTGATCTGTAGGGGCATAGCATAAGTCATGAAAGTTAAGTATACTGTAAAGCATGATACGTGTACATGAGTTATGAGCTGCATGACCTAATTTTTGAGTTTTTTGCATTAGTGAGACATGATTCATGACACTGAGTGATTTAGATCTGACTCCCTATGCTAGGAACTGAAAGCACACATGATTCTATGGAAAACCTGTGAACATAAGTCGTGTTCATGGAATTGATTCGTACTGCAGGGTAAACTGAGATCCTTCATACTAGGAACTAAAGTCATACATGATTTATGGAAAAGTGAATGATTGTGGTTCGTGACCATAGAGTTGATATGTAAGACCTGAGTGGATTTTGTGATAGCTGAAGTATAAATCTTTGTATTGAGAAGAGGATGGGTTGGGAATCATCTTCCCTTACTGCTTTTCTATATACTGGCACTACTAATGGAATCTGAGAGTCTAACTTAGTCACTTGATCTATTATCACATACTTATACTCTGTTCGACACCTGCCCATCCTACTAAACACATCAGCTGCTTCTGTTTCCTCATATACTACTAATATCACATCTACACCTTCATGCTTAATTTCAAGTAAATAAACTTAAATTCTAGCTTACACTGTTCAAGCCTCCTGATTTACGTTGGTAAAAGTATCCCAATTAATACATAATCTAATCAGACTAGATAATACTATCCTAACTCATCTACTGCTAAACTCTTGGGTCCATGCTTAAAATTCTAGGTCTATACTGTCATAGGATTCTGAGAAGGGATCTAACGGCATATCAAAAATTGGATTTGAGTTTACAAAGGAGTTCTCATGATCATAAATAAAATCTATACAACTTTAGAACATTACTGAACTAAGGGGATATTTTTTGAGTATGTGGAAAATCCCATAACTGTCTCCAGGGACTGCATGAGAAATCCCTATCTTTAGGACTTGAGCTTCACTATTTCTGTTACCTTACAAGTAAGGTAAGGTTGATATGAGGAGATCCTGATGTGTATCTACATGGGTTCCTTAGAGAAACTTGCTTAGCACGATCTTCAGACATGAAAGAAGGGAAACTATTCCTAAAACATCTCATAGCCTCTTGTACATAAGTGTGGTGCACAACACGCCCATGTACAAGACTCTACTTGATGCAGCTTTCATACTTCCTAGGACACTGTTAAAACTTAGGCTCTGATACCAATTTTGTAATGCCCCAATTTTCTGAAACAAAATGCTACACGATGATCATGACCCCAAAGGACCACAAGCTAACCCATGACTGATATCTGTACCTGTAAACTGCATAATATCTCATAAAATATGCAGAAACATAAACTGTAAGGCCATAAGTTTCAATACTAATATATATCTAAAAAATATGGTATAACAATACCAAAAAAAACATAAATACTGAAGTCTGAACATTTAATCTGACATGTAGTCCGAAAGTCTCTAACTGAACTGAATAAGGAGTTGAAGGAACATGTCTCCAACTAACTCCATGAACTGAAAAACTAATATAAAATACTGTAATAAAGTAATAATAATATTGTCCTCGAATGAAGAGGAGCACTGATAGCTGAAATCTGCAATGCTACTGCTGCTCTGAAACTCATGCCTCTGTACCTATGGCATCAAATAAAACACCATAGCGCAAATGCATTAGAACGACTGAATGTACTGAGTATATGAGTGAGGTAGGTTAAATGCAAAGGGTTTTATATGCATGAACAATGTTGACTGATATGAACGTGAGAATACATACATACATACATAACTGCAACTAAACTCGTGGTGATACTGACTACTGAGTTTGAATACTAACAATATGAGTTTACTGATGCTGAGATATTGAATGACTGAGTTTACTGATATTGAGATACTAAATAACTGAGTTTATTGATATTGATATATAATTCACTAATAAGTGAGGAACTTATACTGTATTACTAAATACTAGGAGACTGATACTATAATACTGATAAAGGAATGATTGTTTCTAATAGTTCTGATTATGAAGAACTAATTTGATTGGCCGTATATAACAGTCCTAAAACTGAGCTCGTGATAACATGACTACTGAATATGAATACTGATGACATGTATTTACTAATAACATATCATGAATGATAACTTAATTCTGATAACTGATATATCTAATAACATGAGTTCTGATAACTGATAGCATAAATGACTGTATCTGACAGTCCTAAATCTGATCGAACTAGCTGAGTTTTATATTGTATCTGAGTTGACTATATCTTACAGTCTTGATATCCTGAAGAACTATCTGAGTTCGTTTACTAAGACTGATACTAAAACTGTGGGAAGTAGTTATCTAAACGACATGCCCCAAATATGCTATAATAGCTAAGCTGGAGTCCAATCTCTACCCTAATTGGAAGGGTGATAATACCGCACCACTAGAAAGGACAAGTTATGTGTGACCCTCATCTGGCAGTTACTCTAATGAGAACGGTGGGAACCCTCATCTGACAGGTTGAGCCACTTTATCTACCCTCAACTGACAGGTATTGATGTCTCAACCTATGCTGGCTACATAGTTCTAGAATGCAAGGACTAATTCTAAGAATCACACCCTCTACTGGTAGGTGAGTTCCCATTCTTGGGTTTGCTCGGTGCTGAATCCTACTCCCAACTGAATGACACTGAACAGATTATACTGAACTGATTTCCTAGTTCATACTAGAACTAACTAAACTGTTACTGATTGTTCTGTTTAACTGAATTAAACATGGACTAAGTTTATTGAGTTCCGATGACTAGCAGAACGCTAATGAATTATGTTAACTGACTAAATGCTACTGAGTTTTGTTAGCTGACTGAGTTTACTGATGTCTGAACTGAATACTAAACTAAATTGTACTGATACTGAGATTTACTGAATTCCATAGACTGAAGGAATATTACTGAGATTATGTAGATTACTGAGTACTGAGTAAAATTGAACTAATACTGCCTTTACATGAGTTTTCCTGAGTCATGAGACTGACTGAAGTCTACTGAACATGGCTTGACTTATAGTATCGTGAAAACATGACATGGCTCTAGGCACGCAGCTATATTTTTCGGGTACAAGTACCCCCAGGACTCGATAGAAGGAAACTGTACAAGTACCCCCAGGACTCGATAGAAGGAAACTGACACTTCTTGACATTCTTGAATACATGATCTATATCAACCATTCATAAAAAAATAAGTTGGGAATTTCATGAAGTACATGGTTAACCTAATCTTATTAATAGTAGGAATGTATATGATCAAGATCATAATTTCATACTCTAACATCATGACATTCCAACAACATATTCATTGTACAACAATAGCATGTAAGCCATTCAAGCATGAGGTCAATGGCATGAATTCACCTTTTAAGCCATATTAATCCATACTACATGTTTCTTGATTCTCTTAAACATTTAATCAAACACCTTTCATGCACAACTTAGGCATAGGTGAAATCATAAAATTTTCACAAAGTATAAATCACCAAATTCATGGACTTCAACTTATATTTCAACATAGTTTCATGATTTCACATAAAGATCCCAACTTGGGAATCATTCAATACCAACAACATGATCATCAACGTCCAACTTGCAATTTCAAGAACTCAACATAAAGTTCATATGAATAATATTACAAAATAAAATAGTTTTCATGATTCTTGAGATAACTCATGGAATTAAAAACTCAATTTAACATCATCAACATGAACATAATCATCCCACCACAAAATATTCATGATACATAACTTAAAACTTGATTCTTGAACTCCATGGATGAACACGATGCATACCTTGATTCTTCATTTTACGAAGATCGATGGAGAGAATTTCTTAAAATTAAATCCCCAATTGCAAACCCTCTTCTTGTTCTTGATGGATTTTCAGAGAAATCAAGTATATGTTGCTAAATTATTCTGAATCTCGTGTTTGTGTGTATACATAGAGAGGTGGGAAAGACTAAAATACCCCTGAAGAAAGAGAAAAAGACGCAGTTGTCCTCTGTTGTTTTCAAGCTAATAGGCTAAAGTAAATTGATCATAACTTTTTATTCCAATGTTCAAATTGGATGAAACCAATTGCATTGGAAATAAGACTCAAAGATGTTTCTATTGATATATAGAAGCTCTCACAGTTTAGTATATGCAGGAAGTTATGATAGATTGAAGTTGACTACAATTTTTGACCTGAAATGCGCTCTGAATACGGGAGCATTTCAAACCAGTGAGTTAGCCACTGAAATATGCCCAAAATGCACTCAAAATGTATCCAATACGTACTAGGGACTTTCCCCATCGCAATACAACTTGAAAATCTTAAAACGGAGTTCGGAAAGGTCATCAAATATTTCCCCGAAGTTAGGAGGTCTAAAATGAGAGTAAGTGTTGAACTTAAACACTTAGCAAAAAAAATTCTAAGTGTTGGAATCTCTCATGGAGCTTTACGAGCTGAATTTGACATGCAATTTTTATGGGGTCTTACAAATACCACTTGATCAAGTGGTGTACTCCCCTTATTAGGTACCTAAAAGGAAGCAAAACGGAAGAGATATTCTTTGAAAACAATATCTCTGCTTACAAAGAACTGTTTAGTATCATAATTAAGAAACATATATCCCTTTTTGAGTGAGTGAATAGTCGAGCATAATAGCAGGTCTAGCTCTAGCACCGAACTTGTCTTATCTCACCAAAGTAGTAGCATAGTAAAAACAACCAAAGACATGGAGATGTGCAAGATATGGAACCTTATGATAGAGCAATTCATAAGGTGTTTGTCCATCCAAAACAGCAGTAGGCAACCTGTTCAGTAAATAAACTACACATTCTATACATTTACCCCAATATCTATTAGGAATACAAGCTTGAAACTTCAAGGCTCTAGCAACATTGAGAATATGCCTATGTTTTCTCTCAACTATCCCATTTTGTTGAGGGTTATAAACACAACTACTTTGATGAATAATTTTAAGAGAATCAAAAAGGTCATGACACTGTCTATTAAAAAATTCAGTACCATTATAAGATCGAGCAACCTTTAGAACAACATCAAATTGAGTCTTTATTTAAGATAGAAAAGACTTGAGAACAGTTACAGCATCACTTTTAATCTGTAGCAAGTACACGCAAGTGAACCTAGAGTTATCATCAACAATAGTAAGGAAAAAACTCTTCCTATCATGGGTAGGAGTTTTGTAAGGACCCCAAACATCAACATGTATCATTCCAAATGGTTTTACAATTCTGGAAACACTAATTGGAAACAAAAGTCTACTTTGTTTAGCTAAAGAGCAAATGGGACAATCTGCAGCAGCTACAACATTTCCTTTGTCAATAAAATCAAGTTGCTTCATGACTTGTATTGAAGGGTGTCCCAACCTCTGGTCCCACAAGCCAGTAGAGTGTGATCCTCTAGTTGCTTGAGAGATTATTATTGTGGTATTGTTTAAACAACATTTATTCTGTAATTGCTTCACTACATATAAACCTCCCTTTTCTCTACCAATCCCCCTCACTCTGCTACTGTAGAGCTCCTGAAATACACAGAAATCAGGGAAAAAACTAACAGATCATGATAAGCCTTTAGTCAATTTTAAGACTGATATGAGGTTGTATTTGAAATCTGGGATATGTAATACATTATCAATTCTCATGTCTTCTAGAAACTCTGCAATTCCTAGATGTGTTATATTGGATTTCTCTCCATTCGGCAAATATACTTATTGTGTATTAGAACTATCCAAATCTGTTTTCTTTATTAGCAAGTTTAAATCTGTAGTAATATGATGTGTCACACCTGTGTCTACAACCTATTTCTTTGCACCAAATTCATACAACAAGGATATAGCATTACCTGCTAGATTATGTTGATGAGTCACAACAGTATCAGCTAAATTGGTATGAGGAATTGGTGATCTTTTATTATTCCCTGCAACTGTCTATATTGATCATCTATTAGTCTAGGGCCCCCAAATCCCTGCATTAGTTATTTATATTCTCCCTCAACCATGGAAGGTCTTTTGTCTTTATTTCTAACAGTGTTGACTGAAAATTATTTCCTTTTATCAAAGTGAGCCTGATTGTTGTATTTTCTTTTCTCAAAACCACCAGTAAAGTTCTTATTCTTTGAATCATCAACTGATCCCTTCTTATTTTCTTCCTTCTTAGTGTCACCAGAATAGCCATGTAGAAAATAGCAATCATCCAGAACATGGCCTCCTTTTCCACAAATAGTCGTACTTCATGAATGGTTTCTTTTCTTTGTAAGGTTGTCCTAGATTCACCTGTATAACAATGTGTTCCCCCTTCCCAATTGGAGGAAAAGGACAAGATCTTTGACTTTCGTCATCACTTATCAATACATATGCTTGATTGAGTAAAGGTTCAATGGTTTTCAACAGCAATTGTCTCCTTACCTGCTCGTACGATTCATTAAGGCCACTTAGAAATCAAAGCAAGCATTGCCTTTGTAAATGTTCAATTTTATAGTTAGATCGAGCACAATTATAGCTTGGTGAGGGAACTAAGGCATCATATTCACCCCATAATTCTCTCAGTTTCGTGAAGTACACAGCCACAGAATCAGTTCCTTGTGAAATCATCATAATTTCTCGATGTAATTGAAAAATATGAATTTGATTTACTTTGTCAAATGCTCCTTGAGATATTCCCATACTGAATATAGATATGAAGCGTACACGATTCTACTAAGAAGATCTGCATAAACGGTGTTCATAATCTATGACAACACAAAGGCATTACAAGTCTCCTAATCTTCACACAAATCATCAACAAATTATTCTTTTTTGTAATTACCAGTCACAAATCTCAATTTTCTCTTAGCTTGCAATGCAATTGTCGTCGATCGTTGCCACAAATCATAGTTCTCTGAACCCATTAACTTCATTGGAATTAACACCAAACTTGGTGTATCTGAAGGATGAACATACAGAGAATGTGAGTTAGTGATTTTTTCAGCTGCAATTTATGATCATTCTTTTATAGCGGCATCAGATTGTAATGTAGTAGCCATTAGAGAATTTCAGTAAAGACGCAACCCAGTCACGTATGCTTTGATACCATGTCAATTTGTGTATATTTGGAGCTTGTTAATTCAAGGTCATCAATGGGGGAATTTATAGAGAGAGAGAAAATGAAAACCCAGATCTTTTGTATTATTGTGGCAGTTACATGACCTTTGTATTTATAGACAGAGTTTTTACAATTATAGTTGTCTACAACTCACCATAACTAACTTCTAACCACTGCTAACTAACCCATAACTAACTTCTAACCACTGCTAACTATCTTGTGTTATTTTTCTACGGGTACAAGAATCTATATACTAGAAACAACCACTTCAACTAGTTTAAGTTTAAGAACAAGAACAAAATGAAGTACAGAAAATACCCTCAACCCAAGATCAAAGTGATCTTTATAAGAGGTGTATTTTATTTTCAGAAATAAAATGAAACAGAAATGGCCAAGTCGCCCGAATTCACGAACTTTCCTTAAGGAAATATTTTCCTCATTGTACCCGAGGTTGTGAAATTTTCCTCCCATGATAAAATGGCCAAACAAACCAATTGTAGCGGTACCTCTAACAACTGAAATATCTTTGAACTCACTAAATGTTTTGAGTGATCACACAGAATATTTTGAAGACAAGAAGAGAGTGTTTACTTCAAAACAAAATTTCATGTCAAAACCTGTGAATGAAACCAGGTTTATATAGCCCTAACATGCCTCTTTGAAAAGGTGGCAGTGGTTCAATTTAGAGGTGTGACTTTCCTAAAAATGCATGTTTGTTTACCCAAAACAGTGCAGTATTTTTGCTGAAACAGTATACCATTTCACGAAATAGTACACCACTTCAAAATAGTGCATCACTTCGTTGAAGAATTGCATTTGTTTTAACCAATGTATTAGTTCAGGAAACACTGCTTCAAAAATTTGCATCAGTTCAGTCGAAATAAAAATAGTGCATCAGTTCAGTCAAAACATTGCATTTGTTACTGCATGCATATAAATGGAGTATTAAACACAAAAAAAAATTTCATGCATTTTTGTTATTGATCAGATTTCATCAAATAAAGTTTGTCCAAAAAGATAGATCTCATCGATCGATCATTTTCCAAATCTGAATCCGAATCCGAAGCCGAGCCGAGCGAGCGACGATGACAGCGTGAGGCATGTCTTATTTCTTGCATCACTTATCATGTGGAGTAAGTGTTCTTGATTATAAATACTGCCAAGTTCTCTTCTTCCACCAATGTGGGAGAAAGAGTAAACTTTCTAATTTGGGAGTACACTTTCCATTTTAGTGTCTCTTTTCCTCCACCATTTTACTCATTATTTTTCTGTTCACACTTCTTTCATATACTATAAACCCAACAATCCCCCACATGAATGAGGAATGTCTATTTTTCATAAAAATTTTACGGACAAGTATGTAATCATCAAGCAAAGATTGATTGCATCTGGATAAATGGGGTTCCCTTTGAACTTTCTGTAGTGAACATGCATCGGATGCACTCGGTCAATAGATAGATTTGATATCTTTGAACTATCGATCATTAATGTACACCTAGACAATTCTTGTCACACAACCAGTCTTTTAACATTTATGGTTCTCATGGTTTTATTCTTTTCAGCCATGAACACATCCCGATTTTACGAGAGCTTAGAGAATAGGCCTTTACTAACATTCTCCTTGAAGCGGTTTCTATTTCGCCTTCACATAGGTGATTTCTAAATGTTCAATCCTATAGATTAAACTATTCGTTCAAATCTTCCAAATTTATATAATCATTAAAAGACTTTTCACCTTAAGTCTTATCCTTGTTTACTATACATTGTCTACATCATGAGAATGGGTTGGGTAATTGAAAATGTTGAACCTGTCAGACACAACTTTGTTTAATTTCCTTGAACCTAACTCTTGGGATCTCCAGTCTGCTAGGTAGAGTTACTGCCACTCTGACTTGTCCTATGCCTTAAAACCATTCTCTTGGATATCCTCTCCACTCCTTCTCTAGATAGGCCTTTTGTAAGTGGATCCGACATATTATCATTTGACTTTACATAGTCAATGGTGATAATTCCACTAGAGAGAAGTTTCCTAACGGTATTATGTCTCCGTCGTATGTGACGAGATTTACCATTGTACATCATGCTCCCTGCCCTACCTATAATCGCTTAGCTATCACAGTGTATACATACTGGTGCCACTAGCTTGGGCCAATACGGAATATCTTCCAAGAAATTTCGGAGCCATTCTTCTTCTTCATCGGTTTTATATAATACGATAAATTCAGATTCCATTGTAGAGCGAGCAATACAAGTCTGTTTTGATGATTTCCAAGAGACTACTCCTCCACCGATAGTAAATACATATCCAATTGTGAATTTTATCCGGTGATCTAATTTGCATCACTATATCCTTCAAGTACCGCAGGATATTTATTATAATGCAAGGCATAATCTTGAGTATATTTAAGATACCCCAAAACTCTTTTCATTGTCATCCAATGAGTTTTGTTGGGATTACTTATGTACCGACTCAATTTACTAATATTACAGGCTATATCTGGTCGTGTACAGTTCATTATATACATTAAACATCACAAAACTCTTACGTACTCCAATTGTGATTCACTTTCATCTTCATTCTTTCGAAGTGCAAAGCTCACAACCAAAGGAGTCTTGGAAATACCAAATTCTTTCAAGAGTACTTCACTTTTTGGATATTTGTTGTTGCCTCATATCACTACGTGTCAATTCAAATCGAAAGATATTGACACTTAAGTACATGTTCCTTTATTTGTCCGAAAGTGTTTCTATTCTTTTGTCATTGCATTTGTGGGGGATTGAAAGCATTTTTAATAAATGGTTATAATGCAAAGTCCAAGTCTAAAGCTTTTTTAAGCTTATCCAAAAAAAGAAGTCCAAATACATTTACAAGATACATTGTGAGAAAATGTAACTTCTTAAATCTTTTGTAACTGTGTGTTTTCAATTCTCCTTGAATGGATGAATTCATTTGGTGAGATTATTCTTGATGAGTTAACTCATTCAATTCACCATTAGCTCACACTTGTAACACCCTTTATTCCTCACCTATATAAGTTACTCTATTTGAGAACAAAACACACACCAACAAAGTAAAAGAAAAATATCCTCCTCCTAAGTTCTCTACTTTTGGGCAATAGTTTTGAGCAACCTCCAAATTTCCAGCCATGAATACACGTATTTGGAAGTAGCTGTGGAACCTTGGGGAGCGACCGGCTAGAAGGATTTGCACCGGAGTCAGGCCAAAATCACTTTCAAGGCAGTGACTTGCCACGACACAACATTTGTGACTATTTTATTAGAATTATTAATTTCAGTTTCATATATATATTGTAGAACTTTTTCCAACAAAGTTGGACACTTCCAAGTCGGCCATCTAATATTGACTTAAAGGAAACACGTGACGAAGAAGTTGAAATTGATGGAAACTTCTTCACTTACTAGACCAAACTACATTTAAATTATTGTCACAATCAAGATTGATTTTTGAGTGCTTCAATATGGCTCTCTTGCAATTTTAAGTAAGAATTTAATCCCCATTAGACTCAAGTGATACCAAATTCAAAGGATCAATCTCCTATATGCCCTCACATTATTCAATCTTCAAGACACCTTCATGGATTGATGTTTAGAAATAGACAAGAGTTTAAGAGTTGGTATTTGGACTTTTAAAGTCAATAACATTAGATTTTTTTTTTAATAATTCACTAGGATAAGACGTGTTCAAGAATTGATGTCTCAATTTTAAGTTGTTGGTTCATACAATGAAAGGATGCATCTAATAACATAATATAATATTGAAAAAGGTGAAATAAAGAATCTTATGACTCAACTTCAACATAATTATCGGTACATGAGCGACGCATAGTGCAGCTATATAATTGGAAACTGCGTCGATTTAAGAAATTACTCTTTCATAAATAAAACATAGATAATCTAATGCTTTTGCAATAACTTACAAAATTTAAAGTGTAACTTGACTTTTTCTTATAAGATTTTAATTTGGTCAAAAAGATTCTTTAGGTTGTGTTTTCAAAAGTTCACAAATTGCAAGAATCATTTACTAAATAGTTATATCGGGGCAATTGGTGAAAGTTTCTCGAAAGATTGTGAATACAATGAGCTGGGTAATAAGGCCCAGTCTTCAACTAGCTCAGCCCATAAGACTCATTCAGCTAGTACAAAGTAGGCCCAATAATTACAACTCAAAATATACCAGGACTTCCTATCTAAACATTTCTTGCTACATGTCCTTAAATTTAGAATCTATTTGAACTTCAAGAAATTTATGTATATTATAAAATCTCATGAGAAAGGCGTAAGATCTGTGTAAAATGTTTAGTTCTATGAAGGTTACTTGAGTCATAAAGCGACCACAAATACAAACATTAATATCTCAAATGGTCACTCAACTAAGATCGGAAGTAGATCGCTTGAAGGATTTTCAGTTAAGATGGACTTTGTACATTATTTAAATTAAAGCTATGGGGAGTTCTCACTAGCCTTTATAGGAAGTCTGGAATAGGGAGTGGCGTCGAGTTGCCTTGCAAATTGATAATACTAGTGTAGTTCATGTGTAGCGACAGAAAAGAATTGTATCTCATCGGAATGGTGATATTGTCAACTTTATTCATCACGACTTGGTTAGGGTGGTTTCTATTAGTCATGAGTCTTTTTTTTTTGAATGGCATTCACATGTGCCTTCTAGCATCTGTCCATATGTTGCATGAAATGTTGTTGGGATCTCATTCCCCTGATTAATTTCAGACTAGTTACTTGACGTTTTAATTCTCTTTTTTATTTTTTAAAAAATAAAAGTGACCATGCACACATATTAATTTCAGCAATCAAATCAAAATGTATATTAGTATTTAGTTCTCCCACCTTTCAATTCCTAATTAATGCACACAATGGGACACTATCAGAGTATCAGTAGTAAATGGTAGTATGTTTCCTTCATAGACTTTTACTAAGAAAATTGAAGTTTTAACTATAAAATATTATAAAAGAAAAGTCTAAGGTAGTAGCCTCTATACGAAAACATTAAATACAATAACCAACATCTAACAATGGAGACTTGTGGGCACTTCCCATTGAGAAATTTCCATTGCTTTAGTAAATAATTATCTTATTATTTTATCTTATTACTTATGCATTCTTTTTTAAATTACAATATACAGATTTTTTCTGAAGAAATTAAAATTTTATGAAAACATATAAATTTACTATTTAAATTTATATTATATTTAATTTACTAAAAGGGGAGGGGAAAGGAAGATGGTTTTGGCACTAGAAGTGGGAAAAGAAAAGGAATAAAGAAGTGTGTCAAAATTTTAATATTTGGAGGGGAAAATAGAGCACTCCATGTTTGATTAATCTCCATTTCAATTTTCAAGCCCTTTTGACTATCATTTAAAGGAATTTTCAATCATTCATTTGACAATATAAAGAAAAAGAAAAAGAAAAATGAAAGATATGATTCTTTAGTGTTTGGAGGACAATTGAAAAGAGTTATAAATGTCTTTGTTAGTATTATGTTTAATGTTCGATATTCATATTGAAGTTTGATTAATTTTAATTTTGTATTGGGGTAGAATTTATTCGAGAAAAGTTCTTTCTATCAAGAACTTTTATCATATCCAAAATATAAAATCGAGATCTTTAATTAAGAAAAAAACAACCTCATTTATCATTCCACATCCTTTGATAATAATAAACGTTTATATTCTTGATAGAAAGATAAGATTTTTGTCAAATATTTTTTCAATGTGAAAACATGTTGTTGTTTCCTTTTTATGAGAGATCTTCGCTGTTATACGTAAATTTTTATTTTCTTCTCATAAAGGAATTTGAAAAAGGTTATTTTTTTCTATTCACATAGTAAGAATTCCAAAAAGATCATTTCTTCTGTTCTCATTGTAAGATAATAGACTTCAAATATTTCTCATGATATAACGCTCCTCCCAAATATCGAGTCAATGTTGGCTAAAAAGAGAGTAAAATTAAATACTAATCCCTTTGTTAGGATTATGTGGATGGTATTTGATTATGTAAAAAAGAAAAAAAAAGTTTTTGTTTTTTGAAATTTATGATATAAAATAAGCTAGAAAGTTTTTATGTGGCGATAAATTATTTCATTAGGAGAAAAATGAAAATTTTGAAATTAGATTGTCATTAAATATAAAAAAAAAAAAAAATTGGATCAACTTTATAATAAGTATAAATTACATAAATATCAACCCTTTTGAAAGTAATTACACTTTTTTCCACTTTTTAATTATTTTACTCTCTCTCCCTATTAATATACATAACTAACATAACCGACATATACATAGCATTCTGTGTATATGTTGAAATTTCTGTAATATGTTTAGGGAGTTGAGATTTTTTGTAATATTGGAAACATTAGTTGTGTATTTGTGTAATTTTTAGTTATAATAATATCACAAAAATTAAAAAAATACTGAGTATTAAGTAGCAATTGGGAAAAAACATACGTAACTAGCAGGGGCGACTCAACCCTTTAGGAGAAAAGGCGGGCCGCCTAAGGCTCCCAAAATTTGAGGGCCTCATATTTTTTAGTAATAATAAATTATAAATTTTAAAAAATATATTAAATACTATTTATAAAGAAAAGAAACTTTTTATATTAAAAAAATATTAGGAATTTGATATAGTAAAAGCTTTTTAATATATTGATAATATTATTACTTAAAAAAGAATTATTAAATACGATTATATAATTTTAAAAATAGACTTTATAAAAATAATTATTTTTTATTAAAAATATAAAACCTCCATTTGATTTTTGCCTAGGCCACGAATTTGCTTGAGCCGTCCTTCGTAACTAGCCCACTAAAATTTACATCAGCCGCCTAACCCTATTATTTTTAGTAATTACATCTAAACTTTATTGGTTAGGATATTCTATACAAACTTAACAAAAAATTAGGCCAAAGTACTGTCCAGTTTAATAGGAACTAGGTATTCTCTTTTTTGTTAGAAAGATTCCTTTCCTTCTTTTTCTTATGTTTTCAATTACCCAAACTAAAAAAAATATATATATACATTTCATTCTCTCTCTTTAAGTTTTTTTTTTGGTAACTATAGTGTTCGAATCAACTTTTACACACCTCAATTAAATTTTTGAAGTATGTATCATCTTCTGTCGGCAACAAATATCAGATAACTCTATTATCTATGAGAAGAATCACCTAGTGTTTGAAAGTTGAACATGAAATTCACTTTATTAGTGTTTCTTTGGAAGATTTTGATGTTGTCCATATTGGTAGACTAATATGATATCACATAGCTTAGCTAAATTCTCTACTTCTTTATTACATAACATTGCTTGAATTTCTAATTTGCCTAGCTGGGCTGTAAGTGATATCATAGCATCATTTAACTTTTTGAGATTATTTATATATCAATATAGTCAAGTCATTGGTGGTCCAAAACATAAAAACATTAACCCCACTATCCTTTCTTGTTCAAGATTTCAACTTTAATATGAATATGTTAAATTCTGATTAGTTCAATTCCAATGAAAATCAACAATTGCCCACTTTAAAGGATTCAAAAGGGTGTCTAGATAATAGATATTACATCAAATGACCAATCACATGATGTTACCAACAAATTTTGTTACATTGCACCAAGATTCAAAAAGGTTTCTAGATATTTCAAGAGGTC
Organism: Capsicum baccatum var. pendulum; assembly: GCA_030864225.1. Lineage (NCBI taxonomy): Eukaryota > Viridiplantae > Streptophyta > Magnoliopsida > Solanales > Solanaceae > Capsicum > Capsicum baccatum. The sequence goes on from CM061558.1 coordinate 129,836,272, forward strand.
ATCAAACAAATGATGACAAGAAAATAGTAGTATTGCACCAAGATCCAAAAGGGTGTAAAAATATTACAAAGTGTCATAAAAAATGATGATGCAAAGAAAACAATATTCTTAATTAAACCAAGATGCAAAAGGGTGTCAACATATTTCAATGGATGAACAATGATGATACCAATAATGAACATTTTTAATTTGTGATTTCATGTTAGAACCTTAGCTATAGAGAAAATTTTATTAAAAATATTACTCTAAAATAAGTTCTACAATGTACGATTTGAATTAATCGAGATTTAATACAAATATCGAATACTCAATAAAAAAAAATATCACACAAATAGTATTGTGAAATAACATTACACTTGCCAATGAGACAGTTGTGGATGACATAAACAATCCAGTGCGGGTGAAGTTCTTTATTTCATTTGGTAAGAAAAGGACACGTAACGTTTAACAATATAAGAAAGCCAAAAAAAAAAAGTTAGTATTAGAAAGATATTTTTACACCTTTATCTATAGTTTATTTAACCCTTTTCCCTTCCTGAAATTAGTTTTGTTAGAGTAAACACTTAGCTGAGTGTTATTTCAAAATCGGTAAAGTTGATTTTTTTTTATTATTATTATACAATTTTAATTTATTCATCATTTCTATTGTTACATAGTATTTGCTTTGCTTTATTTGTTATGTTACTTGTTGTTGGTACTATTTTCTAGTCTTTTTTATTTTTAACATGATTTCTTTATTATTATATTTTTCTTTAATACTTTATGTTGATATTGCTTTATTTAAGCCTAAAATGAAATCATCTTTCAATCTTCACGAAATAAAAATAAGACAACATACATTATTTTTATTTAGACAATTAAATTATATTTGACGTGTTGTTGTTGACTTCTGTATATAGATTAATTATATTTGGTCAAATTGACTAGTAGAAACTTCTATATATATCCAAAAAGACCAATAAAAATAAAATAAGAAATTGAAAGGCTCCAAATACTCCTATGATGGTTGAAAAGGTCAAAAGTCTTCATAAGGCCATGAAAAGCGGTAGCATTTGTCACGAATTGTGTCAACTTTGTTGTAAATAACTTTGTCTCCATCCCTCCCTTCCAAATACTCCTCCCATCTCAAATTACTCGTCCCAAATTTTTTAATTTATATTTTTATTTTATTTATTATTTTTTATTAATCAAGATAAGATACTTTTTTTCTTATTAACATTGAATTATCTAATCTTAAAAAATATTACAAAAACTTTGATAATCCTACAATCCTAATTATCCATATAAAAGTGTTTTGGTATCAGTCATATAATAACTCCATCAATATTGAAACTAACAACATGACATAATTAATTAATAGGGGCGAAATGATAAAGTTATATTATTAATTATTATTTTTTTAATTACTATGTCATCCTAATTTGTGACGGAGGGAATATGTACAAGACAAGTGTACCATATATAGATAATTATAAGGAATTTTGATTAGTTTATTTATCTTTTAAATTACACTAGAAAAGTGAGTACGGCGTAATAAAATTTTTGCTATTGTGTGGGGTTTGAGCAGTTTGAGTAGAGGCGGAGCTACATTTCCAGGGGTTCATCAGAACTTTCTTAATCAAAAAATTATACTGTATGTATATAAAAAAAAATTTCTATATGTATATATATTAAATCAAACCCCTTTGATACAAGTTAAGAATTTTGTTTAGTGGCAAAGGGGTGTAAATTTTCACGCGGAGAACCTCATCACGGTCTTGGGCTCGAGACCTATTCACAACAGCATTTTAATTAATTTTTTTGCTTTCTACGTTTGAACCCCCTTGATAAAAAGTATGCCTCCGTCACTGGGTTTGAGGAAGGTTGTTTGAAGGGCTTGATTCCGTGATCTTTTAATCATATGACAATAATTTTATTAGTTGCTCCAGAACTTTATTTCAAGTATAATATAATATTTTTTTTATAATATATTTATTTGATTTGTGTCTTATACTTACTTAGTTGAATCAAATATAATAATTACTAATTTTTTTTTTAAATATAGTTTATTTTAAGAACAATAACATATTCCAAAATATCACAAGTGGTGTTTGTTGAGGGTAAAGTGTACGCAGATCAAATCATCTCGTGTAATCATTATGAACTCGTACAAGGATATTGAGTAGACGGATATTGAGTAGACGATTGATGTATCAAACTCGACCCTATCTTTCGTAACATGCATTTCCATTTATGATGCAATGCACTAGCATGTTGGTAGACAAATAATTTGAAACACCAAATTTTAAAAATCACTATCAGTAATTTGAAATAGAGCGAGTAAGTCATTGTAATTTGAAGAGAAGAAACTAATTTTATAAATTTTCTTTTTGGATCAATTGTAGGATTTTTTTATTCTTTTTTAAAATCATTAGTAAGTTTCTTCTTTTCCAGTGTTCATACTAATCAATAGATGAAAATGATTGTTATTGTTGATAAAAAATTATTAGCATCAACTTTCTATTCTCAATCAAGAAATGCAAAATATGTATTTTTCATATATAAATTTATCACTTAATCATGATTATCATGACGTGACACATTATCAAGACAAATGGATGATACACTTGTGAAGTAATCAAAATTTCAAAGTCTTTTTGTTCAAGTCTGATCCTATTAATTAATTTCTTGATGTTCACTTATGAGACAACTATGTAACTTGAACAAATTAGAATAAGGTGTTTAGTGATTATACTTTACGTGACAATTAAATATGTCTATAATTAAATTTATTTATTTTTTTGGTTAAAAAAAAAAGGTGTCACCAACTAGAAGTAAGTACGACTAATTAACTAAAAATTAGAAACCTCGCCTAAGGGTGTCAAGTGGGCCGGGTCGGCCCTTGTAACTAATCCAGTCCGGACCAAGCTCAGATCAGGCCCGTCGATTAACCGGCTCGATCCGGTTCGGATACTTTTTTTTAAAAAAAAAAAAATTGAGATTTTGGGTCAAACTAGCCGTTGGCCCAACGGCTATATAGATTTACTAAAAAAAAAATTAACTTTAAAAATTATTATTTAATCCCAAAAAAAATTCTATAAATACCCTACAACTTCAAATCATTTTTCACACAATTTTTCACTCTCTCAAATCTCAATTCTCAATTCTCAAATATTCAATATATTTAATTTCTTAAAGTGTTCACTTTAATTTTTTAATTTTTCGTTTACAAAGTACGAGCGGAATTTTCTAAAGTCGCAACCTTCGGATACTTCCAAAATTTGGTATTGTCGTTCCATCTCTTACGTTTAATGTTTATTTATTGTATTAATTGTTTAATATTTAATTTTATTATATTTGTGTATTTTGAATATTTTTAGTTTAATTTAATTTATATTATGGATAAATTAAGAAACCTCGCTACTAAAGGTGTTAAAAAATTTTATCCCGGAAGCGGTAGTGGTAGTAAAAAGCGAATTACTAGCGGTAGAGGTAGTTCAAGTAGTAGATATACCCGTGTGTTTTCGCCTCCGGTACCGCTTGGTACACCTTTTGAGGAAGAAATAGGTGTAGGTGCTCACGATATGAATTATGTAGAAGCTCAGAAAAATTACGGTATACAAGAAGAAAATGAAGTAGATGCGGTTATTTTAGACGAAGATAATGAAAATATTGCTGAGACACCCGCAGTAGGAGATGCTAACGTTAGATTTGAATCGGCTAATCTCCCTCCCCGTCCTCCCAGTGCCCCAAGACCTCGTAAAAGAACTAGTGTTGCATGGCAATTTTTTGAACATATATCAGATATTGAGGTGCAATGCAATATTTATCAACAAATATATAAGCATAGAAGTGGAGGCAATTAAGGGGGTACGGGTACGTTAATGAGACATATAGATGAAGATCACAAAAGAGAGTTAAATATTGCACAAGGTGGTGGGGATGTTGGTGAGCCAACGCAAACTAGAATGGACCCAGCAACCGGTCACGTAGTGAAGAAGTATAATAAATTGAGGGACCTGAAGAAATAGCTAAAATGGTAGTTGTGAGTTGTTTGACTTTTAGTTTTCCTTCTTCTGATGCATTTATTCGTTATATACAAGCAATTTATAATCTTATGTTTAACGGTATTCCTAGAACTACTTGTCGGTCTGATATTTTTAGACTTTATTCACAATATTGTTTTTATTTATCAACATTGTTAAAAAATATTCAATGTAGATTGTCCCTAATTTCTGATCTTGGTCGTGCTGTAAATAAAAATGATTATTTAACCGTTACTTGTCATGGAATGGATAGTAATTTCGTGATGCAAAAACGTATTCTTACTTTTTTATATGATGAAGTTCGTAAACATACTGGACAATTTATTGCCGATTCTATTGTTAAAATTGCCGGATATGATGGTATCGAAAATAAAATTTTATGTATTGCTTTTGATGATGCTTCTAACAACAAAACTGCTATAAAAAAAATCTACGCTATCTCCGTCCTTGCCTGAAATTTTTCATATTAAGTGTGCATGTCATATATATAATTTAATTGTAAAAGATGGTCTTGAGTTTTTTGAGCTTTATATTGAAAAATTTCGTCTTGCCGTTGGTTTTATTCAAGAAAATAATCGTAGATCGAGAATTAGAGAATTTAAAGTTACATGTCAAGAAAATGGACTTACACCGATTTTGATGCCTGAGGAAATTGATACTAGATGGAATTCTATGTATGAATTTTTAAAAATTTGTTATAAATATAGAATTCCTATTACACTAGCTTTTAACCAACATTGCGATTCATTTGCTAATTGTGCTGATTGCATGCTACATGATTCTTATTGGGTTGTAATTAATGATCTTGTTAAGTTTTTAGTAAAATTTTATGTAGCTATGGTTGAATTTTTCGGTGCTTATTATCCTACTGTTTGTAATATTTTGGCATATATAGCCGATATTTCTGGTTTGCTCAAAGAATATAAAAATAAAGAAGGTTATAAAGAAGCTGTTAGCGCCATATTTACGAAATTTAAAAAATATTTTTTCCCGATTCCCCCTATTTACTTGGTTGGTGCTATGCTAAATCCGTGCATGAAATATAATAATATGTGCCACTTTAGTACTCTTATTTATACTAACTTAGAAATAATTATTAACCATGATTCTGAACAAGTACAACCTGATTTGTGGACGGCTACGGCTGATGCAAAGGATTACATAGAAAAATTATATAATCACTATGCTGATTTATTTGATTTAGCCGTACCTACAAATATCACTCCAACTGTCGCTCCTCATCCTCCCAAGGAGCCATCATCTTCTAAAAAACCGGCACATAGTGATTTTTCTGATTCGTTTTATGATTTAAATTGTTGGAACAGTGTTGATGAGAGAACTTACACATCAACTTATCGGGAAGAGCTGAAATATTATCTTCGGATGGCACCAGAAGATCGCAGACGACAGATCAACACGTTGGATTGGTGGAGGAGTAATGAAACACAATATCATGTGCTTTCAAGATTAGCTAGAGATATCTTAAATGTTCCAATGTCAACCGTTGCATCAGAGAGCGCCTTTAGTCAGGGACGACAGTAGCTTGGAGACAACCGACACTCATGGAGAAGCAATGCAATGAATGTTTTAGTTTGCCTCAGAGATTGGATTAGAGCGGAAAGAAGAAACCAAGGAATGAAACCGGAGCCAAGCGACGAGCTGAAACTTGAAGAAATTATGACTTCACGGGAGAACTCAGCAGAATCAAGTCCAATGCATGGTTTTGCCCCCGTTGACTTCGACTATCCTATGCAAGTTCCCGTTAATATTAACATGAATGAGTTGGAAAAAATGATGTATATTTGTAGATTTTTCATTCATGTAAATTATAAATTTTGGATCATTTTGCAATCAATAAAATTCTCCAAATTTATTCACTCCTTAGTCCTTGCTTTACATATTTTTTCATTTAACGATTTAAAATTTTAAATTGAATTTTTAGTTTTCTACTTTAAATTAAAATCTTACTTCTAATATATTATTAATTTACTACCAAATATTATTAATTTATTATATTAAGTAGCATATGTTTTGTATATTCGTGCATATATCTTCTATAGAAGTGTATATTTAACGTATACATGTGTATATGTTTTATAAATTAGTATATAAGTATATCTGTATATATTGTAATGTATATATATTATAGTATATTTTATAAGTAGTAGTATATATACATTGAATGGTGCGTATACACGTGTATATATCTTCTATAGATGTGTATATTTAACGTATACATGTGTATATATTTTGTAAATTAGTACATAAGTATATCTATATATATTTTAATGTATATGTAATGTAGTATATTTTATAAGTAGTAGTATATATATATTGAATAGTGCGTATACACGTGTATATATCTTCTATAGAAGTGTATATTTAACGTATACATGTGTATATGTTTTAAAAATTAGTATTTAAGTATTTCTACATATATTGTCATGTATATATATTGTAGTATATTTTATAAGTAGTAGTATATATACATTAAATGGTGCGTATACACGTGTATATATCTTGTATATTTAACGTATACATGTGTATATGTTTTATGAATTAGTATATAAGTATATCTATATATATTGTAATGTATATATATTATAGTATATTTTATAAGTAGTAGTATATATACATTGAATGGTGCGTATACACGTGTATATATCTTCTATAGATGTGTATATTTAACGTATACATGTGTATATATTTTGTAAATTAGTACATAAGTATATCTATATATATTTTAATGTATATATAATGTAGTATATTTTATAAGTAGTAGTATATATATACATTGAATAGTGCGTATACACGTGTATATATCTTCTATAGAAGTGTATATTTAACGTATACATGTGTATATGTTTTATAAATTAGTATTTAAGTATATCTATATATATTGTCATGTATATATATTGTAGTATATTTTATAAGTAGTAGTATATATACATTAAATGGTGCGTATACACGTGTATATATCTTGTATATTTAACGTATACATGTGTATATGTTTTATGAATTAGTATATAAGTATATCTATATATATTGTAATGTATATATATTATAGTATATTTTATAAGTAGTAGTATATATACATTGAATGGTGCGTATATATGAGTAATTGACTAATTGTGTATATGTGTATATATTTTTTAAATTCTAATGTAATATATACTATATATATAGTGTATATATATTATTTAACGTATTTATAATGTATATAGGTGGGTATATGTAATGTATATTGAAAGAAAGTTTTTTTTTTATATTTTTGACCGGGTTTGACCGATTTTTTAACTGGGTTTGATCGGGTTTTGGTGGGTTTGACCGGGTTGGGTTAAGTGGGCCGGGTTAGGGTGGGTTTTAATTTTTTTACTGTTTGGCCCGGCCCGGCCCGTCTAGCGCCAAAATCGGCCCTCAACCCGGTTAAAATAGAAGGCCGGTTCCGGGTTTGCCCGACCCGGCCCGTTTGACACCCATAACCTCGCCCCTCCCCCACACCCCCTCCGCCAATGCTTATGTAATATATTGTGACTAGTGAGTTGGCATATAGAAAAACAACTACTATCAACAATAAATAATATTTAGTGTAATTTTAAAAGTGTATTATCTCCTTATTTATGATTAAATTTACTACAACACACTCAAACTTCACCGGGATCCTATTACCCCTACTAAATTTTAGCATATTTTTGTCAACGTTTTTAGCTGATGTGGTACATGGCAGTCGTTCACGCGCCTCGAGTGTTTAACTTCACATAAGGTGCCACATTAGCACAAAAAGATGACAAAAATACGTTAAAATTGAGTTCATGGGGATAATAGGACTCTTGTGAAGTTGGGGTGCGTCGTAGCAACTTTGACCATAGTTCGGGGTACTGAATGCTTATCTCTAAGTATAGAAGTACCTTTTCATGTTGCTAAAGGGTTGAGAAGAAGGCATGCCTTACAGGTCGTTGTCATCATTCGCTCGGCTCGGCTTCCTCAAACACTAGGGAGTAAATCATTATACCTTGGATACACTGAGGGAAATAATTTCCTAAAGTGTGCACTGCAAATTTAGTGGGCTCGATTTTAATCTTGTCATACTATTTTTTTCCTTGGAAATATTTTGCATACTGTTTTGTGGTTCATATATATTTTATCGAATACAAACTGAATAACTAAGTCTATCTTGTAAAGATTGAGAGATTATTTCTCATAGATCCTCAAGTTAAAATAAAACATGTTCAAGTAATTTAAGAAAAAAAATACAAAAATAAGGATAATTTCGACAATAAAATAATATGAAATAAAAAGCAGTCCACAACATCAAAGGAAGAATGAACAATATGGTAACAAAATCATGTGATGTACAAGAAATACAGGTAATATCCAAAGAACAAGAAATTAGGAGGGGAAAATTTTCCAAATATGTCCTATTAAAATTTAGGAATCAAAGTTTATTCATCCAATTAATATTAGATTTACCCCTAACAAGTCCAACTAAAATTAAGAATTTATTAGCTTTACATAGAATACTAGACATCCCTCAAAGCAAAAAAGATTAATTTAATTCCAAATATGCTGCAATTTCAACACAAGAAAAAGAAGTGGAATGCCATTTCGAAATGTTTTTTTTTTTTTTAAAAAAAAAGGAAGAAAATTATATATGAACTGGTCAAGAAAATATGATTTTATTTATATGTTGGTAATTAGTAATAAATTTTGATGATTGATGTAATCATTGATTGGTATGTGGTCAAAGTGTTAGGACACCCTTTTTTTTTAAAAAAAAAAACACACACACATAGATATCTTTTCTTTATGTTTAAAACCATTAAAAGAGTGTTTTCATATATATATATATATATATATATATAAATTTTCTTATTGAATGGCACGTTTTGGTTGAAAAGAAAAGGAAGATAGCATCATAATAACTACACTTTGAGTTATTCAGCTTTGACACAGGAAAATTTCTTTATTTCAAATAAAATTGCAAGTGAAAATAGAAAGTTCTATAAGTCTTGGTAGAATAGAAAAATAAATATCCACAACAAGGACTAAGACTAATTCCTTTTTTTTTTTCTTGGTCATAATTATAATATAATTGAAAAAACTATGAGATTTTGGAATTTGCACGCTCCATGGTTAAGTCGTGTTGTAAATGTGTCCCGACTGGCCCTATTGATGGTACAAGTGAAATTTTAGCTTATGAATTTTTATTAATTAAAATTATCGCCTGAATATTATTTTGCGCATATATAAGACTTATCCATTGATATTAGTGCATCGTGTGATTATTAAGGCCGGCTTTCATCCATACTTGATAAATAGATCTAGCAACCAGACTCTTGTATCTTGCACTCGAGGTTCAATCTCTATCTGGTCGACTAGAGAAAATCTAAAGCATCCGTCGCATTGCGTCTATATAAAATTACTTTCCTTTTTTTCTTTAGTACTCATTAAAGGTGGATTTGAATTCTCATTTGTATGAATTATTAACTAACAAGGAGAAATAAATAGGTTTGATACTTGACAATCACACTAGCAAAAGGAGCATAAAAATATAGAAAAAAAGAATTTCTGAGCATAATAGGATCCTCGTAAAATTTATATCAAAACAATTTGGATATAGCATGGGAGATACTTATGATTTATCTCAATATAATAATAGTTTTTTTGGAACCCGAAAAAATCGACAATCGCTATCTTCGAGTACACAGGATAAACCCGCTCCTTGCACTAGTTAAAAATGATGTAATGAGCTCAATTAAAAAAATATTAACAAGAAAAATCAATCCATACTCTCTTGGAAACTTTTACGGGTTAATATACTAATATTGTACCATGTATTCAAACGGGACCATTATTTTTTTGGTAAACAGGACATACTATATATATATATATATATGTTGTTAATGTATTACAGGGAAGTTATATGTGAGCTAGCCACTGTACAAGCACCAGCAATAGTACATGCATTTCTAGTATTCACAACCTGACAACTACGATTAGTAGTATTAAGCATAAGTTGGTCAGGCGTGTGTATCCTGACCCTACGACAACTCAAGCCTCCACTTTTATCAGCGCTCAAAATATCCTCTACAGATGCAGGAGGTTCCTAAAATAGTTGCGTGGTAGTAGTTATATCGTCCGTGTCAGCGCATGAGCCAACTTATTTTGTTCCCTGGATACGTGCTCTAGTAAAGGGTTACCTAGTTTATGCATCAGACACCTACAATCAGATAATTAAGGTGAATCATCAGACGATAGATTTGATATGACTTGAACAATTTGAATACAATCTATATTTATTTGCAATGAGGTATAACGATATTGAATTACAATGCTAAAACCCAAAAGTAAAGCCTGGAGTTATGCTTCCTGAGGGCTTGGGGGTAAATTATTGTAAACAACATGTTGAAAAAACAAATTATTGTATATACAATATATAAGTATCTTAGAGCCCAAGTCACCATCTTGGATTAAGCACACATGGATAGTGTATTTATTTTCTTCATCAAGAGATTATTAAAATTGATCAAGTTAATGGATCATTAATCACAAATTGTCAAAGTTTAATTGGTAAAAATAAGTCAAAATGCTCTATTGAACTCTTGTACTATGTCAGTTTTGTAAGTTGGACACTTCTACTTACATGTTTGTCATCTGTACCCTTGAACCCATCAAAAAGCAACATTTCGCACCCTTTGACCGTTGACGTTACCTATGTGGCAAGATCATGGTGACTAGGACAAAGAGAGTGTAACCACTCGCCTAGGGATGCGAGTGAGGGTCAATTTTTGGCCAATTTTACATTAAAATAATTTTAAAAAATAAAAATAATATTAAAATTAAAAAAAAAAGGATCCTTATTTTCCCTCCATCTTTTTAAATTTAAAAATAATTTAAATATATTTTTAAAATTTTTAAAATATATATATATATATTTTCAAAATTTTTTAAAAAAAATAAAAAGGGATCCTTTTTTTCCCTCCATCTTTTTTAATTTAAAAATATTTTAAAAATAATTTAAAAATAGTTTTAAAATATTTTTAAAAATTAAAAAATTATTTTAAAAATATTTTAAAAAAAAATTTAAATAGAAAATTTCCCTCCCCACCCCACCCCACCCCAGCCCGTCCCCACCCCCACACCCCCTAGCCCCTCTTTTTTTTTTCTCCATCATTTTTAATTTAAAAATATTTTTAAAAATTTAAAAATAATAAATTTAAAAAAAAAATTCCACCCCACCCCCTCTCCAGCCCTTCCCCACCCCCACCCAGCCTCCCCCACCCCTAGCCCGTCCCCACCCCCCCCACCCCTCTCCCCCAGCCCTCCACCCCACCCTAGCCAGTCCCCAACCCACACAACCCCACTAACCCCTCCCTCTTCCCCAGCACCCCACCCTACCCAACCCGTCCCCATCCCACCCAACCCTACGTAACCCCTTCCCCAGCCCCCACCTCACCCAACCCCCTTCCTCCAGCCTCCCTCCCCCCACCCAACCCCTCCCCCAGCCCCCCACCTCACCCCACCCCACCTAGCACCACGCAACCCCCACCCCACTCAGCCCCTCCCCCAGCCTCCCACCCCACCCCAGCCCCACCCAACCCCTCTCCCCACAATTAATTTAAATTAATATTTAAATATGTAAATTAATTAATTATTTAAGTAAAATTTATTTAAATTAGGTAAGAATTTTAAATTTGATAAATTAATTAATTTAAAATTTAATTAATTTAAATAAATTAATAATTAAGAATTTTAATTAATTAATTTTTTACTAATTTAAATTTAAAATTTAAATTAATTAATTAAATTAATTTTAATATTTAATTAATTTTAATGTAATACTTTTTTTTATTTTAAAAATGATTATTCAAATTTTTCAAATTTTAAAGCCATGATTATTTAAATTTTTCTATAATTTATAAATTTTTCTTATTTAATTAAATTAATTTAATATTTAATTTGTTATGTAGTATTTTAAAAATGAATTGGAATTTAATGTAATATCTTTTCTATTTTTTTCTATTTTATTTTAAAATGACGTGGCACGCGTGGCAAATAACATGTCACATGTGGCAACTGATATGGCAGCTGACATGAGAGAGTGTGTTACAAATAAAAATTATTTTAATATAAAAAGCAAATAAAACGAAACAAAGGAGTAATGTTGATCTATTTTGTGTCTGGTACTGCATGATTTCACTTTGCAAGAATCCAAATCATTTTCATGAATCACATATTCTTCTTCATCATAAATAATCTATTTGTCAAAAAATGACCTGGAAGCTTCTTTATATATTCAAAATGACCCCCACCCCACCCCCACCCCAACAATCAAAAAAAAGATTAACACTAGTGTTTGAGCAAAATGTCAAAGCCTTTAGAAGTCTTAGGATCCTTTTTTATACTATTATATTATTAATAGTCAATATTTACTTATTTAGTTGTGAAGGCAAAATATGAGTAGGTTGATCGCATAGCTAAAGGCGATCCATCTTGATGACAAATTATCATAAGAGATTGAAAGTAATCGTTTGATATATACTCGTTCTTCCTATTTCAATTCTCAATGGGATTTAATTAGGAGCTATTATTTCGATACAAAAGAATGAATTATGATAGTTGTTGAATAGCTCATAGTCAATAAAATTTCAAAAAATTCTATTGCCGGTTTATCATATAAATAATTTTTTTTTTTTTTATTATTTAGCGACAGAAGTTGTTGGTCAGTCTTCTCTAATAAATAAAAGAATTTAAGGCCCTTGTTGTTATAACCTGGTAGCAATCAAGATTTCTATATTAGTTGAAATTTCGAAGTCTTTTGCCCAAATCTGCTTCTAGTTATTTCTTGATGACTTGATGTTCATTCCCCTGACAATTACATTCCATTTTAATCGTTTCTCAAGAGTCAATTTAATTTTAAAAATCATAATTTAGATATTTTAAAATATTAAAAATATTCTCAATTGTAATTCTTCTCGCATAAAACAAAAGAACCTTAAAATATTAAATAAATTTTTGTGTTTTTTATGTTGGGTTCAAAGATCAAAATATCAAAGTTTAAATAAAAAATGAAGGGAATTAAGTGGAGGGAAAAATTGATATGAAACTCAAAATAAAACGTGTACTCATAAAATTGAAAGTCTACTAAATTCTCCCACATTGGTGGGAGAAGGAAACTTTCAAGTGTTTATATTAAGAAACACTTACTCCACATGGTAAGTGAGGCAAGAATCAAAAGATGCCTCGTGCTGTCATTGTTGTCGCTTGCTCGGATTCAGATTTGGATTGATGAGATTAATTTTTTAGACAAAATTTATTGAAACGTAGGGAAAATCCAGTCCGAACCAAAGGAAAAGCCGAAACAGTTTAGTTGCAGTTTTTGATTCTCCATTAATGTGCATGCTTCTGCATGCAAAAACGTTGGTTGCGGCAGGTTGAAGAGACACAACTCTTCGACGAAATGACACACTGATTTGGAAAAAGAGGTATTTTTTTGGATGGTTGTGACTGTCCAGTAACAAGGCACACTGATTTGATGAACAGACATGACTATTTCGATAAACAGACATGGCTGTTCCAGAGGACACATCTTTTTGAATGAACCATTGCCTCTTTTCGGAAGAAACCCCTAATGGCTATATAAACGTACATTTAGCCATAGGTTTAGAAAAGAAAAAAATAAAAAATTCTGCAATAAAGCTCTTCTTGTTTTTTGAAATACTCTGTGCGATCATCTAATCGTTGATTGAGTTCGAAGAGAATCCGATAGTTTGAGGTACCGCTACAGTCGGATTGTTAGGCCATTTTATCCTGGGAGAAAAATTCCGCAACCTCGGGTACTTGAGGAAAATTATTTCCTTAAGAATCGTGAAGTCGAAGGACTTGACATTTTTCTATTTCATCTAATTTTTCTGAAAAAAATACACTTCTTTGAAAGATCCTTTTGATCTTGAGTTGAGGGTGTTACTAATTTCATAAGTGTTTTTGTTTTATACTTGAACTTGTGTTGAAGTTGTGCCGAAATATAGATTCTTGTACCCGAAATAACAATCTTAAGGAAATAATTTTTTGAATTTGTATTGCTTGATTTCTGGAGATTAAAGCTTTAAGTTTTCTACTCCATTTGAACTTAACTAGTAATTTGGAGAAATAAAATCTTCATCACAAGTTAAAGATCACTCGGTTGACGATTGAAAGTCATAAAAACTTCATCGTTAAATTAGAAATAAGAGGTGTTTAAATTTGTTGCAACTTTATTAATAGTATCTTGATATAGTAAAGTTATTGTCTTGTTGTGATAGGGAAATGACTACTGATAGTTAAGTGCATGATACTGCAACGACTGTGGCAGGAACTAGTATTACCACAATGAGTCGTACTAATGCTTTGCAAGCAATGGCACCAGTGGAGAAACCCAAAAAAATTGTGGGTATTGACTTCAAAAGGTGGCAGCAGAAAATGTTCTTCTACCTTACAACTCTTTGTCTTCAAAGGTTCACAGTTGAAGAAGCTCCAGAGGTGCCCGAGGGATCCTCTGACCAAGAGGGATTTGTCATTGAGAAAGTTTGGAAACACTCAGATTTGTGAATACAGTTGTAGGTTCATCTTAGAGGCCATTCAAGATAAACTATACAATGTGTATAGTGGAACAAAGACGACAAAAGAGTTGTGGGGTGCGGTAGAAAGAAAATACAAGACTGAGGATGTCGGAACCAAAAAGTTCTTCGTTATAAGATTCCCGGAATATAAAATGACTGACAACAAGTCTGTTGTATCCCAAGTGCTGGAACTGCAAGTGATCATCCACGATCTCCTCGCGGAAGATATGATTTTAATGAATACCTTAGTTGAACATGTTAAGAAAGTTCCTTAATGTTTACATAAACCTTATAGTAGGTATGGTTCTGAATGAGGCATTTGAAGTCGTGTCAATAATAGAGAAGTTACCACCTATGTGAAAGGACTTCAAGAACTACTTGAAACACAAGCGAAAGGAGATATCAGTCGAAGATCTAATAGTGATACTACGTATTGAAGAATATAATAAAACTGCGGAGAGAAGGTCGAAAGGAAATTCTTCAATAAGTGAAGCAAATATTGTAGAAGACGACCATAACAACTCCAAAAAGCGAAAGAAAGATGGAAAAGAAAGCAATCAACACAAGAAGAAATTCAAGAAAATATGCTTCAACGGTGGAAAGGTTGGCCACAAGTCATCAGATTGTCATGCCCCAAAGAAAGGGAAAAAAAGGGACCAAGCAAATGTGGTTGGATCCAAGAAAGAAGTAGACGATCTGTGTGTCATGCTCTCTGAATGCAACTTGATAGGAAATTCTCGATAATGGTGGATGGATTTCGATGCCACCCGCAATGTTTATGCTAATAAGGAGTTATTTGCTGCTTTTGCTCCGGCTCAAGAGGAAGAGAAGATATATATATAGCCAACTCCGCAACTGCAAAAGTTGAAGGAACATGAAAAGTCTACCTGAAAATGACATCAGACAAAGTGTTGACTTTAAACAATGTCCTGTATGTACCAGAGTTACGGAAGAACTTAATTTCTGTATCACTTCTTGACATAAATGGATTCAAATGTGTATTTGTTTCCAGAAAAAATGTCCTTAGTAAAGGAGAAATGTATGTTGGAAAAGGCTATGTAATGAATGTTGAAATCAATAGAATTTTAGTTTCTTCTTACTTGTTTGAGTCTTATGATTTGTGGCATGAACGATTAGGACATGTCAATTACAAAATATTGTGAAAACTGATTAACTTTGAAGTTTTGTCAAATTTTGAGTGCAATAAATCAAGATGTCAAACGTGTGTGGAATCAAAGTATGCTAAGCATTCGTATAAGTCCATTGAAAGGAATTTCAATCCTGTAGACTTAATCCACACTAACATTTGTGATATGAAAGTCAACACCATCTCACGACGGAAAAAAGTATTTTATAACTTTTATTGGCGATTGCACTAGATATTGTTATGTCTATTTGCTAAATAGTAAGGATGAATCAATAGGTGCATTTAGGCAATATAAAATAGAAGTTAAAAATCAGTTAGAGAAAAAAATCAAATCGGTAAAAAGTGATAGGGGCGGAGAATATGAATCTCCTTTTGCACAAATATGTGTAGAGAATGGAATTGACCATCAAACTACAACCCCGTATTCACCTCAATCTAATGGAGTTGCTGAAAGAAAAAATCAAACTTTGAAGAAAATGATGAATACCTTACTAATAAGTTTAGGTTTACCGCAAAACTTGTGGGGGAAAGCTATCCTTACTGCTAACCGAATCCTCAATAGAGTGACCCATAGTAAGATACAATCAATTCCATATGAAAAATGAAAAGGAGAAACCCAACTTGAATTATTTTAAAGTGTGGGGGTGTCTAGCAAAGGTCTAAGTTCCTATGCCTAAAAGAGTACGGATAGGACCTAAGATGGTGGACTGTGTGTTCATATGATATGCTAAAAGTAGTAAAATATGTCAGTTTTTGGTTCATAAATCTAAATACTCGGATATTAATAAAAATACGGTAATTGAACCAGATAATGTTAAATTTTTTAAAGACATTTATCCTTATAAAACTAGACATGAACAGTCTAGTGGGGGTCTAAACAACCTTGAGATGAACCAAGTGAGGATGTACATAATGATGAGAATCCAAGACATAGTACACGTCAAAGAACGTCAACTTCATTTGGATCAGATTTTGTAACATTTCTCTTAAAAATGTGCCTCAAACGTTTAAAGAAGCGATGTCGTCTTCAGACTCATCCTTTTGGAAAGAGGCAGTCAATAGTGAGATTGATTCAATCTTAAGTAACCATACATGGGATTTGGTTGATCTTCCCCCAGGAAAAATATACCTTTAGGTTCTAAATGGATCTTCAAAAGAAAAATAAAAGTGGATGGTACAATTGAAAAATACAAGGTAAGACTTGTAGTAAAAGGTTTCAAACAGAAAGAAGGCCTTGATTATTTTGATACATACTCTCC
The DNA here is from genome assembly GCA_030864225.1 of Capsicum baccatum var. pendulum. Taxonomy (NCBI): domain Eukaryota; kingdom Viridiplantae; phylum Streptophyta; class Magnoliopsida; order Solanales; family Solanaceae; genus Capsicum; species Capsicum baccatum. The sequence goes on from CM061558.1 coordinate 129,853,301, forward strand.
AGTAATAAGAATAATATCGATTCGAATGTTACTTTCCTTGACGGTGGTATATGGTCTTGAAATCCATCAGATGGATGTAAAAACAACATGTGTTGTCTAAGTGTACATTAAAGCTCAACGGTTCACCAACATGGGTTGTGGTGTAGTGGATAGGGTTGCTCCACCCTTAACCAGAGGTCGAGGGCTCGACCCTGGGTATGCAGGAAACTCTATTGGGAGCGCTACCCCCTGAACGGGGCCCTACCCTGCGCGAATCTGGATTAGTTGGGCTCTAATACGGGTACCGAACACCGGATGAGAAACCAAAAAAAAAAAGGTCAACGGTTCAAAGATATCAAATCTATCGATTGATCGAGTCTATCTGATTCATGGTCACTACGAAAAGTTCAAAGGGAAACCCACTTATCCTGATGCAATCAGACTTTGCTTGATGATCACATACTTGTTCGTAAAGTTTTATGAAAAAGTAGTCATTCCCATTTATGTGGGGGATTGTTGGGTTCAAAGATCAAAGTATCAAAGTGTGAATGAAAAATAGAGGGAACTAAGTGGAGGAAAAAATTGAGATAACACTCAAAATAGAAAGTGTACTCGTAAAATGGAAAGTCTACTTAATTCTCCCACATTGGTGGGAGAAAAAAACTTTTAAGTGTTTATATTAAGAAACACTTACTCCACATGGTAAGTGATGCAAAAAACAAATAATATCTCGCGTCGTCATCTTCGTCGCTCGCTTGGCTCGACTTTAGATTCGAATTTTGATTTGAATTTATCAAATGATCAATCGATGAGATTAATTTTTTAGACAAAATTTATTGAAATGCAGGGAAAATCCAGTCCGAACTAAAGGAAAAAATGTAATAGTTTTGTAAGGCCCCGTATGTGTACCCCGGATGCTACATGTTGCTCATAATTCCAAAGTACCACAAACTAACCCATGCCAAGAATGACATCAAAATCAGTCATCTCTAATTCGGCTAAGTCTGCTAAAGTGAATTTCAGAGATACCATAATAGCACAGTTTCTGTTACCCACCGGGCTATGATGGATTGACCCACTAGGGTAGAGACTGAGAAAGGCTCTGCTAGAATTTCGGGACTGACTCCGAAGTTAACAACTATATATTGAGTTACAAAGGATAAAGAAGCTCCTGATCTAGCAAAGCATAAATATGTAAATGATAAACTTGTAACATACCAGTGACCACATCATGGGAACTTTCCTGATCTTATCGGGACTGAAGAGCATAGAGTCTGTTTAGGCATTACCCACTAGTGGCACTGGAAGCGGCACCATGCTGATTCGGGCGACCTGACTGAGCTAAGGGACAATTATGCTGACCCTGGGAACCTGATTGGGGACAATCTCTGACTCTGTGACCTGACTTGCCATACCCGAAACGCACATCACTGCCAGCCCGGCAGATACCCAGGTGGTTTCTGCCAAATTTCTGGCAAAGATGATTGGTTCGGGCGTTGCTAACACTACCTTGAGGCTTAGGGCCTGGCGCCCTGTCTCTGTTTCCATCTCTGAATTTTGGCACTGGAGCACTGGATGAGGACGGAGCTGGAACTGAGAATTTTGGGCGGAATTGAGAATGATTCCCATCCTCTGACTTAGGCTAAGCAAAATTGAAACTACCTGTTCTCGCTCTCTTACTCTCCCTCTCCTTCTCCCTATTCTTAGCCTCCTCTATCTGCTGAGCATGGACCATGGGCCTAGATATGTCCATATTTTTAATCAACATTGCGGTCCTACACTCCTTGACCATACTATTAGAAACCCCAGACACAAACTTACTCATCCTGGACCTGCTATCTTTCACCATATGAGGAGCGTATCTAACTAATTGAGTAAACTTGAGAGAATACTCATTCACTATCATGTTGCCCTACTTCAGATTAATAAATTTCAGAACCTTCGCTTCCCTCAACTCCAACGGGAAGAACCTATCCAGAAAAGCAGGGGCAAACTCTTCCTACTCTATGGGCCCTGCATCGGTGACCCTTTTTGCTTTCCACTATTTAAACCATGAGTGTGCCACATCCTGTAACTGATATGCGGCCAACTTAACACTCTCAAAAGCAGTCACCCCCATAATACTTGTAACCTTCTACACCTGATTAAGAAATTCCTGAGGGTCCTCATCTGACTTAGGCCCAGTAAAAGATGAAGGGTTCATTCGGGTGAAGTCCTGAATCCTGGATACAGCAGTATTGGCCACTGGATTGGCCAAAACGGCAACTGGGCATTCATTTTGGGATACCACAGAATGAGATAGAGTGGTGAAAGCTGCTCTAAATTCAGACTGGGAGACATGTTCGTCCAGGGGATCTTCCTGAACGGGCTGAGGTGCTGACTGATTTTCGATTCTCTTTTTGTTAGTCTTTTTGGGAGATGTGTTCTGTAAATGAAAAGGAGATAACAGATTAGACTGAGAGTTTAACTTGAGCTTATGCTCACTCGCACAACATAAATACTGAAAGAAGGAAAACTTTTCCTAAAATATCTAATAGCCACCTGTCCATAAGTGTGGCGCGCTATACACCAATGTACAGGACTCTACTAGATGTGGATTTCAGACTTTCTAGGACTTTATTGAACCTTAGGCTTTGATACCAAGTTTGTAACGCCCCGAGTTTGTACCCCAAATGCTACATAGTGCTCATAATCCCGAAGGACCACAAGCTAACCCATGACTAGTACCTGCTGCAATAACTGAATAATAATACTGTAATTATACGGAAATTAGGCAAAAACTTACCATATGGTCCAAAACTGTAAATAAATACTAAGTATGGTACATCAATACCAAAACTGAACATCTGTCTATAAATAATCTAGTCTAAAAAGCCTCTACTGTCTGAACAAGGAGTTGATGGGACAAACCCCTAACTAACTCCCACTACTGAAATTGATAAACTGAGGTACTGAAATAATAACCATGTCCTCGAACTATGAGGAATCACCACTAACACTGTTGCTAAAAGGTCCGGGCTGCTAAGTGCGATTGGGAGCCCATGCGTCTGAACCTATGATATAAGACATCATAGCACAAAAGAAAGACATGTGTCAGTACTTTGAATGTACCGGTATGCTAAGTGAGGTAGGATGAGATGCATGGGTTCATATGCATGAATAATACTGACTGAATAACATGAGTATAACTGAATGAGAGTACATGCATGAATACGTAAACTGCAACTAAGGTAATGATAACACTGGACACTGATTTCTGAATTTTTGATTTATTGATATCTGAGTTTACTGATATTGTATTACTGTTAACTGAGTGATTGTATCTGACAGTCCTAATTCTGTGAAACTATTCTGAGTTCCTGTAAGACCCCGTGAAGTTTCCTCGCCGTTTAAGTCTTCTGAGTAAATTAAAAGAATCCTTACCCTTAGAAATTTTGCTTAGTGTTCCAACACTTAGTTTATTTTTGAGCCTTCAAATTTGATGAATTGTTTCATGACCTTTCCGATATTCATTTTTTGATTTTCAAGTTACGTTGTAATGGGGAAAGTCAATAGTACATCTTGGATGAGTTTCGGAATTTTTGGACCTCGTTAAGGGCATGTTTGATTTCCAAACCAGTAGTACCATGAGATTTGCATGCGTCGCATGGTGCATCTCACCATTGAAAGCATGCGATGGAGCATGGGACGCATGCTCCAGTCCGATGGGATAGAGCATGCGACGCATGCTCTACTGTACCTGCCTGAAATTTTTTAGTTTTTCTTCCGTCTTTGGAGGGGGAAAATGGGTATTTCCCCTCCCCTATTTTTGCAATAACACAGAATTTAAGCCTTACATGACCAAAATATGGTCATTTTCTCCCAATTTCTCAAGAACCAAGCACCCTATTCCCAAAATAAAAATCAAGATCTATCAAAATTCACCCATAGAATTTCAAAAATAATTCGAGAATCAGAATCCCCAGATCGAGATCTTCAAGGAGCACCTATCAATTTTATGAGTAGAGTTCCGAAATTAAAAGTTCATCCAAATTCACAAATTTGAGGTATGTGGGGTTTGAGTAAGAACAATCCTTCCGTTCTTGTGCCCAAAAGTTGATTTTATTTAAGCATTTATGATTTATAAATGGAGTTATGTTCAAATTATTTTGTTTGAAGATTATGAGTTTATGATCTATTCAAGTTGTGGATTTCATGATATTTCTACCTATTATGCTTTGATCTAAAAGTTTATATTGAGATTTGCACTCTTTCTTTACGAGTTACTATTGTGGAATAATTTCAAGAATGATATTGAGCATAAATTGTTATTTTGAATTGACATGAGTCAAGTATTGACTTTTACATTTAAAGATTTAGTATTGAGATTTTGAGACTATATTCTTGGAAATTTTGAGCTATTATATTCATATCAAGAATGAGTTTGGATTTTTATGATGTCATGATTTAAGCTTTCCTCTAGCGGATCACTTATCAAGATTTGAATCAAGATTGATGTTTTGATATTGAGTTAAAATAGGAATCCACAATTTTGTATGAATTAAATTAAGAGAAATATGACTTGGTCTTCATTATAGACCCTTGAGTTATTTTAAGGTGGATTTCCTAAAAATTCTGAGCCCAAGTATGGGAGTAGTATTTAGCACCGAGCGAAAAGTGTGGGTTCAGCGCGTCCTACTTCCCTAGAACTACGTTCCACCGTAGGATTGAGATTTATGGGCCTAAGGCCGAGTTTGTGATAACCGAGTCGAGGTTATACTCCCTGGCAAGAGTATGAAGTCTTTCCCCAATGCGAGATTTCTTCCTTATGAGAACAAAACATTGGAATCCATGTGGCTCACATGGTTTATGTCGGTTAGAAGAAACTTCCAAAGCAGTACCCTACTCTAATTAAGCTAAAAGTCTATATATGTTGAAAGTTTGATTTTTGAGACTTCCAAAGTTTCCTAATTCCAATACCTAAGTTTATAAAGCTTTGAGTCCTTTAGTTTTAAAGAAGTCTTATCCTTCTCAATAAAGAAGTATGAGTTTTGAAAGTATTATTTAAAGATTTCTTTAGCTTATGAGCTTTGAGAATAAGAAGAGAAAATTCAGATTTTTGAGTTAAGTGTAATGACTCATGAGATTTATGATACATGTTTCATTATTCATGATATATGATATTTGTATTTCAGATTTTATTCAAGCTTTGTGAGTCATTATTGTCAGCATGCATGATTTCTATAAGGATTGATAATATTGTTTACTTAAATGCATACACTCCCATATACTCAGTACATTCCCAAAGTGCTGATCCACATATACGTCTATGTGCTACATTGTTTCGTGATATAGGTTCAGGTGCTCAGTCCCAGCAGCGTTAGTGATTTCGAACGCCTTCGTCTAAATTTCTGTGGTGGTGAGTCCTCATGGTTCGAGAACCAAATTCCAGATATTCAGTATTACCAGCAGTTGTATTTATCTCCTTTCATTCGAGTATGAGTCAGTTGGGGATCTATCCCAATGGCTCCCTATTCTTTGAGTTGTAAAGGCTCTATCAGACTAGACTATCAGTTGTGTTGTCGGACTTTTCAGTAACTTATGATTTGGACATTTTATTTACAGTATGGATTGATGAGATTTATTTCTAATTATCTTATTTAAATTTGTAAAATGAGTATTGAATGACGTAGTAGGATCAAAGGGTTAGCTTGGGGCTACTTGTAGTCTTAAGCACCGTGTGATATCTTGGGTGGAATTTTGGGGCGTTACAGTTCTGTACTGAACTGAGTGACTGTGTCTGATAGTCTTGATTTCTGTAAAAATGAACTGAGTTTTATTCTGAAGACTGAAACTGAGATTGTGGGAGGTAATCATCTAACCAACATGCCCCTTTCTGAATGGATTGGGTTCCAACCTGTAACCCCAGTTGGAAGGGTGTCAGTACCGTGCCACGGGTAAAGATAAGCTGAGTCACCCTCATCTGGCAAGTGCTCTAAATGAGAACGGTGGTACACTCAACTGGTAGGTTAAAACACCTCATCAACCCTCAACTGAAAGGTTGATGTCTCAACCTATGCTGGCTACGTAGTTCTGGAACGCAAGGACTGCTTCTAAGGATCACACCCTCTTCGGGTAGGTGAGTCTCCATCCTTGGGTTCACTCGGTGCTGAATCCTACTCCCAACTAAATAGACACTAGACTGATTTCTAAACTATTCTAGGCTGGACTGAACTGTGACTGATCGTGTTAATTGACTGGACTGAATTGAGTTCACTGAATTCTGAATTGATTACTAACTGAGTTCTGAACTGATTACTGAACCACTGATCGTGATATGACTGATACTATTCTGTTCTGTAATTGTCACTGGCTCTAGATATACAGTTAAATTATTGGGTATTAAATACCCCCGGGACTCGATAGCATGAAAAGTAAATCACTGCATAACTTTAGTAGCATAACGGTACTAGCTTGATAATAATACATTCACTTAGACATTTTTGTCAAACACTTGATATACATGAGCTTGTGCATGATTGAAATCACACAATAACATGTTAGCTTGGACTAGTCAAATCACATGACCATTTTGACAAACACTTGAGGAGCATGGGTATTTCACATATCAATAAACATGTAGTAATATCATGGATTCTACATTCAACTTGCAAATTCAAGAGTTCGATATGTAGTTCACAAAATTCAATTCACAATTTACTAGTTTGCATGAAACTTGGGACAAACCATGGAATTAGATTACCATTAACATCATAATCATTAATACATTCAAGATCCAACATGAAATCCATGAAATCAATTAACTTGTAATTTAAAAGAGTTTCTTGAACTCCAAGGGTGGAAGGAAACCCTTGGATGAATACTTCACATACCTTAGTATTCAAATTTGCGAAGAATGATGGAGTGTTCTTGAAGGCTGAATCTTGAATTGGAGATCCTAGGATTTTCTTATTGAGAAATTTTGAGAAAGATGAATGGATTTTGCCTCTAAATGGGCTTAATCTCTCGTGTTTTGGGGGTTGACATAAGGTGGGAAAAGACCCAACTACCCCTGAGGACGCGACTTTTTAATGACTGAAAATTGATTTAGCGACGCGCAGACCGGCACGTCGCATCGTTGGCATTGACGCGATAGCCAAGCCAACGTGCCACGTCGGTTCACTGGAATTTGCACTGGAAACTGGAAAAAAATACTCATCGACGCGATGGGCGATGCAGCACGTCGAGATCACATCGATCCACTGGTTTGATCTTTCAAATGTGTTTCAAATAAAGTCCAAAAAATTTAAAACTTGTCCGAGAACACCTACTGACATTCCTGATCATGATTCAACCTAAAAGTTATCACTTTAAGGTCATAAAGGTAGTGAAATAGAGTCGCCAACTTAAGAAGACTAAAATAACACTAAGTCTGAATACTTAGCTAGAATTTCTAAGTCTGGGACCCGTTAACAAGCTTTAAATAACTGAGTTAAGCTTAGAATTTTGTGGGGTCTTACAAGTTTAGTTGCAGTTTTTGATTCTCCATTAATGTGCATGCTTCTGCGCGGCTGGTTGAAGAGACACAACTTTTCGACGAAATGACACACTGATTCGGGAAAAGAGGTGTTTTTTCAGATGGTTGGGACTGTCCAGTAAAAAGGCACATTGATTAGATGGACAAACATGACTGTTCCAGAGGACACATCCTTTCAAATGAACCGTTGCCTCTTTTCGAAAGAGGTACCTCATGACTATATAAACCTGCATTTATCCACAGGTTTAGAAAAAAATCTGCAATAAAGCTCTTGTTTTCTGAAATACTCTGTGTGATCATCTAATCGTTGAGTGAGTTCAAAAAGAATTCGATCGTTTGAGGTACCGCTACAGTCGGATTGTTCGACTATTTTATCCTGGGAGGAAAATTCCGTAACCTCGATTACTTGAGGAAAATTATTTCCTTAAGGACACTTTCTGAAGTCGAAGGACTTGGCCTTTTTCTGTTTCATCTAATTTTTCTGAAAAAAATACAAAAGATGCTTTTGATCCTGTGTTGAGGGTGTTACTAACTTTATAAGTGTTATTGTTTTATACCTGAACTTGTGTTGAAGTTATTGTGCTAAAATACATATTCTTGTAGCCGAAATAACATTTTAACCCTTGGAAAATCTTAACACGTATTTTTTTAGACAGAATGTTTGACTTGATCAAACTACATGAGATTTTCTTATTTGGCTTTATTCGATGATTGGATTTTTCTATAAATAAAATAAAAGGTGTCACCAATTAGAAGTAACTACATGTTGACATGTAGAGAGAGAGATAAGCTGTATAAAAATCCTTATGATGTATCAATAAGCATATCGAAAAAATCTTATCCAGCTCAACGTAAAATTTATAGATCCAATTAATGTAAATTCACGCTTTATAAATTTTATTAAAGTTAAGATTTATAATGATAATATGATCTGAGAATAAAGGACCAAATGGGGATTGATATAGTCATTTTATTTTTAACAAATCATGATGCAGCCATTAGTTAGTCCTTGGTCAAATTGTGAGGACATTTATTTTTCTGAAACTCTTTTATACAACTAATAGATTTTGGTTTCCTTACTTTAATTTTGTTTGTTATTTTTTTGGTCAAAGTAATTATAAAATTAACTCTCTCTGGTTTGAAAAAAGAAGATTGTAAGAGTATATTAAAATAGACTTTAGTTTATTCAGCATTGACATGGGAGTAATTTATTTCAAATAAAATTGCACGTGGAAATTGAATTTTGAATTTGCAAAAAATTTATTGACTGAATCTTATAATCCGTTATTATTATGCTACTAATATACTAATAATGTAGCATGTATTTGGACTTTGGACTATTTTTTTTTTGGTAAACTATTGTATACAGTAAAATCACATTATTCGAAATTGTTATTATTTGATATATATAAGTCCTTTTACATATGTGTTTTCCTTTTCAAATTGCTTTGTTGAGTTGTGTATGATTAATTACATCTTCTAGAAGTCTTGTACAAAATGCTGCACATGAATAGTATATTTATTTAATAGTATTAATTAATGGAGCATTTACTTAAATTATCCATTTTCTCTCCTCATTTCTATTCATGGAAATAGCATGATAATTTCTTCTTTTATTTTAAAACGTCTAAGTATTGTTCTAGAAAAATGAGTTTACAAAACAACAAATATTTATTATGAGTGTTAAAATAAGCATGGTGTGGAGGTAACATCGGGTGAATTTTTTTTTTTTTTTAAAAAGAAACAAATTAACATGAAAAGAATTTTAATACGTCAAGGTTATATGTAATCTTTTTTTTTAAGCAAAAGTTTATTAAATGTATTCATGTGAATATTAGGAATAAGTCGACAAAGATTCTAGAATGACAGGCAAATGCAATGAAGAAAAGGCATAAGTAAAAAAGTCAATAAAACCTAATTAATAAATGTAGGATCTATATATATTTAATCTACCAAACTTAACGGTAAATTTTATTTATATACGTAAATTATTATTTATTTTATTTGAACACCTGAAGATACAATTAAGTGTTTATATTGAGTAAATGATTTGTTTTCGTCCTGAACTATACACGAAATTGCTGAGACACACCCGAATTTTAGGAGGTCCTATTACCTCTGTACTAATTAAAATTATATTTTTGGCAACTTGAGTGCCTACGTGACACATATGTGGTACATCAGTGAATCAACACACCTTAATTTCCGACCACATTCCGACTACATTGACCGTCGAAAATTTAATGTTTTCTAGTAGTGGGTCCACTTAGACACGTATGAGCCATGTAGGCATTAAGGTTGCCAAAAATACTGTTTTAATTAGTTCAGGAGGGTAAAAGGACCCTTCTAAAGCTCGGGTGTGTCTCAACAATTTTGTATATAGTTTAGGATGGAAGCAATGTATTTTCTCGTTTATATTTAACAACATTCTATTTAGATTTTAATTTTTTTTTTTTGCATGTGTTCTCAAGTGCATCTAAACAACAACAACGTACTCAGTATATTTTCATCAAAGTGGGGCTTAGGATAAGTAAAGTGCATGCAGTCCGTATATCTACCTCAAAAACGAGGTTAAGAGGTAATTTCATAAATAAGTTAAAATATATTAAGTAAGCAACAAAATCTTAGACTTATTTCAATTGTAGCTAATGTGTTTTAATTAAAAGAGAATATGTTTATCATAATTAATTAACCTATTATGAAATAGTTTCAAACTTTAAAATTAAAACATCTAACAAACCACCCTATATTATATGTTGAGATATTGAATTGAAATAAATCATAATTTGACAAGTTTAAGATATCTTATTAAAAAGACAAAATTAGGTTCATATTCATAGTATGACATACAGTTAGAAGTTGTGACTTTCAATAATGTCAGCAATGACCCATACCAAATCTTACATTTCGATTTCTACAATCCACTTATTTGCCTTTATTTTTTCCTCTTTATTTTTTTGTTTATTTCTAGGCAACTTCTTTTCTAAGCAAGTGGTGTATTTTCTTATGATGGTTCAAAGAAAGTGGCATTTGTAGCTTTCTAAAATGATGTCAATATTCTCTACATGTGTGCTTGTTAGAAAATACAATTTAACTACAAGTACTTGTATTTTCAATGAATATATGTATATATGCTTTCTCCGTTTTAATTAGTTTGTCTGATATTGATTTGATAAAAAATTAATTTTTTTTTTGAAATTTTATAATCTTATATTAAAAATATAAAAAATATTTCTAATTCAGTAATGTTAAACAAGACATGTAGAAACTGAAAAGTTGAAATGAATGACCTAACAAAAATAGAAATTAAAGAAATATTTTTTTCTAAAACAAACTGAAAAAAGACGTAAGACAAATAAATTAAAATTTAATTTCTCAATTATTAGTAAATTTGACGTTGACCGTCATATTATTTGCCTAAAAACATTTATTATCCTTGAGTCAAAGGTATATATATAAAAATATCTTTTTTATTATTTTTATTACATTTGAATCGAGACTCTTTTAAAAATAATCGTAGCTCCAAAAGGCAAATATTAACGTTAACATATACTTAATCTATCCCAAACTTTATTTATGACACCACATTGAATGTATTGTTATTATTTATATATTTAGCCTTTGTCTGTATAAGGACCATTTTACATTCAAAATTATTGAGGACTAAAAGCAAAACTTTTTTCCACTTGTTGGTCTTATTGAACATATCAAATATACAGCCGCCTTTTTTGAAATAGCTAACTATATAAATCACCTCTTATCTAAATCCTTTAGCAACTCCTCCTCTTCCTTTTATTCATTTTCACATCATTTGAGAGAAAAAAAAAATCTCAAAAATTGTGATAATATAAAGTTTTTCTCTACCTAATTTTGTGAAAAGAAAATAAACCTAGATTTTCTTGAAAACCCCATGTTCTATGTTTGTGATGATAATATAAAGTTTTTTTTCTCTACCTCAGTTTGTGAGCAAGAAACTAAGATTTTCTTGAAAATACTATTCTTTATTTTGTGAAGAAAAAAAGAAGACAATCTTGTTCATCTTTTTTTTTGGTTTAAAGATGGAGCCAGCAAATTTAAGTAATTTAAGAGGGAGTAGTTTAAGAGGAAGTATAAGTGGTAGTAGTATGAGAGGCAGTATAAGAGCAAATAGTAATAATTCAATATGGAGAAATACTGGACTTGAAGTATTTTCAAGATCAGGTAGAGATGAAGATGATGAAGAAGCATTAAAATGGGCAGCATTAGAGAAATTGCCAACTTTTGATAGGTTAAGAAAAGGTTTATTGTTTGGATCACAAGGTGCTCCTGCTGAAGTTGATATAGATGATCTTGGTTTTCATGAAAGAAAGAATTTGCTTGAAAGACTTGTTAAAGTTGCTGATGAAGATAATGAAAAGTTCTTGTTGAAACTCAAGAATAGGATTGATAGGTATGTTCATTTTTCTCTTCTTCTAATGATTTTCCACTAGTAGTTGATATTCGTGTTAGGGCTCGACTAATACTGATTTATCTAGTAGTTGTTATTTGTTTTAGGGCTCGACTAATACAGATTCACCTACTAGTTATTATTTGTGTTAGGGCTTGACTAATATAGATTCGCCATGTGTATGATACTCTATTTTAGAAAATCTAGTAAACACAAAGTAGTTATGATTCAGAATTCATAAATTGAAAATTATGGCTTTACCTCTAGCTATGGAGTGTCTTTGTTTGTTAACTTTTTGCTTTTTTATGATTTTCAATTCGTTAATATTTGTATTGAAGTTCGACTAAAATTCTGACTTTTCCTCTGCTGATTGAGTTTCTTTATTTGTTAAGTAACTTTTTTCTTTTTAATGATCTTCACTCCGTTAATATTCATGTTGAAACTCGATTAAATCAGGTTCAACATGTGTAAAGTCATTAAAAGTGAAAAGCTCCTTACCAAGGTTTCACAAGGACTAAGTCTTGAACCCAAAATCTCTAATCAAAATCCGATAAATAGAATTTACTCTCGCTATAAATTTTAATTAGTATTTGTTAATTTAAGTGGTTAGAATTGATTTTTGATATTTGTGTTATTGGAAAATGTGAAATTTGCAGAGTTGGGATTGATTTGCCAACGATAGAAGTGAGATATGAGAATCTAAACATTGAGGCAGATGCATATGTGGGAAGCAGAGGATTGCCTACATTTATCAACTTCATGACTAATTATCTTGAGGTATTAAAAAAAATTAATTTTTTTATAATTATTCATTAATTATTTTTGACTAAAAGGGTTATTAAATCTAACATTTTTTTTTTTTTTTGCTTTTATAGGCATTGTTGAATACTCTACATATTCTTCCAAGTAGTAAGAGGAGAGTTACTATTCTTAAAGATATTAGTGGCATAATTAAGCCTTGCAGAATGACTTTGCTTTTGGGACCTCCTAGTTCTGGGAAAACAACTTTGTTGTTAGCTTTGGCTGGAAAGCTTGATAAGGCTCTAAAGGTAATATTTTTTTCGTTTCGTATTCAGAATTTACTGATTTAAATAATCTAAATTCCGACCAAAGTGAGTGACATCTCTATCAGAAAGATAAATATATCTAATAAAAAAAGTGATGATTGCATGTTTAGTCCCTCAATTCTTGATAAATTATAGTTTTTGGTCCTTTTAATTGGCTAAAATATGTGTTTTTGGTACATTTTTATATTAAAAAATATGATGTTTTGGAGTATTGTTTAGAATATGTAATCATATAGTATGGGGTAACATGACAAACTGATCATAACAAATTGTTAAATTCATGAGAATTTACTGATTTGACTGATCTGAATTCCGAAGAAAGTGATTGTTGTCCCACTCAGAAACTTAAATATATCTAATGTAAAAAAAAAGTGACGATTGCATGTTTAGTCCCTCGATTCTAGTTAGTTATGGTTTTTGGTCCTTTTAATTGACTAAAATATGTGTTTTTGGCACATTTATATATTTATACAAGAAATATGTGATATTTTAGAGTATTTTTTAGAATTTGTCACCATCTAGTATGGAGTACCATGACAATTTGATCATAACAAATTGTTAAATTCATGAAGATTTACAGTTGAGGGATCAAAAGTGCACATATCAAATAACTAGAGGCTATATGTTCTTAACCAGAAAACACAAGGAGCCAAAACTATTATTTGCCTATATTCGAGGGACTAAAAATGCTAATATACCCCCAATTTTTTTTTTTTTTTTAAAACTAATTTCTTTTGCCTTTTCTTGGAAAAATCAGGTTACTGGGAAGGTGTCATATAATGGACATGAATTACATGAATTTGTGCCACAAAGAACAGCAGCTTATATTAGCCAACATGATTTGCATATTGGAGAAATGACTGTTAGAGAAACTTTGGAATTCTCTGCAAGGTGTCAAGGAGTTGGCTCAAGATATGGTTAGCATTAAATATTTTTTCCATTTTAATATATAAGACATAATACAGACAGACACTCAAGTTTTAAACTACCTAGCTGGCCTCCAACTTGTCTTCACCGTGTCTGGTGGACACTCGAAGATGACGTGACACATAAAATGAAGGTGTCAAAATGTTCATTTTATAAGTTGCAGTGTTCAACCGACACAATAAAGACAAGTTGAGGTGTCCAAATATACATATTCAAAGTCTGAGTGTCTATTTATTTATTATGCCTTTTATTAAAATGTGCCGTTGTTAGGTAAATCTAGATATATTAAAATTCTTTTTGTTGGAAATTATTGCAGAGATGTTAGCTGAATTGTCAAGAAGAGAGAAAGCAGCTAATATAAAACCAGATCCTGATATTGACATTTACATGAAGGTTAGTTGGACTAAAGCTACCCTATGGTTACATCTGTGAAGATGATTTATAAAAAAAATAAAAAAATAGTTGAAGAATATTGAGAAAAGAGGATATTTTATTAGAAGTTATTGGTCAACAGTTTAGAAAAAAATAGTAAAAAGAATTCCTCGGGTCCAAAAGAGTGGCTAATAAATTCAGAGTGATATTTTTTTTGACCCCACCACTCTAAAAAATCTCTAGATAGGAGACAAAGAAATCTTGAAATGTCAAGCAAAACACTAGGAATGTCAAAATTGACACTTATAGTTTACTCTATTTTAAATTGATTTTAAACTATATTGCTCGGACTCTGCAAACGTATTATTGTATTTGTGTCGGATCCTTCAAAAGATACACTACTTTTGGAGGATTCGACATACACCTTTGAAGAGTCTGAGTAACATAACTTTTAATATATGCGACATTAATAACTTTAGATTACTTGTAATGCTGAGCTGAAACAACAGTAGAAAGGTTGTATTTTTTTTTTTCCCAATTTCCCACTTGGTATTCAATGCTCGCTTTGTGGGCCCGACTAGTACAGATTTAGACATGTAGAAAAGGTTATTGATGCTTGATAAGTATGGTAACTAACCTACTATTTAGAGGTTAAACTACACTATAGTTAATAAATTTTTACACTGAATATAGCTTTGTTATTGTGCAAACAATTTATAGTTGAAGTTTGGCACCAAGCCAGAAATAGGCTGCTGGTATTATAGTATAATCAAATAACCGTTGATTTAAAGATAGAAAGGTGAAAAAAGTTCACCCTTATTTTAATTTGTTTGTCTTACTTTCCTTTTAATTTTATTTCAAAAAGAATACCTCGCAAGATTCAAAAGTCTTTTTTACTTTCTTAAAGTCTGTGCTGAGTCTACAAATTGAAACAAAGAGATTACATGCTTGTCAATCCATTCTTAGTGATAACTGAGCAATGCATGTAAAGATATTTTTTTTGTTCCTTTTTGGAAAGTAATCATACTTTTTTACTTTTTGTGTGGAATTTAGGCTTCAGCAACAGAAGGACAAGAAGCCAATGTTGTTACAGATTATGTTCTTAAGGTAACATTTAGTCATTTACAATATGCAGTCAGTCTTATATTTGAATTATGAAAGAAAGGATTGAATTCTAATAATGAATATGCTATCGCAGATTTTGGGACTGGACATTTGTGCAGATACTATGGTGGGAGATGAAATGTTAAGAGGTATTTCAGGTGGACAAAAAAAGCGTGTGACAACTGGTGAAATGCTTGTTGGACCATCGAAGGCGCTTTTCATGGATGAAATATCGACTGGATTGGACAGTTCCACGACATATTCCATTGTGAATTCCCTAAGGCAATCTGTTCAAATCTTGAAGGGAACTGCTGTCATTTCTCTGTTGCAGCCTGCTCCTGAGACCTACAACTTGTTTGATGACATTATTCTGATATCAGACGGGTACATTGTCTATCAAGGCCCTCGTGATGACGTGCTTGAATTCTTTGAATCCATGGGCTTCAAATGCCCTGATAGGAAAGGCGTGGCCGACTTCTTGCAAGAAGTATGTTTCGATATAAGACACAAGAATGGTACTTAAAAGTTTAGAAGTGTTGATGCAACTTTGGTTCTAACGAGGAAAGTCTGAAATTTTTGCAGGTGACATCAAAGAAGGATCAACAACAATATTGGTCTAGGAGGAATGAGCCTTATAGGTTTATCACATCGAAAGAATTTTCTGACGCGTATCAGTCTTTTCATGTCGGGAGGAAATTAGGGGATGAGATTGCGACCCCGTTTGACAGGAGCAAATGCCATCCCGCTGCTTTGACTAATGAAAAGTACGGTATAGGAAAGAAAGATCTCTTGAAGGTTTGCACCGAAAGAGAATTTCTGCTAATGAAGAGGAACTCGTTTGTCTACATATTCAAGTTCTCTCAGGTGACTTACTTGGTCTATATTAGAAATGTTGATATTTAAGTCTTTTGTCATATATCCGGATGCACGTTATAATCTTTCCTTGTTTACATTTGTTTACTCAGCTTACAATAATGGCTCTTATCACGATGACCCTCTTTTTCCGAACTGAGATGCCACGGGATACAGTAGATGATGGAGGAATATACGCTGGTGCTCTCTTTTTCGTGGTGGTTATGATTATGTTCAACGGGATGTCTGAGATGGCCATGACAATCATCAAGCTTCCGGTCTTCTACAAGCAAAGAGACCTTCTCTTTTTCCCTTCATGGGCTTATGCGCTTCCATCATGGATCCTCAAAATCCCTGTAACACTTGTTGAAGTCGGTCTTTGGGTGATCCTCACATACTACGTCATTGGATTTGATCCTAATGTTACAAGGTATGGAAAGAATAGGCTATACAAAATAATTATGAACAAGTATTATTTTTCTCCCATGATTGTTAATCGCCAACGTTTTTTGCAGATTTCTGAAACAATTCTTGATACTCATACTAGTAAACCAGATGGCATCGGGATTGTTTAGATTCATGGGCGCCATGGGAAGGACCATGGGAGTTGCGATGACATTTGGGTCATTTGCTCTTCTTTTACAGTTTGCATTAGGTGGTTTTGTCCTTTCACGAGGTATGTTTTGTGATTTAGGTGTTTGCAGAACCTTTCTTGTTCCAGACATTCTAATATTTTTTTCATTTCGCCTAATGCTGCAGATGATGTGAAGAGCTGGTGGATTTGGGGTTACTGGATCTCACCGTTGATGTATTCAATGAACGCAGTCATGGTGAATGAATTTGACGGGAAAAAGTGGAAACATGTATGTTTGTATACTAAATGTTGCCTGCATTGATTTATTTTTTCCACCTATGAACGCTGAAATCAACTTGCACTAAAACAGCTTGCGCCAAATGGAACCGAGTCCCTTGGTGCTACAGTGGTGAAATCTCGAGGGTTCTTTCCAGATGCATCCTGGTACTGGATTGGTTTGGGGGCACTTTTTGGATTTACAATACTCTTTAACTTGTGCTTCAGTCTTTCACTGGCTTTTCTCAACCGTGAGTTTCTCTGAGTTATATCCGTTTTATGTTTCACTAGGAGAAACAAAAAATTAAATAACTAACATAGTATAATTATCTGCAGCATTTGGCAAGTCACAATCAGTGTTACCAGAAGACAGCGAAAATGCTGAAAATGGTCAAGCCGCATCCCAGATAACTAGCACAGAGAGTGGAGAGATCATCAGTGCGGTTCAGAATAAGAAGAAAGGAATGGTTCTTCCATTTGAACCCCATTCTATCACTTTCGATGAAGTTATATACTCTGTTGACATGCCTCAGGTAACATGCCAAATGTTTTAGCAAACAAAAAATTGGTGCTTTCAACGACACCCTTGTCCTCTTGACTAATATACTGAAACAAATTTTTGATGACTTGCAGGAAATGAAAGAACAAGGTGCCACTGAAGATAGATTGGTACTTCTAAAGGGTGTGAGTGGAGCTTTTAGGCCTGGTGTTCTCACAGCTTTGATGGGCGTTAGCGGTGCTGGTAAAACAACATTAATGGATGTTTTGGCTGGAAGAAAAACAGGAGGATATATCGATGGAGACATCAAGATTTCTGGCTATCCCAAGAAGCAAGAGACGTTTGCTCGTATTTCTGGATACTGTGAGCAGAATGACATCCATTCACCTTATGTTACAGTGTATGAGTCCCTGGTTTACTCAGCATGGTTGCGTTTACCTAAGGATGTTGACGAAAAAACTAGAAAGGTCCGTTCCTCTTAATTTTTGTCATCCATAAAAAGGCCATCTCTTGCAGATCGGACAGACCTCTAAGAGAAAGTAGCAGCCTCATAACATTTTCTATTGCTTATTGTTTTCACAGATGTTTGTAGATGAAGTTATGGAACTTGTTGAGCTAGAACCCTTAAGATCAGCTTTAGTCGGTTTGCCAGGAGTTAATGGTCTCTCAACTGAGCAACGCAAAAGGTTGACCATAGCAGTTGAACTGGTAGCCAACCCCTCGATTATATTCATGGATGAACCAACTTCAGGGCTGGATGCAAGAGCTGCGGCAATTGTTATGAGAACTGTTAGGAACACTGTCGATACGGGAAGAACTGTTGTTTGTACCATCCATCAGCCAAGCATCGACATTTTTGAAGCTTTTGATGAGGTAGAATTATTATCTGTTAAGCAAATGCCAGCTAATGAGGGATGGCCTTGGCTCAGCGGTAAGCTTGCTTACCGTGGTGTGCCAGGGTCGGGGGTTCGAAACGCCCCTCCAGCGAAGCTGGGGTGAGGGCGCGTAGGTCAGGCCCGGAGTGGTCCCCCCTCCCCGACACCTACGGAGTAGGTATGAACCGGGTCGTCCCCCCCAAGCAAATGCCAGCTAATCTCTACGTTATCTTATTATAACATTCGAGTACTAACATCAAAACGGCTTTGCAGCTATTTCTAATGAAACGAGGAGGACAAGAGATATATGTTGGTCCACTTGGTCGCCATTCTTGCCATTTGATCAAATATTTTGAGGTAAGTTATACTAAAGTGATAATGACTCTTTCATTTCCAATATATGTGATCAAATACCGACCTCCGTTTTGCCTTGAATGCAGTCGTTACCTGGGGTAACTAAAATCAAGGAGGGTTATAATCCAGCTACTTGGATGTTGGAAGTCACAGCCTCGGCTCAAGAAATGATGTTAGGGGTTGATTTCACCGACTTATACAAAAATTCTGACCTGTACAGAAGGAACAAAGCCTTGATTAGTGAATTAAGCGTCCCTCGCCCAGGTTCAAAGGACCTGTATTTCGAAACTCAATATTCACAGTCATTCTTGATACAATGTATGGCTTGCCTGTGGAAGCAACACTGGTCGTACTGGCGTAATCCTGCTTACACTTCAGTCAGGTTCATCTTCACAACGTTCATAGCGCTGGTCTTCGGGACAATGTTCTGGGATCTTGGTACCAAAGTGTAAGTATAGAAAACATGAAAGCTTACAAAGTAGAGTACTTCTTAAAAAAATCCTTCATACTTAAATTGTTCTTTATTTGTTATAGGAGCAAGAGCCAAGATCTTTTCAACGCTATGGGATCAATGTATGCTGCAACACTCTTCCTTGGTGTACAAAATGCATCATCAGTGCAACCAGTTGTAGACATTGAGCGTACAGTGTTTTACAGAGAAAGAGCTGCTGGAATGTACTCTGCCATACCCTATGCATTTGGACAGGTATATAGACAAGTTCGGTTTCTGGTAGCTATACCAACTTTACAGTTGAAAAAAGTGCATAGTATTCATGGAAACTTTCCTATATTGCAGGTTTTCATCGAAATCCCTTATGTATTAGTACAATCTGTATTCTATGGTATCATCGTCTATGCTATGATTGGATTCGAATGGGATGCTGGCAAGTTCTTTTGGTACTTGTTCATCATGTTTACCACCCTCTTGTACTTTACATATTACGGTATGATGAGTGTGGCTGTCACACCAAATCAAAACGTTGCTTCCATCGTTGCTGCCTTCTTCTATGCTATATGGAACCTCTTCTCAGGATTCATCATTCCACGACCTGTAAGTTCCTATAACGTTTATATTCTTGCCCCAAGATACACATTTTAGATTTGATCTAGAGCTCGGAAAATGACATATATTGTTGGTTTTTTTACAGCGTATGCCTGTATGGTGGAGATGGTACTACTGGGCTTGCCCTGTCGCATGGACCTTGTATGGTTTGGTTGCATCACAATTCGGAGACATCAAAACTGCACTAACTGATGACGAAACTGTGGAGCAATTCTTGAGACGTTACTTTGGGTTCAGACACGATTTTCTTGGAGTTGTTGCAGGTGTACTTGTCGCCTACGTACTTGTATTTGCCTTCACATTTGCTTTTGCCATCAAGGCATTCAATTTCCAGAGAAGATAAGTGTAATCTAACCAACCAACTGAAGAACTTTGAGGAAGGAAGTGTTTACAAAATTAGTATGTAAAGTTTACTACTTGAGAAAGTGTTCTATTTACTATTTATTGATTAGTAGGTTTCTGTTACTTGTAATATTCATTTGAACTCCTATGTTAATTTATCAAAATGTACAATAATAATATAGCAGCAGTTTTGTTCCAATGTTGGTTTCATTTTAGCTTTACCATTCCCTGCCAATAATTTTATTTTTCTCATTGTACTAGGATGATTGATTGTTGATTTAATACAAGAAACTAAAGAGTAGTGAGTATAGATTTTAGGGACTAGGGACATACCTTCAAAGAGTAACAAGGTTGTAATCTTCCCCTCCTTGTTTTGTTTTACATGTATTCTGCCCAAAAGCAAATGAAGTATCAACATGCGGTTTACTTCTCCTATGTGGTTTGCTAGCTATTGCACATGAGCGGTGTTTAACCTGTTTGCACCCAGCGGTTTACTTCTCCTATGTGGTTTGCTAGCTATTGCACATGAGCGGTGTTTAACCTGTGTGCACCCAAACAGTAGCAGCTGCGGTTCCCTTGTCATCAAAAAAAGCAAATGAAAGTATAAACATATTGGAAAGCCAAAAAAAGGGAAAGAAAGCAGAACACGTTTGATTAGTATAGAACCCACCCCCCTTCCCAACCAAGGTTGGTGTATACCGATAAATCAAGTCAGGCTAACAACCTATGTTGCTCCGGCTCTTCAAAAATAATCTCAGGTATGTGGCGGATCATCCAAAGCAATGAATTTTTGGAGGATTCAACATCAGTGCAATATCAGGTCTAGTTAAGGATACTGACTAACACAAGGGGAAACAACATGTGGATATTTGCATATGCTAGATAGAACAAGTGCATACAGATTGAGTATCAAGATGAAGGTAACAAGAACTTTTTTTAGAGAAACCATAACCAATAAAGAGATAACAAAAAGGAGTTATTTGGAGAACAACAATATGACATATCATGACTGAACAAAGAGCAGAATGTGAACCATGTCATATGACAAATCAGAATTGAAGTATAACTGAAATGGGAAAGAAATAACACGCGATATTGAAAGCCAAGCGAGGGGTTATTGCTTCATAAGTGAAGCCATGCGCGTTGATTTAGTGAAGTTTGATGTTCAAACATGTTGTATAAAGTGACTCCAACAAGAGTTGGTTGCTTCTTTGAATCTCATGTTTGAATCAAACATGAAAGAAATGACAAAGAAATTAGAGAATATCTTGTGCTCTTCACTTCAAAGAAACAAACACTTCTCTTCTTGTTTTTTGCTTCAAGTAAAATTGATATTTGCTTTTAGCTTAATGGCATCCAGTGCATTAAGCATCCCGCATTAGCAGGGTCCGGGGATGGGCCATGCATGCACCCAAAGGAGTGTGATGTAGACAACCTATCTCCAAGAATTATTGGTTGCTTTCACGACTCAAACCCATGACCTGGTCACGCGGACAACTTTACTGTAGCTCCAAGGCTCACCCCCTTCTTGATGGCTACTCGACCACGAGTCACGATCAATAATTTAATCTCAGGAACAGTGGGACATATGGGACACATATTTCAGGCCAATGTTGCTTGGATCCTCCAAAAATGCCTTCTGGTGTGAGTCAAGTCCAAGATAAATTATGCATTTTTTCGAGGATCCGACATGAAGGCCACAATACTTTTGAAGGATTCGAGCAACATAGTTTGAGGCTACGAAAAAAGAATTATACTTTGGAAATCATCATCTCCAAGATTGATTGAATGAATAAGATTTGTGTATTCAATGAGTTTCTCATAAAGGTAACAATGGTGAGATCACATTTGTTCACCATTGAAAGAAAGCTTGTAGTTCATTTTCACCAAACAAGAAGATATTCAAAGCCAAACGGATTTTCTAATTAAACTGAACATATTGCTTTCAGCTTGAACTATGTATAACTGATACTATCCAAATTGGCATCAACGCCTTTGAACATATAATTCGAGGCCAACACAAGGGATTCCAAGGCATGACTATCTCGAGGATTCCAAGTCATGTTTGGAGTACCCTTGTTAATCTCCCACGAGAATAATATCATGTGCGGATGATAGCTTGGAACACGGGAGAAGCTATACTTGAAGATGTACTCCAAAGGAGCGTTAGGCAACACCGTATTTGGATGATAGAGTGGGCTTCGAGAGAGCATGGGCACCCATTGCATTGTTTGGCTCTTGGGTCTCTTTTGGGCCTAATAGCATTTAGGGTCATTTTTTGGCCCATCTTGTAATAAGTAGCCCATGACTATAAATAGCTCGGTTTTCCTTCATTTGTACTTGGTGAATGAATGATGATGTTTTGAATACACTTGAGAGTGTTTTAATGGAAACTTGTTGGGAGTTTCATTGATTGTGTGAAACGCGGGGTTGCTCGGGTCCATCTCGTGAGGTTCTCGTAGGGGGCTGGTGCTTGTGATATTTCGAAAGGAAGGTCTTCGGATTTAATATACCCTTAGGTTGTCCTCTCTTTATCATTTTGTGTCAATCTATATATCCTTTACTTTATTATCTCGTTTCCTTTGTTTTCTCGTGTTTTCGTTTTTCGTATCTTGTCTTGTATCATTAACTTATGCCAAAAACATTTAATATGCCACATGTAATAAAAAGACAAAATTTCAGAAATAGCTAACACTTAGGCAATAAATAAGGCATCATAGCTAATGTTTGTGTAATTTTAGTACGTATCTACAGTTTAGTAGCTATTTTAGGTTGAAAACGTATATGATTCCCTGAAATTCGCTTAAAATATACAAATACAAATTAGAGATTTATATATGAGCTTCAAAATTCGCTTTGCATTCAAATATATATAAACATATATGAGCCCCGAAATTAGAGATTTGTATTAAATATACAAGTATAGAAGAAGCATATATTTAGCTTTTTAATCTAAACCTAAGCTGCAAATGGTAATTAATTTAAACATTACCTACAACATATAATTATGCATGGATATTTTTCATGTCACGTAATTTTTCCTTTTGAAAACACATATTTTTACCCACTAACTCTAAATTCTGAATCCCCATCTCAATAAAAAGACATTATATTTTCACCTAAACATGTTGGAGAGGGTAAAGAAGATGTTCACCTTTTACACGTTGTTGTGAGTGAGCCTTCAATCTCCACATATAATTTGTTATTGATGCTTTAAGAAGAAGAAAAGGAATCATTATAAATTCATGTTCCATATAGTGAAACTATGAGACATAAAAACAATGGTAGTTTCTTATAGTTGTACCCTTATGACAAATAGAGTTTATAAGACTACTTGTCAAGGGCATGAAAAAGAAGACTGCATTACATTTTGATAATTAAAATAGAATCTCCCTTACTATATTCTAGAAAGGAAAAAAGTGTAGGACATCAAAACAAATTTACATCAAATTAGGGGTTTATATATAGAAGAGTAAAGTATCTAGTATCCCTGAACTATGATCAAATTTGCTGACTCACTCTAATTTTACGGGGTCCTATTAACCCCCCCTCCCCCTAGCTGATGGGATACCTTTTTAGTTGATGTGACACCTTCGACATGGGCCTCATTTTTATGTAAGAAAGGTGCCACGTCAGCATAAAAGGGTGATAAAAATATGCTAAAATTGAGTTCAGGGGTAATAATGACCCTGTAAAGTTGGAGTGTGTTCTACCAACTTTGACCATAATTCGAAAGTTACTCAATGCTTATCTCTATATGAAATAGACACATGCATGAATGTTGTTCAAGACTTTGAAACTCAACTTTAGTCATTTTCACAACATGTCTATTAAAATACTAAGAATTTAAGTTGATTTGAACAAGTAGATGTAAAATATATTTACCCACAAATATTTTTACATGGTATTAGAGCTAGATCGGTCCATGCTTTCGTTGTGTTTGAGCTGAAGGGGTTGTCGGAGTGAGTTAGAGTTTCACGTTGTTTGAAAATTGATTGATAATTTGCTTATATAAACTTGAATAATTCTCCCCTGTAAATTAATTTTTGAGTTTGAATCAAACTCAGATCTCATATCTATACAAAATCCCAAATAGTATTAGTTGAAATTCAAGATTAGTGAGCTCTTTGTGAGAGAAATTCGTCAAACTTCTAGCCAATGGGAAATTGTTGTGCAATAACTAATCCAACATAGACAATTCTACGAGATACTAATATTTAATAGGCCATTCGAGAAGGTCTATTAATTGTCAATCAAAGTCTATTATTGCTTTTGTCTATATGTAAATATCCTTTTTAATCTGGCATCAAGTGGAGAATAACCTTTTGATGTTATTTTTTTCACTTCGAAAATTAAGGTCCATATTTAATTTCCATATCTACTATTCGAAATTGCTCAATTTACTCCTCGATAGTCGATACTATATATTATATTTGTTTATATACTTGCTAATTATGAAATTTTTGCGTATTCATCCTTGTCACTAAGGGAGGTCCAACGTGAAAAGGGTAAATTCTACGTATCAAAATATTTCAAAAAAAAAAAGTACAAATTTACGCACTATTTTTTTTTTTTTTACTATGGTCTAAAATTACCTTTCGTTACTTTGGTTCTAATGGGACCATGAATTTATTAGTTAATTTTTTGGTACTTGAATACGACTAAGACTAGCTCAAAAAGTTTCAGTTTCCTCCCTCCATCCGTCCTATGACTGAAAATAGGAGCACGGCGAAAAATCAACCTTAATTTTTTTCTATCGAACATGCCTAAAATATAGGAGAATTATTCAATTTATATTTTCTATGTTGCTACTACTTTTCCTCATAGTTTTTTAAAATTCTTTCTTTCCTTATTTGCGTTGAAGGTTTTGTCAAAAGGGGAAATTACAAGAAGTTGAATATTAATAATTGTCAACAACAGAACTTTCAGTCAGAAAAAGATATTAGGGTTATACTTTTTTTATTTTAAAATAAAATATCACACATTATAAACAATGTAAAAAACCAAGGAAAATAAATTATTAGGAGTGTGATTTAGCTAATATATTTCTTATTAATTCTTTAATCTTCATATATTTACGTGCCTCTTAATTTTAGAAAAATTATTGCTAAGGGTAGAGTTGAAAAAAAAAAGTAGTTAATTATCAACTATTTTGAGACGAAGGGAATATGATCAAGGTGTAATTGTAACTTTTCTTTCTCTTATTATTGCAAATCTTACAGGGGTAAAAAGATATTGCAAATTTGATGACTTGTAGTTTTATGTCAATTCTTATACACAGTAGAATTGGTAGTAATTAAGACAGCTAAACTAATTGCATTTTGATTAGTACTATGATAAGATATATTTTTATTGATTACCCTACATATTCTTCTTTTAGTATATTAGGCAACTTCTAAGCAAGAAGGAAAATCTGAATTTCTAGATGTTTGAGAAGAGTCGAGTTAGAGAGCCATTTGTGCCATAAAAAAAGATAAAAAAGAATAGGGAAAGATAACATAAATATATGTCTTAACTTATTATATTTATATAAATTTTCACCCTTACAAGGTAATTATAAAAATTTCAACTAATTATGTATTTTTGTTGAAGGTTTCGAGAGTAATTATGTATCTTGATAGGACCAAAGTCGAAAAAACATATCAGGAGCTAATTATGTATTATTACAAAAGAAAAAATGTATCTTCATTGGATGTATCGGGAGCTAATTATGTATCTCGATAGATCTAAAATTGGTCGGGATTTATGTTGTTTGCCTAAAGAAAAAAAGATTCTCTACATGATGACTTAGAGAAATTTATATTTTCCTTTGTGGTCAGTTACCGATCGCTTAGTGCGCTGACAGTGGAATAGAGGATTAGTCTCACGGCTGCCGGCTGTGGAGACTTGGGAAACAAAAAAAAGAAATTTATATTTTCCAATTGTATACAATTTCAGTTTTCATGATCTCCTAAATAGTCCACATGACAAAAAAGAAATAAGAAAAAAAAAATTCCATATGGATTCAAGAACTAGTATTTTATTACATGTAGACTTTCAATTAAAAGTTAATCAAGATCTGTTCTGAAAAAATGGTAAAGTGAAATTTTCCTAATTTAATGAAGAATAGAAAATTTCCCAAAGAAAACAGAAGTAGCTCTCCCAATAAACACAAAGTAAAATTAGCAGAATACATATAAACAGATATTAAAATTGACCTTAGACATGTAATGCTTCAATATTAAGCAAGCATATATACATATCCCAAATTCGTTTTTACGGTGTCAGTTGAACAGTTCAACTTACAAAATCATCTAGACACTTGAAATTTACGTGCCGTGTTAGTATTGCGTGTTCACGGGACACAATAAAGTGAGTTGAAATGTTATTAGTTCAGATTAAATTGAAGAGTCTAAATGTGCAAGCTTAAAATTGAGTTCTTACTTGACAGATAATTCCTAATTTAAGCGCCTGGTAATGGTAATATATTGTGCCTAAAAAATAGTGTCAAAAACAAAATTCACCAAAATAAACCAAAGCACTAGTGAACTATATTTTCCTAAGTTGCTGGAATAGCACAAATATATATCAAATTTTATACTTTTTTTTTTGAATTTGAATAAATTATTAAAAACCATGTAATTGAAAATCATCCTTAATGCTTAACTAGAGATAAGCTATCTAGTACCCTTAAAACTATGATCAAAGTTGTTACGACACACTCCAACTTTATGGGGATCCTATTATTCTTGAGCTCAATTTTAGCGTATTTTTGTCGTCCTTTTGTACTGGTATGACATATTTATTACATAAAATGGGGTCCACGTCAAAGGTACCACATCAACTAAAAATGTTGACAAAATATGCCACGTTAGCTAAAAAAGATGATAAAATACGCTAAAATTTAGCTAGGGGTAATAGGACCCCGTGAAGTTGGAGTGTGTTGTAACAATTTTGACCATAGTTTGGGGGTACTGGATGCTTTAATCGCTTAATTATAATAAAATTTCATTATAATATAACAATCATTTTAAGATCAATTTGTATATTATATTAAATTATATTATATTATATTATATTATATTATTATTATTATTGTTATTATTATTATTATGTATAATAATATTTTGATATTTCATTGGAAAAAATATCCGAACGACAATATATGTAACTTTATGAAGATGTCCCCTATACACATGATAGGAAGTTAGGAATTATATGTTGACCCTCGTGTGCTTCTAGATGCTAGCTGCTTTTCTTGGCTGCTTTTTGACTCACAAATTATAACCTCCTATTTTAATTATTGCCCAAACTTTATTGCAAAATATTTTTTTAATTGAAAATGTTATTTATGAAAATAAATGATTTTTTATGTTGGATATGAAAATAAAAAATATTATTTAAAACATTTATATGTAATATGAACAAAGGGTGTGGGCGGATTGGGATGGGTTAAGATAGTGGAGTCAAGATGATGTGTGTTGGAGGGCAGAGAGAATACAAATACACAATCAATATGAAATGTCACCGGTGAAACTTCTTTTCGAAGAAAATTCATTTTCCTCACTATTAAGGAACTTGTTTTTCTAAACAAAATATTTTAAAATATTCCTACCAATTGAACGTGGGAAAAAATGAAAAATATTTTCCTCTGTACCGAACACACACTTTGTCTCATATTTTTTTTTTGGTCACCCAATATTTGGTATCTGAATTAAAGTCCTGACTAAATTGAATTGCGCACTGTATATCTATTATAGAGATGGTTCTACCAAATTCGAAACTATCGATTAAGGGTGACGTAATTCCATCACCGCACCACAACTCATGTTGATGGTCTCATATATGATAGCCTAGCAATTCAACAAGAAAGTAAAATTCCTCCAAAAATCTATAAACGTGTGTGACGGCTAAAAATAAACAGTGAATCTTGAAAATTCCTCTAGAAGTACTATTTACGTCAAATAATACAAACAATATTTAATTTCATCAAATTGTCACCTTGTCAATAATCCAAAAAAACACAAAGGACCCATACATGTGCCAAAACAAAACAAGATAAAATATTCAATTCTTAAGCAGCCTCTTCATTTTCTTGCTTCTATATAACCCCTTTGCATTTAACATCAACTTCAAACTTAACTTCCACTTCCATTCTTTCAAAAAAAATTCATTTTTTCAAATTTGAAGGTGTTGATATAAGATACAACAACAATAGCAACTGGTGCAATTTTACTTAAATTAGTTCCAATATGGAGCCAGCAGATTTAAGTAATTTGCGCGGCCGCAGTATAAGGGGAAGCATGAGAGGTAGTATAAGAGAAAATAGTAATTCAATATGGAGAAATAATGGTGTTGAAGTATTTTCAAGATCAGGTAGAGATGAAGATGATGAAGAAGCATTAAAATGGGCAGCATTAGAGAAGTTACCAACTTTTGATAGATTAAGAAAAGGTATATTGTTTGGATCACAAGGTACTAGTGGTACTGAAATTGATGTTGATGATCTTGGTTTTCAACAAAGGAAGAATTTGCTTGATAGACTTGTTAAAGTTGCTGATGAAGATAATGAAAAGTTCTTGTTGAAACTCAAGGACAGGATTGACAGGTAAGTGATAGAACATTTCCACTTTTATATTTGAATTTAACTTGTATATTGTGGCGGAGACAGAATTTCTAGGAGTTCAGTATTGCACGTAGTTTAAGAAATAAAAGGGGCTTTTGAATCCTGTAGTCTTAAATTAAAGATGTGTGTAATCCTTTAAACCTCGGTTTTAAAACTTGTCATGTGGGATGTAACAATTGAAAAACTTAGAGTAAAGCATCTGGTACCTCCCTGAACTATGGGCAAAGTTGCTACGACACACTCTAGCTTCACGTGGGTCCTATTATCCCCGAACTAAATTTTAGCATATTTTTGTCATCCTTTGTAGCTGACGTGACACCCTTTGTCAACCTTTTTAGTTGATGTGGCACCTTTGACGTGGGTCCTATTTTATGTTTGGGGTAATAGGACCTTGGGAAGTTGGAGTGTGTCGTAGCAACTTCGGCCATAGTTCGAGGAGGGTACCGGATGCTTTATCTCAAAATCTTACTTAAGTAATGGTATGATTAAAACTAGAGGTTTTAGAAGTCTTATAGTAACACAAATGTTATAAATTGTTCAAGATCACAAGTTGCAAAAATCTTCATATTTTATTAAATTTCGTGTCTAATCAAATAGATTTTCATGATTTGAAGCGGAGGGAGTATTAATTACCTATTACACAACATGTTAAAAATAACCCAATAGTGCAAATGTTGTTTATACTGTCAATGTATATAAGTGATTAATTTCTTCTTATTCTATAATTGAGTTGGTTTTCCTTGCTTATCTAGTTTGGTGCTAAGTTTTTTACTTTTTGTGGAAAAATAAAAACAGGGTTGGGATTGATTTTCCTTCAATAGAAGTGAGATTTGAGCATTTGAATATTGAGGCAGATGCATATGTTGGAAGTAGATCTTTGCCTACATTTACAAACTTCATTTCTAACTTCATTGAGGTAAGAATTCTACAAAAAAAACTTTTGATTTATATTGTGTATGTATGCATAAAAAAGTATTGTGTATATCCATATTTTGATATATCACCTATATATAGATGTACTTATGCTTTAGTTTGCCACAAATGCAAAGAAGAAAATGAATAGTTTGATTCAAGAACCGTGTGACTTGTGAATTGATGGAATTGATTTCTCTGATAATCACTCGACTAATAGTTATTATCTCAATGAAATCACTTTATTTATTGAACAGTATTGAAATCAAGAAGAAATGTTACTTTATGAGATAATAACTAATTAACTATTACTTGAGTGATCATCCGAGAAATCAATTGTGATTTGATGGTAACTATGACAATCTTAATAGTTGTCTACTTCTGCGCGGTGATTTTTATAGTCTGGTAGAATTGTTGATGAAGGAGAAAGATAAGTTCAAATATACCTCGGAACAATGTGGAATGGTTATTTATATCCTTCTTCGATTTAAGTCGTGCCAATCGTTTGGAAAAGGGCATATTTAGGCCACTTCAGTAACAACGAGGGAGTTTTTTCGCATTCTTCATGAGTTAATTTGAACCTTTAACAAGAACACTAGTGATGAAAGTGATAATGATCAGTGTTGAAGACATCAGTAAATTACTAGTCAAAAATAGCCTTGACAATTTTTAGTTCTTCTTTTGCAGTTCTAACAATTTCTGTTCTTTTGTTGGTTTAGGACTTATTGGATAAAATTCACATTCTTCCAACGAAAAAACGTCCATTTACAATTCTCAAGGATGTTAATGGCATCGTCAAGCCTTGTCGATTGACTTTGCTTTTGGGACCCCCTGGTTCAGGGAAAACAACTTTGTTATTAGCTTTGGCTGGAAGACTTGATTCTGATCTAAGGGTAAGTTTTTACCGATTCTAAAAATGTATAAAACAACTTATAAAAAAAGTGTATTTTCTAAAAAAATATGAAAATCATGCTTAAATTGTATCATTGTTATGGGAAAATCAGGTTACTGGGAAGGTGACATACAACGGGCATGAATTAAATGAGTTTGTACCTGAAAGAACAGCGGCTTATATTAGCCAACATGATTTGCATATTGGAGAAATGACTGTCAGAGAAACTTTGGAGTTCTCCGCAAGATGCCAAGGAGTTGGTTCGCGTTATGGTTAGCATTTCTTTAGTTCTATTAGCGAAATCGAATGAATCATGATTGATCATTTATTGACTATCATTCTTGAATTGTGTTCCAGAAATGTTGGCTGAACTGTCAAGAAGAGAGAAAGCAGCGAATATCAAACCAGATGTTGATATTGACATGTTCATGAAGGTAGAACTGGAAATGATTTCTTTTTATTGATATATGTTTGAGCTACTTCTGGTGGCATATTTTTCGTTTTTATGAAGAAACATAGTGAATGATTTTGTGGTCGGGTACTTCCCCGAACCCTGTGCATAGCGGGAGCTTTAGTGCACCGATCTGCCCGTTTTTATAGTGAATAATTAGTGATACTATTGTTGAATGGAAATGTAGGCTGTATCAACAGACGGACAAGAAGCCAAAGTGATTACAGATTATGTTCTCAAGGTAAAGTTCATTTCCCGATCAATTTTTGTTTGTTCGAGCGATTGAAACACCGGAGAAGATTGATAGATAAGTTATTCATTTGCTTGTAAATTCCATTCTGCAGATACTGGGACTGGATATTTGCGCGGATACTATGGTGGGGGATCAAATGATTAGGGGTATTTCGGGAGGACAAAAGAAGCGTGTCACTACTGGTGAAATGATTGTCGGACCGTCTAAAGCCCTATTCATGGATGAAATTTCAACTGGACTTGACAGTTCCACAACATACTCTATTGTGAATTCCCTAAAGCAATCTGTTCAGATCTTGAAAGGAACAGCTCTGATTTCTCTCTTGCAGCCTGCCCCCGAGACCTACAACTTATTTGATGATATCATTCTTCTATCAGATGGCTACATTGTCTATCAGGGTCCACGAGAGAATGTGCTCGAGTTCTTTGAATCTATGGGATTCAAATGCCCGGACAGAAAAGGCGTGGCCGATTTCTTGCAAGAAGTATGTTTTATAAGAAACAAAGATGACAGAGTTTTAAAAGTGTTGATGCAGTACGGTGTTGGTTCTAACATGGAATGTTTGGAATTTATTGCAGGTGACATCTAAGAAGGATCAACAACAATATTGGGTAAGGAGGGATGAGCCTTACAGGTTTATCACATCGAAAGAATTTGCTGAGGCTTATCAGTCTTTCTATGTTGGGAGAAAAGTAAGCGATGAGATTTCAAATGTATTTGACAAGAGCAAAAGCCACCCTGCAGCTTTGACTACTGAAAAGTATGGTATTGGAAAGAGAGAGCTTTTGAAGGTTTGCACTGAAAGAGAATTCCTGCTAATGCAGCGGAACTCATTTGTTTACATCTTCAAGTTCTTTCAGGTGAATAACTTGGTCTATTTGGTATATTGATTTATGTCATAGACTTGTCATATCCATGTGAAATTTACTAATACACTCTATGTTCTTTCAGCTCTTGGTCATTGCACTTATGACAATGACCATATTTTTTCGAACTAAGATGCCTCGGGATGATGCGACAGATGGAGGGATATATTCTGGTGCTCTCTTTTTTACGGTTATTATGCTTATGTTTAATGGTTTGTCTGAGCTCCCTTTGACGCTCTACAAGCTTCCGGTCTTCTACAAGCAAAGGGACTTTCTCTTCTATCCTTCATGGGCTTATGCAATTCCTTCATGGATCCTAAAAGTCCCTATAACTTTTCTTGAAGTTGGGATGTGGGTGTTCCTCACCTATTATGTCATCGGATTTGATCCTAATGTTGGAAGGTACGGGAAGAAATACTATATGGTGTAATCATTGTCTTATTGTCACAAGTATTATTGCTCCGTGGTTATTGATCTGCTACTGTTTGTGCAGATTTTTCAAACAATTTTTGCTACTCGTAGTAGTAAACCAGATGGCATCAGGATTGTTCAGATTTATTGCAGCAGTTGGAAGGACCATGGGCGTTGCTAGCACATTTGGAGCATTTGCCCTGCTTTTGCAATTTGCATTGGGCGGTTTTATCCTTGCACGACGTAAGTTTTATGATTTAGATTTTTGTGGTAGCTCGTCTTGTCCAATCTGACTAATGCTTACTTTCTCTTTTCTCCGAATGATGTAGCTGACGTGAAGGACTGGTGGATTTGGGGATACTGGATCTCACCACTTATGTACTCGGTGAATGGAATTCTTGTGAATGAATTTAATGGGAAAAAGTGGAAACATGTAAGTTCGTATACATAATGCCGCTGCAATGATTTATTTTTTTCGCCTTTGCATGCTGAAATCAACTCTCAATGAAACAGATTGCGCCAAATGAAACTGAGCCGCTTGGAACTTCAGTGGTGAGCTCTCGAGGGTTCTTTCCTGATGCATATTGGTATTGGATAAGTATAGGGGCACTTGTTGGATTCACAATTATTTTTAACATCGCCTACAGTCTTGCTCTCGCTTACCTTAACCGTGAGTATCTTGAGTTTCGTCATCGATATATCTGTAAATAGAAAGAGATGACATGTACTAACATGGAGTGATATCTGCAGCATTTGGAAAGCCACAAGCTACGATTTCAGAAGAGAGTGAGAACAACGAAGATAGTGAGTCATCATCCCAGATAACTAGCACAACGGAAGGAGGTTCTGTCGGTGAGAATCAGAATAAGAAGGGCATGGTGCTTCCATTTGAACCCCATTCCATCACCTTTGATGAAGTTGTATACTCCGTTGACATGCCTCCGGTAAGTAACGAAGAATTGATACTCATCAAAAACTGGTGCTTCAACCTCCCCTAAATCAAAATGTGACTCGACTTTTTGACGTCTTGCAGGAAATGAAAGAGCAGGATACCGGTGACAATAGATTGGTACTTTTGAAGGGTGTGAGTGGAGCTTTCAGGCCAGGTGTTCTCACAGCTTTGATGGGAGTTAGTGGGGCCGGTAAAACAACATTGATGGATGTCTTGGCTGGAAGGAAAACCGGAGGTTACATTGACGGGAGCATCAAGATTTCTGGATATCCCAAGAAGCAAGAAACATTTGCACGTATTTCAGGTTACTGTGAACAGAATGACATCCATTCACCTTATGTTACAGTTTACGAGTCTTTGGTCTACTCAGCTTGGCTGCGTTTATCTCATGATATTGACGAACAAAAAAGACTGGTAAGTTCTCCTAAAATTATTCCCTCTCCTTCCATAATGAGAATTGTCCTACCGATCATCTTATACCAAATGAAGTGGCAGTTGATAGAATTTTATACTGGTTATCCCATTTCAGATGTTTGTTGAGCAAGTAATGGATCTTGTGGAGCTTACACCGCTAAGATCAGCCTTAGTCGGGTTGCCAGGAGTCAACGGTCTCTCAACTGAGCAGCGTAAAAGGTTGACGATAGCAGTTGAACTAGTAGCAAACCCCTCTATCATTTTTATGGATGAACCAACTTCAGGGTTGGATGCAAGAGCTGCTGCAATTGTGATGAGAGCTGTGAGGAACACTGTCGATACTGGAAGAACCGTTGTTTGTACCATTCATCAACCTAGCATTGACATTTTCGAAGCTTTTGATGAGGTAAAATGAACACCTTTTGCATCTATTTATTCGCCGTATGCCTTCCCTTTAAATATCAGATACTAATACTAACATGTTATTACAGTTATTTCTTATGAAACGAGGAGGACAAGAGATATACGTTGGTCCATTAGGTCGCGAATCATGCCATTTGATAAAATATTTCGAGGTAAGTTAGTTGTCTTTGCAAAAGTAAGTTCCTTTTACTGGGTCTGTATAATCAAATACTGAGCTTATTTTCACTGTGAATTCAGGCGATACCCGGTGTAAGCAAAATACACGAAGGTTACAATCCAGCAACTTGGATGTTAGAAGTCACATCCTCATCTCAAGAAATGGCATTAGGGGTCGATTTTACAGAATTGTACAAGAACTCAGACCTCTGCAGGAGGAACAAAGCCTTGATCGAGGAACTAAGCGTGCCACGACCTGGGACAAGTGACCTGCATTTTGAAACTCAATTCTCACAGCCATTTTGGGTCCAATGTATGGCTTGCTTGTGGAAGCAACACTGGTCATATTGGCGTAATCCGGCATACACTGCAGTCAGATTTCTCTTCACAACATTCATAGCACTCATATTTGGGTCAATGTTCTGGGATATTGGTACCAAAACGTAAGTACAACAACCCCCCCCCCCCCCCCCCCAAAAAAAAAAAAAAAAAAAGGCCGAAACTGCTATCTAACTTATAATTCTTCATGCTAAAATTTCGGTTTTCAATTACAGGACTAGGCCCCAAGATCTAACTAATGCTATGGGGTCTATGTATGCTGCTGTTCTCTTCCTTGGTGTACAAAATTCGTCATCGGTTCAGCCTGTTGTATCCGTTGAACGTACTGTATTTTACAGAGAAAAAGCTGCCGGGATGTACTCTGCCATACCGTATGCTTTTGCACAAGTGAGTAGCTAGACAGTTGAATTTCCTTTAAAAACTAACAAATTTTCACCATAAAAGTTAAAAGTGTTCACATTATTTATGAAACTTCTTTTTTTTTTTTTCTCTTTCAGGTACTTATTGAAATTCCTTATGTATTTGTACAAGCTGTTGTATATGGTCTCATTGTGTATTCTATGATTGGATTCGAATGGACTGTGGCAAAATTCTTTTGGTACTTCTTCTTCATGTTCTTCACCTTCCTCTACTTCACCTTCTTTGGCATGATGACCGTGGCTGTTACCCCGAATCAAAATGTTGCTTCTATTGTCGCCGGTTTCTTCTATACCGTATGGAATCTCTTCTCCGGATTCATCGTTCCACGACCTGTAAGTTCTTAAATCTATTTAAACTTTTCTTCTAGTACATAAACACGTACACAACGAGAGTAAGCATTTTCTATGATATATATATATATACTCCCTCCGTTTCAAAAAGAATGATCTGGTTTGACTTTGCATGGAGTTTAAGAAAATAAAGAAGACTTTTAAATCTTGTGGTCTTAAATAAAAGATACTTTAATCCCGTGGTCTTAAGCATGCCACGTGGAAAGTTAAAAGTAAAAAGTTGCTAAAAATGGAAAGAGGTCATTCTTTTTGAAACGGACTAAAAAGAAAAGTAGGCCATTTTTTTGAAACAGAGGGAGTATATATATATATATATATATATATATAGGCATAGTTGAGTTATTTTTCCGTTACAAAGTCCAATTTTGCCATTCTGGTTTAGACTAAACTGAAAGTTAAATGATCATCCGTGAAATTAATCAGATTGAAAAAAATTAACCTTTTTGTTGCTTCTTTTTCGACTAAAAACAGCGTATTCCGATATGGTGGAGATGGTACTACTGGGCTTGCCCTGTTGCATGGACTTTGTATGGTTTGGTTGCATCTCAATTTGCAGACCTCCAAGATATAATTAATGATCAAACTGTGGAAGAATACTTGAGAAGTTCCTTCGGATTTAAGCATGATTTTCTCGGAGTTGTTGCAGCTGTGATCGTTGCATTTGCAGTTATTTTCGCCTTCACATTTGCTTTGGGTATCAAGGCATTCAATTTCCAGAGAAGATAGAAAAGTGTGTGTTTATTTAATTTGTGTTCCTAGTTGTTAAAATATGTATACTTGAATAAGCTTATGAACATTTAGATTACTGAATATGTTGTGTTCTATTAATCTTTCTGAATTCCCAGTTTTGTTGTATAACATGTTGTAATTGTTATTCATGATTTTTTGGTGGAAATATATATACGATTTTATTTAATTGTGGTGTTCATTCTCTAATTAATTAGTTCATGTCTGATCATTTGACAGAAGGGAAGAGCACTTTTTTTTTCATAGTTAAATCGCCATAGCTGCAGAATGTCTTTGTTACATTTGCTGTTATGTAGACAAACTGATGATTGGAGTTTGTTCTTTATGATAGTCGTAACTTATATTTTACATTTGAGCTCATTTGGATTTCATTTGGCATTGAATTATTGAAAATCAAATAACAGATTATTGTTTGGCATAATACGGTAACGTTGTACACTACACAAACTTGTATAAAGTTAAATAAGTAGACACATGTATCCTATGTGGCATCCTACATGGCACTCCGTATCCTATGTGGCGTCCTACGTGTATTATATCACATGGGACACGTATGTCTACTTGTTCAACTTTATACAAGTTTAAATGGCTACTTGTGCATGTCTGAACTTGAAGGGCATAAATGCCAGCTGAGGCCAAGTTAAAGGGCACGTTCATTTATTATGCCTTATTGTTTCTATATAAAAGTTTGTTCACCTAAACTTCAGACAAAAATAACTGAACTTCTTCATGTTTGAAGTTGTTCCGAGTGGAAAAACCGGTAATATTTTTACAAGAGAATGATCCCAAAATCGGATATCTATACATTTCAACTGATCTGAATTAGCCGAAACCCCAATACAAATATCAAACACCGAACAAAGAACTAAAGAAAATATCTCAACAGTCCTGTTGACTAAGTGGACCACTGGTGGGCACACTTTTGCTGACCAAGAATGCATCAGTCACCAACCACAAAATTTCTTCTTGTTGACAGAGTCTTATTGGTCACTTATTTCTTCTTCTTCTTCTTCAACACAATATCTGTAGAGAAAATTTAAAGAGAATAAAGAATGAATCCACTTATAGTCTTGCCTGAGGGCTGTGTATCGGAGATCATTTCATTCACAACTCCGGCAGACGCCATTAGATCATCGGTTATCTCAAGAGGATTCAAGTCTGCAGCTGAATCTGATATAGTATGGGATAAATTCCTGCCATCAGATCATCAACAGATAGTGTCCCGGTCAGTGGCTCCGGTTGTTTTTGACAGCAAAAAGGACCTTTACTTTAGACTCTCTGAGTCTCCTATCCTTCTTGATGAGGGCAAACTGGTAATTTTTCGTTTTTATATCTGGATTAGTTATCCATTATAACATGTCGTATGACGGAAACTTGTTTAGTTGAAGAGAGAATCTTTGTTGTTTTAATTAAAGATCGATAATAATATTAACAAATTGACTAGTGTATGTCATGTCTGTCACATCGGTTGGTGATGGGGTCAACTGTCTCTTTATATGATCTTGGGCGATATTCACTGATAGTGTTGACTTTTGAAGTTGAGTTAGGTACAGGATTCATTTTCTGGTATCAAATCCAAACCCATTTTGATTTTTTGATTATCCGATGTTGGCAACCATCATGTATAGCAGCCGTGCTAAAGAATGGCTTCGATAGAAAAAATTGGAAAAATAATTCATCCTTTTGGTGGATTTTATCTTCTTCGTAAAATATTTACTGATAAGCAAGGGCAGCGTGGTGCACTAAAACTCCTGTTATGCGGAGGGTAGGGAGAAAGGCCGGATCACCTTACATTTCTGCAAGAGACTGTTTCCACGGCTTGAACTGGTGACCTCCTCGGCACATTAAGACAACTTTACCAGTTACTACAAGGCTCCCCAGCTATTTACTGACAACCAAACACCAAAAAATTAATACTTTTTTTTGTTTTTTGGAGAACATTCGTTTGTCGATAAGAACTTTTCATCATACCAAACACATTTGCTGCTAATATTGCTAACACATTTACAGAGTTTTTGGCTTGACAAAACAAATGGAAAGAAATGTTACCTACTATCTGCAAGGCAATTGACAATTTCTTTTTCAGACAACCAATTTTCTTGGGAACACACATTTGATGCAGATTCAAGGTAAATATTTACTTGTCTTGTTACAGTATTTACATCTTGAGATGTTTATTTATACTTGTAATAGAAAATGTTTTATAACTTGTAATAAAACATGTCAAATTGTTTCGGCATAATATATAAACAGACACTCAAACTTGACCTTACTTGACAAGTAAGCACTCCAACTTTGAGAATGCACATTTAGACACCTCAACTTGTCTCTACTATGTCAACTGAACGCTCCACCTTACAAACTGATCATCTAGACATTTTCAAAATTTATGCATCACGTCAGCATTGGGTGTCCATGAGTCATAGTGGTGATGAGTCGGAGTGTTTAGTTGTGAGTTAAGACCGAGTTGAGGTATCTAGATGTGCACTCATGAAGTTTGACTGATTACTTGCCAGCTAAGGCCAAGTTTGAATGTTTATTAGTGTATTAAGCCAATTGTTTCCTTAGTAAGAATTCATAACAATCAAATGGACAGGATATCATATTTAGGGCGGATCAAAACGTGTTGATTCAAAATTTGCTTCGGTTAAAATATGTTGGATTAAGATGAATTGACTAGTGACACATAACCTAATTCACTTTCCCTCATACTCTGGACAAGTTGCACTTTTTATGTTGATAAACGCCGTCACATAGGTGGAAAATTGAAATGACAGGAGTAGTATACAAAACACTGGAGTTCTAATTGAGGTAAATACTTATTTGACTACAGATTCCCAGAGGTAGCTTTCCTCAATAGTGTCGATATACTGGATATCCGAGGCAGGATTGGAACTCGCGTATTATCCTCCAGAACAAATTATGCAGTTTATTTAGTGTTCAAAGTATCAGAGAGGTACCATGGCCTTGAATCAACAAAAGCAAGAGTTAGATTTGTTAATCAAGAGAGTGAATACGAGGCTGTTGACCGAGCTACTAATGTCATACTAGCAGCAAGAACGCCGAGGAACTTAAAAGGAAGGTTACCAGAAAAAAGAACAGATGGATGGTTGGAAGTAGAAATTGGAAAGTTTTACAATGGTGAATCAGGTGATGATAATGGTGATGTTGAAGCAAGATTGTTAGATTCTAGACCTTTTCATGCTAAATGTGGTCTCATGATTGAAGGCGTTGAGTTTCGTCCAATATGATAAGGAGGACAAAAACATCAACAGATTCAGGATTTGAAGTTTAATCCCACGGAAGCTAAGGTTGAAGAAGATCATCATTGCAACTTGTTAATCCCACGGAATCCTGAACGAAACTAAACTTTCCACATACGAACGCGATAAATTTGTATCTGCTGGAATTTCTTCTAGCTTAAATTCAGTGAATACATTTTCCCACAAATCATACACAATGTTCCCGTTCTCCTTGATGCATAGGGAAGGTCTACGTACCCAATGTTTTGAATTACTGAGCCTAACACAGGAATCTTAATGATGAGATTCCAGGCCAATACGCCAGTTTTCTCATCCTTATCAGCGACCAAATTGACATTTGTTTACGAAAGTCAAAAAGCAAAAACACAGACAATAAATCCCGCAATTTCCAAAATTACTTGTTACTGGCATTATGATAAAATTTTCATCTGCTAGGTACAAAGATATAACCGTATTGCCATCAACATCTGGCAATATAATGTTTGCCTCTACCTGCAGTGCCGACTACAATGGATATATTATTGTTGTTTGTCTTACTTGTACTAAACAGCAACGCAACAAGAAGTTGTAAGTTGGGAAGCAAAGCAACTATTACATAATAGATGAAGATTAAAATGCAATAATACAAGAAATTGCTACCTTAACTATAAGACCGAAGAAAAGTAAATTTGAATTTTCTAATTAATCCCACGGAAACTTCAAAGAAACTAAACTTTCAACATACAGAGGTCCTGTTACCACTGACGGTGGAAGTTCTTCCACGATAACTCTAGTGTATTTATTTTTCTGCACATCGTACTCAATAAATCGACAACCATCCTTTCTCCATAATATGTTCCCGTTCTCCTTAACACATATGAGGTCACCTGTATTCCCATACTCCGTAATGCATATGACAGTACCAGAGTACTGAGGCTTTCCAATCCGTGTGGGGAAAGCAGGAAACTTCCTGATGTTATTCCAAGTTTTCCCATCTTTCTCGAGTGACCAAATCAAAATTTCCTGGCCAACAGTCCCCATAACACAGACGTGATCACCAAAAGTATGTAATATTGAAAGTTCCCCACATTTACTTGGCGCTGGGATTACAACAAATGTTTCATCTGCTAGGTGGAAAGACATAACCATGTGTTCAGATTCCTCCTCGTTGCTTGCCATAATGTGAATGGAACCGTTTAATGAAATGATATTGCAATTTAAGTGCAACGAAAAATCAGTGGGAATGGGACAAGTATTGTCAATTGTTCTCCAATATTGATTTTTAACAGAGTATGTTTCAAAAATATAATGTTGATCCGTTGTATTCGTAGTAAACACATGTACACATAAGACCTTGTAATCCTCGGACACAAAATCATAAGCAAGAACAAATCTTGGCCATAATATTGAACTCTTTTGCAACAGATTAGGCTCTGTAATCCGTTTGCATTTTCGACCGACAGGATTCCATAATATCAAACTATCCTCAGGATGGCTAATAAAAACCAAGCCACTGCATGAACTCACTTCTGAACGGCTAACCTTTCCACAAAATACCGGGACATTGAGCTGGTCCAGCGACACAACTTTGGAATCAGCATTAATAGATGCTTCCGTTGATAGGACTTTAATCGAATAATGACGGGATAACTCTCCTTCAACATTCTCATAAAAGAGAGTTTTTCGAGACTGATATCTGCAGATGATTTACGTAGATGCAACTTGATGAAGCCGGGGTCATCGATCATCCAACACCATGATTTGTAGGTAAGTTTGAACCGTAAAAGAGATTTCACAGGAAGGTCTAAGAGGATGGAGTAGACAATATCTTCAGGCAAACTGGGGATTTTTGAGTGGCAAACCATTGGATATCAGTGTCTGCTATTAGGTTTTTAGTAATACAATTTAATCCTGATTCAAATTGTATACAAATATACAATTATATGTATTATGAAAGCTAATACAATTTAATCCTCATTCAAATGGGATAAAAATATACAATCATATGTATTACGAGAGCTAATACAATTTAATCCTCGTTCAAATGGGATACAAATATACAATTATATGTATTATGAGAGATAATACAATTTAATCCTGATTCAAATGGGATAAAAAAAATACAATTATATGTATTACGAGAAAAAACAAAGAACTTAGAAAATATGTGTTAAGAATAGCAGTATTGATATTAACCGCCTAAATATTCCATAACATTTATGGCTATAAAAACTACTCATTAAGGTAAAAATCATAATTTGAGTAAATTATTATTCCTATTTATTACTCCCCGTTTCATAATAAATGAATTGTTGGATTTTGACACATATATTATGGAAAAAACATTAAAGACATAAATTTAACACAACTTTTCATTTTTACCCCCAAAAAAAAAGAAAAAGATGACCTTGTAATATCTTTTCAAAAGTTAATTGATTGTCAAATCATAAGGGCAAATTTGAAAAAAAATTCAATGATTACTTATTTTGAAACACTAATAAATACTTCAACAATTCACTTATTTCGAAACAGAGGGAGTACTAAATAGGAAGTCAAACTTTGTAACTGCATCCAGTTACACGCAAATCCAATTCTAATGTGGCTTTCAAAACAAGTCCTAAGAGAATTGGTTCTTTTTTTTAAAAAAATAGTATTCCTAATAAATATGGGATAAAATTACATTTACCTGTTATATCTCTTTTTCTTTTTTTTTGGTGCTTTACGGAAATCAAAGGCTAGAGACTTCAAAGGAAGCTAATGGCAGAAAGAGGGGTAAAAACAGTTGATATATTGCCCGAATGTCTCATTCAGGAGATACTTGGTTTTCTTAGGTATGACGAAGCAACCAAGACGAGCATTCTTTCCAAAACATGGCTACAAGCGTGGTCGACTCTTCCCAACTTGAAATTTACAGCTGATTTTTACGAAGTCAATATGGATCTGGTGGATAATATCATGGAGAGATATAGGGACGAGAATATCCCTATAGAGAGGTTTGAATTATCAAAGTCTTACTCTAGCTGTTCTCCTAGAATTGTCCCTATGTTTTATAGGTGGCTTGACGTTGCACTTCAGAATGGTGTAAAATATTTGGTGTTTAGAATCCGCAACCTCCCATTACCTATTTTCACAATCTTGGCAGCAAAATCTTTACAAGAATTGGTTCTGACCAATTGTGATCTGACATGCGCCTCGTTATCTAGCGGTGTGGTGAACTGTCCTTCTTTGAGAAAGCTTTCTCTAATTAAGGTATATTTAGACGAAGACATGCTTCAGACTCTACTTAATAGCTGTCCATTGATAGAATCTTTCACCCTAAAGGATTGTATGGATTTGATAAAGATTGAGCTGCTAAATCTTCAAAAGATCAAGTCCGTTTCCATTTAGAACAATATTAACCAGCATATTAAGATCCAAGCACCAACTCTTGAACACTTGTCTTATTCTGGTTATCCATTGGAAGAATTGAATATTGTTGAATGTCAGAATCTGAAATCTTTAGAACTATCACATATGTATATATATGATCCATCATTTTACAACCTTATTTCTAGATGTCAATCACTGAAGGTCTTGAAGTTTCAGCATTGTTGGTGCACAGGGAGGATTGAGGCTCCGAATTTGGTATCGCTTGAGTATATGGGGGATCAAATTCCTGAACTCAAAATTGCACGAGAGTCAAGCCAATTGGAGCACTCAAAAATCATTCTTCTTCGATGCTACGACAATATAGATGCTGCATGGTTTTGTAAGTTGAGGAAGTTTCTATCCAATTTGACCTCTTGGTCTCAAGTCTCCCTTTATTTTTACCAATGCGGTGAGATCAACGTGAAAGATTTGCAATTGGACCACAGAGTTGATATCC
This sequence comes from Capsicum baccatum var. pendulum, assembly GCA_030864225.1. Lineage (NCBI taxonomy): Eukaryota > Viridiplantae > Streptophyta > Magnoliopsida > Solanales > Solanaceae > Capsicum > Capsicum baccatum. Next base: position 129,896,825 of record CM061558.1, read on the forward strand.
CACAAGTTGGTGTCTTAAATGTCGATTTTAAAAGGGAGATTAAGAAGTGCTCAACATTTATAGATGCTTTGCTATGGAGTTGCCATCCTAGGAGACTTAACCTGAAATTAACAAGAAAAATGGCTACATTTTTCATCAATTATTTGATGCATGTCAAGAATTGGAGTCACTCGTCTTCTCATGGAAACAAGCCTTGGTATAGTCAATTAAAAGAAGTAAAAGCCTACAAACTTGATCGCAAGAGCAAGAGTTGGCATCTTGTGGAGCACAAAAGCGAGGAGCTGGCAACAAGGAAGAGGGATAAATATTATATTCTATTAGATTGGTGATGCAGTTTATTTAATTACAAATTGAAAATGCACTTGTTCATTTATAAAGCTCTTTAATTTATATTTTTCAGTTTAGATCCTAGATACTTATGAGCTTCAAATTTAAGTTTCTTATCAGTTCATAATTTAAAAACAGTCATTTATCAGTCATGATTAAGTTGGAAATATCAAGGAACACAACGACAGTGTGTTTGGTTTTTCTATTTTCTTTGCAGTTCATGTGGATTTGTTGAAGATCTTTTTGGCTGTCGTTCAGTATATGACTTGGTAACTCATATGTATCAGATATTTTAGCTATATTCATCTCTAAGGCCCAACTTATGGGTGTTCTTTTAGAGAATACCAGGAGAAAAGTATAATTTGGACATCTTCTGCTTGCCTAAGATCCTTAACTAAGATTGAAAGATTGAGCTAAAGAATAAGCTTTCCTAAGTATGAACATACTACAACGTGTCATTCTAGAAGATTTCCTAAAAATGTAGGATTTTTTGCAATTCCAACAAATAAATTTTATTTTTTTCACAGCTCTTTCGTACTTTAAAATCATGTCACTGAACCGAAATAATCAAAATGATAGACCCCACATCACGTCCTGTCATATAATTGTATGAAATTCACAAACAATTAACTCCTTCGTGACTCGTTTCAACTTACTTTTCAGTTTCAATTGACTCCCGGCATATTGTTCTGTTTTGGACTTGTGATAGTGCAATTTTTTTTTTTTTTTTTTTATAGTTATGTGATAATTGGAATGTCTTATACTGGTGAAAGAATGGAATGCTTAAAAGTACCCAAACTAACCCCAACAAGCCAGAGAGTTAAATGGGTTGGAACGGTTCGGCCCTTTTAGCTGAAGGGCCTTTAAAATTGTAGCCCAACCCAGGCCTAAGTGGGCCACGGGCTAGGACGGTTTGACCCTTCAATAAGAAATAAAAGTAGCATGAAACGTGATTAACAAAAATAACGTGATTACTAGAAAATTACCAACTATTATAAGTATTCATTTTAATAACAAGTGTATAAAATACTAATTAATAACAACCAATACTAACTAATATCAACCAATTTTCCTCACAGGTATACTCCTTTTTGGCGATACTCAGGTGAAGACATAAACATAAATGTATCTCCAGTTTTACATTAATGAAAATCGCGACAGAGCTTACACCACGAAGAGAGAATCATTATTGTCCAATATGACACATAGCTTAGGTTTATGTGATATTTCTCCTCTTTTATTCTAAGCTAGCAGGCTGACCCCCGAGGCTTATGGGTTGGGCCTCTGAGGCTGACGATCTAAGTGAAGCTGTGCTTATAAGCCTCACTTCTAAATGACCTGCAAAAACTTAGCCAAGCCCAATTATTTAAAGGGTTGGGCTGGGACGACCAGATGGTCCAAGACGATCCTCCTCCCTTTATTCTATCTTTTTTTTACTGTGAGTTAGGTACAAGCCTGAGTTAGGTACAAGCCTGATACGGGAATTCCTAGCTCGAGACCTTTCAAACGAAGTCAAGCACGTGAGTTGCAATGACTCCAAGCCTTGTTCACATTCTTGGCCATGTGTGAGGCCCTTGTGAGCCCATCTAAGGGCCTATATTTAATAAAATGTAAAGAGGCCCACCAAGACACCCCAAACCCACCCACTTAAATGTCAAGGGTAATTTGGTCTTTGTCCCTCCTTTCTAAGTGACTATATAAGTCATGTAATAGGGCTAGTCTTGCTTTAGTTCTTCTTATTATTCAAGAAACAAAGACTTGTAAATTTTTGACTTCTCTTTCTCATCATTTGGAGAGGCCAAAACCAAATTCTCACTAGTAGAGTGATGCTAGTGTTGTATCTTGGCTAGAAACTAGGTTCTTGAGGTTCTTTGAGTTCCTCTTGATCCAAGTAAGAACTTGTTATTGATATTTATTAGTCTTAGGTGCTTTCTCTTGTTAGGGTTTTAGATTAATGAATATTGTGTGTCAAGTTTCTATCTCTTTCTTTGTAAATCTTGTTAACATTGTGTTGTTGAATATAAAAGTCTAGTGAAGCCGTGTGGGGCTCTTTCGATTCACTAGCAATATTTTCTTTGTTGTTCTTGTTGTTAAACTCACTTTTCTAGTTCAAACAAGTGTTGCAAGCCTAGTGAAGCCGTGTGTGGCCATTTTCAATTCACTAACACTTTGTTGTTCATCTTGTTGTTCTTGTGTTAGTTGGAATCTCTTGATACACACTTAGCATTGTATCAAAGCCATAATTGGGGTCGTAGAATATTTATGTTAAGGTAATTACCTTTTCTTCCAAAATCCTGTGCGGTTTCTTATAAATTAGGGTTTCCCCCACCCCAATCAGAACCATGGCTGACTTATTTCCGGAATGTCTCATTCAAAAAATACTTTGTTTTCTTCGTTTAAAAGAAGCAGCCAAGACGAGTATTGTCTCTAAAGCATGTCTGCAAGCGTGGTTGACTCTTCCCAACTTGAAATTCACAGTTGATTATCATAATGACAATATGAAAATTGTTGATGATATCATGAAGAGATATAGGGACGGAAAAGTCCCTATAGAAAAGTTTGACTTATCAGACTCTAATTTTTGTAGTGAAGATTTTGCTCTGATTGATAAGTGGCTTGACATTGCACTTCAGAACCATGTAAAAGATCTTGTCGTTGGAGTTTGTAGCTTTCCATCATACCCCTTGCGTATTTTCAAATTCTTGGCAGTGAAATCGTTAAGAGAATTAGTTCTGAGTAATTGTAATCTAATGCATGTATCATTATCTAGTGGTGCGACGAACTGTCATTCTTTAAGAAAACTCTCTCTAATCAAAGTCCATTTAGATGGAAACATGCTTCCTGTCACGACCCGACCCGAGGCCCTGGCCGCGACGGACATCCCGAACTATACAGGCCCGAGATACCCCTGATATGGAATTTCTTCATAAGTTGGGGTGTTACATACACCCCTTACAGACTCAGCACCCTTGTTGAGGTTTTCCCCATCGGATGGGATTTTCCTACACTCAGGACTGAGGTTTGCCCCGCCTTACCGGGATTTTCCTACACTCAGTCTGAACTCTAGCCCATATCGACAGGATTGACACAAGAGCGACTCTAATACCATTCTGTCATGACCTGACCCGAGGCCCTGACCGCGATGAGCATCCCGAACCACACAGGCCAGTGTTCAAACTGACTGTAGGCGAATCCTGGTAAGGCGGGGTAAACCTCAGTCCCGAGCGTAGGCAAATCCCATTCGGTGGGGCGAACCTCAGCGAGGACACTGAGTCCTTAAGGGGGTGTATGTAACACCCCACCTTATGAAGGAGTCCCACATCGACAAAATACAGGAGGGATACTGGGT